>CM021102.1:237740001-238340001 GCA_007115665.2 Sequoiadendron giganteum
TTCAATTCATAATAAAAGCGTACTAAGTTTTTATTTGTTTTATTAAAGTGAATTAAACATACATGTTCATCTATAATTGACAACATCCTCTAAGGCCACGTAACCGAGATTACTTAAATCCCCATTAACATACATCATTATATTTCATTGCATTAAAGAACCTAAGTAATAAGCATTAATTCCACATACATAAATAACAAGATAAGAAGATAACATCCATCACATAAAATCCATTACATGAACAACTGATAACAACACTTATTCCCAGAATGAGTCATAAATACATAAGTGTTACAATTACATACATCCACCTCATAAATACAAGAGGGGTAAAACCAATTAATTACATTTTGAAATACAACATTGTAAGAAATAGATATAAGAACCGCGAGATTTCCAACTGGATGTCTCGCCACCAAGTACTGAAGAACAAGGGGGACCCAATGGTGTATAGTGCATGTTCCACCCAACCAAATGGTACCCAAAGGACCACCCCCCATGCTAGGAGATAGTAACAAAGTAACATGGACAAAAAACTACAACCACTATCCAAAGGTAGACTCATACTGACACATATTGACTCAATCAAACACATGCACAATATAAGTACAACTCTGCCATCACTGACATAGGTCACATTGTTTCTAGACATAAAATAGATCAAGTATGTTCAGAGAACCATACACATGAAACAATAAACAACTGTTGTCCTAGATAGAGTGTCATCGCATAGTAGTCATGAGATCTCCTCTGGGCATTCTTCATAAGCTCCGGTAATTTTGGTGACCTCAACCAAACCTCGGCCCTCATGCTCACTCATGTGGCATCAAATACCTCTCGTAAGGACAAGATAGATGACCACACCATTTCAAGCCTTCTCACTCATCCCAAGTCTAAACGAGCCCTTGTGTCTATGAGTGAGGCTTAAATTATCTTGATTAGTGTGAAAGGCATCCTAATCATCTAAGTACATTAATTTAATTATCACTTACTTAAACTACTTCCAAAGGTTACTCGGTCTTACCTCTTTGGGCCCCGGCCCCTAATGGAAGCCACTCTTCTATTCGACAACACACACCCAAACAATCCACCAAGGGAATCACAAGTGCATACAACCTAGGTATCATATCCACTCCATCACAAGGAGGAAACAAATAAAAGAACCCACTCCAAACATATTGGAGGCAACAAGACACGTAGTCCACTCCTTTCACAGGAGGCACAAAAACATCCCCGTTTGTGGAAACCGGGTAAAAAATGAAAGACACCATGCACTACCCAAGGGAAAAACAACTGGTTGACATAAAAATTTGACAACCCTCATCCTCTAAGTTCTTCTAGAAGACTTACAATTTTGGACTAACACTAAATCCCAAATCCCACAATGCAATTTGATGACATAGCTACAACAAGCATTCAAGTCATAATTCAAATCTAATATTTGGATTTCTTAAACCCATACTCATTCAATAGGTAACATTTACAAAATCGAAGGCATGATAACAGGGTTAGCTCAAATACTCATAAAACAATAAATCCCTTTATTAAAATAAATACTTTTCACAACCTTATATAACTATGCACATTAATCATATCAGTTTAAATTGTTGTCAAAGAACCTTGCATGCAATTACATGTCAAAACAGAATATTAAAATATGAATACTTAAATATATAAGCATCACACTTTATATATTTAAATACATATATTTTATATTTAAACAATCAAGACTATATTTAAAAATTGAATCTACATTAATCATTGAATATAAAACCTCAGATTTACCAAAAATTACTAGATTGTATTATTAACTAAATTTGTAAAAAGTTCACAGTCAAACATTAACTTTCCCAATATATGTATAAAATTACCTTTATATTAAATATTATATTTTAATATTTAATATACAAAAAGTATACATCATATTTAAATAAAATACACTATATATAAAATATAAAAGTCATAAATAAAAATTATAAATAAAAACATAAATTAAGAAAAAGTGAAATCTTTAAACAATAGTAATTAGTGGCAGGGATTGGACGGTACATTGTCCATCAGATGGTACCGCCGGTACCCTTGCCTGTTGCCGACTATACATTGTACAATGGTTGACGTATTTGGGGAGGCTACACTCCCCATGGACACTGCATCTCCCATACGGTGGGTGCACTGCCCATGGCAAGTGTGTCCTTCCCATGGGGAAGTGTGGGCAGTGGGGGTACATCCGTCCCCACCAACTACTGTGACAATAAATTTTTTTATCAAAAGAAAACAATAAAAATACAACTCATGCAAAATTCGTTATAATTCATTTCTTTTTCTTTTCTTTTTTTTTTAAAAGAGACTTCAATGAATTTTCTCGAAATTCATTTCCCAAGAATGTCGTACAGACGATGACAGTAAAATAAATAAAAACTTTAAATACAATCTTCAATAGGATATACATATTTATTATATGTATATTTATATTCTAAAGTAATACATACAATGAATATATATATATATATATATTTAAACCAACATTTATTTACTGGTAAAATTGAGAAAATAAATAAAAATAACCAGTTATAGGAAGTTAAATAAAATTTTCCAGAATGAGTTTCTAAATTTCACATATATTTAAAAACTAATTTTATCAAGATCATACCTTTAAATTCTTAATAATTCAAAAATAAGAAAACTAAAGGGGATCTAATTTTCTCCATTACAAATTTTCTACAAAGGGTTTGTTTTCAAAAACTAGATCTGATTGTTTTCTAAAAGGGTAAAAACTTCATACAACAACCTAAATGTTTGAAACACAATCTAAGGTTAAAATTTAACAATGTTTCAACAATTTCCCCATTTACTGAATTAAAACCTATAGTAAATTTAAACAATCTTCCCCAAATTTTAGATTAATTTAAATCTAGATTCAATTAACAAATCCTAATTCACAATGATTTCAACAACAAATTCATAAACAATTTATATTGTATTAAACAAAACAAGAACCAAAAAAACACAGATCAAAACCTAGAATTCGAAGCTACAGTAAAAGATGAATTTCTGATGCAAGCCTCCTCCAAAGATCTCGCGAATTCTCTTCAATCATGCAATAAACCCAAGAAATCAACCAATCCAAAAACTCAAACAATGTAACAGATTTTCCTCAAATCAATTCTCTGAGCAATTTCTTTTCCCAAAAATTATTCACTGACTTCAAGAAGTTTTTTCCCTTCCAAGATCTTCTCCTAGAATGAATTTTTCAAGAAAACTCCTCGTCTTAATTAAACATGCAATTGTGTCTTCAATCAAAAATATCTTAGACAACCAAATCTAATTTTTTTGCATGCAATATTGACAATTACAATATTAACCTAATTCCATTTTTGAAAACACACTTTGAATTTAAAATGCAATTTCAAATATCTTTCAATTTTTGCTTTTACTTAATTTAATCCAAAATTGAACTTAATTAATTAAATTCAAATATTTAATAACTAAATTCAACCCTTTTGAGATTAAATTTAATTAATTAAATAATTTAAATTTAATTAAATTAAATTCTATTAATAACTTTAAATCTAGCTTCAATTTAATATAAAATAATCATCACTTTTAACCAATGCAATTATTCTAAAAATTGATTTAATAAACAAGTACCTTTCAAAATCAAATAACATTAAAATAAGGTACACCATGACTCAACAAACGAAATTGACAACACACTAAGGCTAGGACGTAGACTTGACACATGTTACCTAGCTACTATCTCCCGTTCAACTTAACCATTGAATCGACATGCTCAAACCTGTGAAACCAGGTGGAGTCGATGTCATGTACCTGCAACCTAAAACCAAGTCAACAACATCATATGATATAACAACATATAGTACACACTGTGAAGAAGAAATCATGAATTCACAGGGCGCTCACAAGCGAGTGATGCGAAACTGTCCTCTTCACCAATACACTCATCAAAGACTGACATTAACATCATAATCAATAATCTCATAATAAAATCTCATGTTAACTCTACTAACATCATTAAACCATTAAAGCATGTGAAAACGATAATTAGATAAACCACATCACATCACATAAAATAGTTCGTCGCTCTATAAATAGCACTCAATAACACATACAAAATAAAGTATCAGAATATCCAGAAACATAAATCAAAGCAAAACAAGGACACATTGTCCAGTCCATAAAGCAAAATGGAGGGGTGTTACATTGCCTAACAGATATCCATTTTCAAGTTATAAATAAATGAATAGCAGCCACAAATAGTCATTTTAACATTGATTGTTCATGGTTGAGGGGTGAAGAACGAATATCAGAAATTAGTGAAATCTATTTTCCACTAATTTTCAACCAACAATTTTGCCATTATCATCGATTTTTCCCCAAAAAACATGAAAAAGTTAAGTTAAAATGCATCTATTTGGATTATTTTGATTGTTTTATTTGTTTTTTTAACAAAATATTAGGATTTTTTGTTTAAATTTTAGGAATTAGTTCAAAAATATGTTAATTTTTAAATTAATAATTTATAATAGGCTTTAAATACCACAAGATTTAGCAAACCCTCCTCTACCAAACTCCTCTCTGTCAAACCATCCTCCACCAAACCTTCCTCTAGCAAACCCTCCAATTCAAGACCTAATTGAAATCAATATTACTAAATTGAGAAACATTGCTAAGAGATATTGTACCCACCAAAATTAACGATTAGTCACACGAAATATAGAGGGCATAATCAATCATGTTAGGGAAATCACTAGGAATCACACTTCATTTCATGAATGGAGAAAGCATAAGAGGTTAGAATATGAAAATGATTTGGGGTATGATGACATTGGAAAATAGAAATATTTAAAGTTGATTTAGCCCAGTTTTTTGTGGATCGAAGAACATGAAAACGTGTTGGTTTAGGAAAACCGAAATTTTCCTTAAAATGGTGCACCCATCAAGGCATAGTTGTTAACTTTAAGGATTATTAGTGGATGGTTTTTGATAAACCACCCAACAACAATATTGATGTCCCTTTATACTTTCTCACCAAATTATATGCATAATTTATTTTAGGAAGACATGTCCACTATTTTGATTTTATGCATTTTCGGGGAGTGGGTATGGGTATTCCCCAACATAGAGCTAGGGTAATTCATATTATTCAAGGTCCCTATTTTCCCCCTCATTTTTTTTCTCTCACAGTTCCATCACCTCATCCACACCTTGTTTTCAATGTGACCCAACATAGTCTCATGGTCATACACTCTTTGACAGACAATTTTATTACATAGTAATCATAGTTTTCTCAGCTTCTAGAGGGTGGCACTCCTCGTGCTTAGTTTATTTTGGTGTTGAATAATAGGAAAATGGGTGCTTTATAACTTAGGTCATAGAACACCACTTTTCTCCTAAGGTCATTCAAGGATGTCCTAATAACACTAATAGGATTGACTATCAACCTATCAAGGTGAGTCAATACATAATTAGAAGGACTTAAGAGGGGGTGTTCTATCAGATTAAGGGGTTCGCCACCAAGAAAATTCTTGGAAAATACAATGTTTGAAAATAAACTATGATATGCAAAGTACTCAAAATGAGCTAAATGAAGCTTATTAATATTGAAAATGAACAACTCCAAGTTAGGGTATGTGTACTTGGGAAACCTAGAGATGCCAAAAGGATTCTAGAAGTGTAAACACACTACCAAAATATTTCTTGGAGGACTAAGATGCCTTTACTCTCATCTTAGTCTCGTTACTATTTTTCGAGGCAGGCATAAAATCTTTAGATAACAGAACAAAATATCAAAGAATTTTTGAAAGATTCCTCTTAGAGGACTAAGACTCATTTACTCTCATCTTAGTCCCTATCTAAACTTCTAAAAAGTGTAAATGTGGTCTTGAGCTCTTAGATCTGCAATTGCTTCTCCTTGGATCTAAAGTTCTGAAACAACCAAATTTGACCTTAGGTGAGTTTCTGTGAAGATGACAACTTTGGCAATGCAACATTACAACTTTTCAATCTTTCACTCCAAATGATCTTCAAGTCTTCAACCTAGATCTACAAATACAAACACACAAGAGAGGGAAAACTTGTTGATTGTTAGTGAATGGGGGTTTGCCTTAGTCAAACCCCTTGTAGGTAATTAAACCAAATGATGAAATGAAGCGTCAAAATTGGAATATGTAAATAATATCACCTTGTGTGATGTATTTTGAATCAAATCTGCAATCTACCATGTAGTGGCCATGAGGAATGTAGATCTTGGATCCTTGGATTTGATATGAACAATACTTGTAGATAGATCTTTAATGCTACATCCACAATCTTGGCTCAACAACATGAATAGATGTAATAAAACCTTGACATGATGATTGAATCTTGATGATGACTCCAAATACTTGATGAATTGCTCTTGAATGCTCTTGTGGACTCAATTTGACTATAATGAATGCTCTCACAAAATACTTAGATTACTTAGAATGAAAATGAGTGAGGGAACCTTGTATTTATACTTATTCATGCCTAATATCCTAAAATTACACTACAATAAGCTGACATATAGAATCATTAATTAAAGGAGGAAAAATTCCTGCTCGAATTTGAAATTGGACCTCAAAAATAAGCCAAGGAAGACTAAGACGCCCTTGGTGGAATCCTAGTCCAGAGGCTCAAGTTTCAGGGCACAGACTCCAAAAAGGGACCTAATTGAGAGGTTTCAAAATCAAGGTCCCAAGACCCATGTATGAAAAAGATGCCCTAGGTGGCATCTTAGTCTCAGTCCAAAAATCAGGGACACACTAGCAGAAACATTAAATGATCATTTATCTTTTGAGGTTTTTTGGGATTTTCCATAGAAATATATAGTTCATAGGGCTTGTGGATGCAAAATAGGACCAATTAAGCCATAAATGAGCATAAATAAAGTAAGGAGGGCCCAATAAAGTTTTAAAATGCAAGGGTACACATTTTACTAAACTACATTTAGCTCCCACTTTGGTGAGAGGATGAACTTGCTTCAAACTCACACTAAAGTACCTAACCATGCAATCAAGAGAGGTTTAAATGTACAAATTTCAATAATATATGATGAAAATCTATAACACCCTACCATGGAACCTAGAGAACAACACACACAAAGTAACAAAATAATTGAACAATATTTTTTAAAGACATTTGATTACAACATGAGTACAAAGTAAACATATACACATACATTCCCAGGGCTTCATGACAACGCTACTTAAACATTCATAAGTAAGAACATCTCATCATTAATCCAAAGACATAAAACATAAGGATAAATCACATCAATGATGAACAATCCAATTACATACTCATAATGAAGTTAACTTACATATACAAGTTACATCAAGTGAGATTGTGAAATATATCATTACATCATAGTAACATTACAATAGGGTCTCATAAACACATAAGGATTGTATACAATATAGACAAAGACCATAACACATCTATCAATCTTGTTCATGTGCACACTCAGGGTCCAACTCCACGAACAATGTAAAATCAGGAACTTGTCATAAGAATAATATCATCATGTACTGCATCACCTACAAGGGGACCCAATGGAGGATAGAGCATGTTCCTCCCAACCATGTGGTATGCGTAAGTCCACTACCCATGCTAGGAGATAATATCAGGTCCACAAAGCCAAACAAGCATTAAGATAGAACATAACATCACATGGCTTGACATACAAATAATGACATAACGATATCATCAACCACATAATTACAAACAAAGTTCCTAGAGGAAACAACATAACACAAGTAAACTCTACACAAGAGACCACATAACCTGCATCAGGAAAGGGTGTCATCACATAATTACTTTAGGCTACTCTGGTGAGTCTTCTTAGACTATCGACCCTCGTACCGAGTTACCCTTGCAATCTCTACCGATTGTCGGCCCCTAAACAAAATCATGTGGAATTGAACTACTTTTTGAGAAGACAAAGTAGATGATTATGCCATTCCAAGCCATCTCAACCTATCCTTAATTTATACAAGCACTAAGGTATAAGGTGGGGCAGTCAAATTATCTGAATTATTTAGTGAACACTACCCAACCCCGAGTACATTGAATTAAGTTTTCACTTAATTACAAACACTCGATAGGTTACCTAGGTTACCTCTTAGGGTTTCAACCCCTATCGAAAGCTACTCCCCTTATTAACATAAATCATAATCAAATTCAAGGTTAACCATCATGCACATTACCCAAATCCATGAATGAACATGTCTCAATCATGACACGAACCATATAACATTCAAATACCTCCAATGTAATAACATAAAAATTGTGCATGGCTAAATCCCAAATAAAATCATTGTAATAGAACATCAAAGTATAAAAATCATAAACTTTACATAACAAATTTCATTTTTCTAGCCTCTGGAAGATTTAAGAACTCATTAACTCAAAAATACACTCTTAAATCGTTAACACATGTATTATAACTAATTTCAATAAAAATCAATTTTAACAAAATCAATATATGATCATCCTTTATTAAGAATAATGTAAATTCTTTACATTCAATAACCAGACACATTATAAGAGCCAATCAAATACTCGTAAAACATTTATACTTCCAGTTTAATATTTTTTTGTACTTACAAATTGTATTGAAGTAAATATTATATGTTCATATATATATATATATATATATAGCATATAACAAAAATTATGAACCTATAAAAACATAAATGCTCATATATTTAAATATATGTATCAACCAAAACAAGTATTACATTTTGCAAGTCAAAGATCTAAAGGCCTCGAGTAATCTTTCCAACCGTGGTTAAAACAATGATAACATTCTATCTACATATCGAAGGCGTAAAAATAATAGTTTGATTATCCATATCTTATGTGATTCGGATAAGATAATTATATATATGAAAAATAAACAAAAGTCATAAAGTAAGTGCAATATCTAATATATCGGGTATAAGAGATAGAAAATATTCTATTAAAGAAATATTGATTTGAATGCATGTAATATAATAGGTAGTGCATGCGATTTCATAACATGCAATTTACAACAGGTAAAACTGATTACTGGTAAAAAGAAGATGACAATAGAAAATGCAATGATGGCTTCACCAATCAAAACTTGCATGTGAAAGAAAAATAAAATGACAATATAACTGGTTGTGTGAAAAACTTGCCAAGCATAAGAATGAGCAACATGCCAGAATTCTAGTCGCACAAGCATACAAAGCCAAAGGAATGAGGAAATGACCAGAATAAAGGTCGTACACTGACCTTGTTTGGTGAAAGAAAATAATGCAAACCCAAGGCTGAGGTAAATGGATAAAAAAATTGGAAAATCAAAGACTGTATGCAAAATGAGGAGATTGCAAATTCGATCATACTTTGCATTCTATGAAAGGAGATTATTACCTAGGAGAAAGGATAGGACATCTCCAAACAAATGTTCCAGGGAGATTGCAAGGAGTTTAGCCATACAACTCATGAATAGAGGATAAAAGAGGATGAGCAGCACCGACAACTCTAAACAAAACATACATGCAAAAAGCGAATAAAGAGGATTCAAAGCGCATCAACCATGAGGAACAAATGATTAAATCACATAGACAGTTTGCAACAATGAAAGAGTCTCGAAAGGCAGAGAGAGCTACACTGGTGACACAAGAGAAACTTCAGTTTCTAAAAATAAAACTATTTAAGCTGCACTTAACTATGCATTTTCCTCAATTGAATTTCAATTGTCAAAATCTAAGACCCAATAAAGCTTGATTTATGCATGAGTAAAATTTAGCAAACTGAAGAAACTAATCAAAGTGGGTGAAATCCTTCGATCATTCAATGTTTCAATTTTATTACAGTTGGATTTTCTTAATAGTTTTCTTTTCTCTACAAATTTTCTTCAATTTATTTCAAAACTAACCAATAAAAATTTTGTTTCAGAAGTTTGTGTAGATTATTCAACAAATGGACTCAACCGCAAGAAAGAATGGATACCACAAACAACATTTAAAATTTTTTATTCCAAAAAATACAAAACAAAGAAGAAAACCTAGATAATATTCTCAAATGTTGACATTGAATGAAGCAAGACACAAGAAATTTGAAATTGTAAACTTTCTGACATGCACAAAACCCTTGAATTCACTGACTCCAAAACTTTCAACTTAAAGCACAAAGAAGAAATGAAGAATCTTTTCCCCAAAAGCTGCCATGAATTTTTTTTCAAGAAATCCAAAACCAATTGTTGTCAAAAATTTATCATGATTTTTAATTCATTTTCAATTACTCACAATTACAAAACTTAACTAATTTCCAGAATTCAACCAAAATTGGTCAGATAGTTCCACTTAAGTAATTTTGCAAGATAACACTTTCTAACTGCAAGTTTAAATTTACAGATATTTATTCATAAACTATTGAAAACAATCTCTTTAATATTATCTACTTTTCAAACATTTAATTTTTCACATTAAACTCAACAATCACAGCTAATTAAAAATCCCATTTTATTAAATTTAATTAATCAAATCTTTTGAAAACAACAATCAAATTTTAATTATTAAATTATCTAGACGTAAATATTTTAATTTAACATTTAAATAACATTACACTCAAATCAAATAAATTATCAAATACACCATTTAACAAATCAATCAATTAATTTCCAATCGTGACGAAACACGAACGATACGACGGAAACAAACGACGAACAACAACAAGTGACAAACAAATACTCATCCTATAAGGAACGGTGGCCAAAGTGGAAGGACCTAACATTATTTTTGAAACAACATGTTTCCATTGGGTCATGACACGCTCAAACCTAACAAAGTAGGTGGATTTGATGCCCAATACCTACAAATTGCATAACATAAAAATATCAAACATATCTTCATAATTCGACAATCACGCCATGAAAGAGAGTCATAATGTAGTAGGGTAATCATGAGTGAGTAATGCTACACTATCTCCTTCACCAAGAATGGCGTACATTAATACATCATAAACAATATTAGATACATCATCATAAACACACTAATTCTCTGAAACAACATAAAACCATTAGACACATAATGTTTATCATAATGTCACCATATGAACATAACTAGATGATCAACACTGCCATCAATGTATCATCAACAAAGTATTAAAACTAACATAGTATCTATGTCATAATTGAATAAAGTAGCATAGTATCCAAAAGCAACTTAAAAAACTACCAACCAAAAATAAACAAACTGAAACCAAGTGTCATAACTAGAGGGGCACTACACAATCGATCAAGAGGGATGATCAAGCCCCCAAGGTTGAGATCTTATCAAAAACCAACATAGGCACAAACGAACACACTTGTGAATGATATATGAAGCCATAACTAGATTTTCAACAAAAATCATCAAGGATAGAGAAAGGAAAAAAGGAAAAAGAAAATTCAATGGATCAAGCTTCAACTAGTTGTCCAATACGGTGGACCAGGTCTAGGCTTGAAGAAGTTTTACAAGTGGAATGTGTTTTCCACTATTGAAACAAAATGCATGCTCACAAGGGCTAGTGGGGTGATCCCACAAAGCTAGTTTAAAATTTCTCAAAGATTCTGATTTTTTCTGAAATCATATATTTTTAGAAAATGTAATGATTTAAGGAATAAAAAAATCCATTTTAAGGATTTCAATTGAAGAGTTTTTTATCAAACCACCTTAGATCAAACCCCCTTGGATAGAACCCCACTAGTTTTAAACCATACCTACAACAGAGTCTCCTTTACACCTATCAAAATTTTGATAAAAAATCACTTTTGATTTACCTTTTAAGGGATCAAATGATCATGGTAGTCCTTGGAATGAGCAATCCAATGAATATAATTTTAATATGTTTTGGTTTTATTATATATGTGTTCTTTTAGTTTTATTAAACATAGTTTTTTCACCAAAAATCAAGCTCTTTGTTCTACACATGTGGAAAAATAACATATTATCAAAAAATAAAATTAAAAAATATGTTCAGGCTGGGTATTGATGTCCTTGATCCATTAAAAAAAATTGAATTTCAATACATATAGAAAAATTTATGTTGTATACAGTCCGCCTATGTTTCAATTGTAATTGGTTTGACTTCGAAACTTGATTAAGGAAAAAATATTTAATAAAAAACTATGAAACCAAATGAAAGTGCTAGATATCATAGTTAAAAATCTAAATTCGAAAAAAATATAATTTTATCCTTCATACAAAAAAAGTTATGTTGTATACAGTGAGCGTCACTTCCTAAAAATGATTTTTTTTTCAAATCTAGTTTTCGAAGGAGATGGAAAAAGAGGTGCAATATGATTCCAAAAATTTTGAAAAAAATATATTTATAATATATAGACAAAATTTCAAAAATCACTAGTCTGCATCATCTTCAAATTCCTCACGATTTAGCTGCTATAGGAGCCCGAAAGTGAAGATTTAGTTAAAAAAAGTCAGTTTAGTGTCCAGTTTGCCCAAAAATTGTAAACTAGTATTGTGGGATCACCCAGTGGGAACTAGTTGTCCACTAGGTGAGCCTCAAGAGGTCCATATCAATTCCATACCCCCATGACTATGATAAGGACAAAAAGAAAAATTCACACTCACACAAGCTAGTGAAGCTAGTTGTTCACTAAGTGAGCCCCAAGGGGACCATATATCAAAGCCATACCTCCATGACTTTAATAAGGTACAAAAAAGAAATGCAACACAACAAGAAAAAGAGATGTTCAAATGGATTCTACTTAGTTTTTGCAAGGTCTCTTCTTAGGGAGCATTGTGCTTAATATTTCCAAGAGAGGACAAGTCAAAGAAATATCACACTCTTGGAGGAAATCAAACCCAATGACACCACCAAGAAATAAACACATTGCAGGAAGAAATAAAATTTCTCAATGAATCATTAGTGTTGATGTATGCCCCCACTTTAAAGCGGTTGCTAACACCATTGTTGTGAGAAATTGCTTTAAAGTAGAAGAAGACATGAGAGCTTATTTGGAAAGCTCTATGTCAAGTAATATGTTCCCGATAAGCTACATCATGAAAAGGAAAAGGGGTTGCCACCAAAATGTCACATGTGAGCCAACTTAAGGCATGTCACCCATATTCCAAGATTTCTCTTATATGTACATGAAAGGTGGTCAACTAGCCAAAAGAGGCAACAACAACCGACATACAAGGACAAGGATATCTAACCGCTGTCCCCAACTTAGTGTACGACAAGGGTGAGCCAAGATGATTGAAAATGAACAATAGGAAAATGGGTGCTTTATAAGTTAGGTCATAAAACACCACTTTTCTCCTAAGGTCATTCAAGAATGTCCTAAGAACCCTAATAGGATTGACTATCAACCTCTCAAGGTGAGTCAATACACAATTAGGAGGAATTATGAGGGGGTGTTCTATCATATTAAGGGGTTCGCCACCAAGCAAATGCTTAGAAAAGACAATGTTTGAAAACACACTATGATATGCAAAGTACTCAAAATGAGCTAAATGAAGCTTATTAATACTGAAAATGAACAACTGTAATACCCCTCCATTTTTCTCCTTATTCGGTTTTCTTTATGTTATGTTTGGTTGCAGTTACTTTGATACTGGATACATTTTGTTATGATGTTTTGTTCGCTACTATTGAACGACAACTATTATTGTGTGATGTGTTGATCTAATTATTGTTTCACATGCATTAAGGATTAATGATGTTGTAGAGTTAGCATGAGATGTTATTATGAGACTATTGGAATTATGATGGAAGTGTTAGTTTCGATGAGTGTATTGGTGAAGAAGGCGGGTTCGCATCACTTGCTTGCGAGTGCCCTACGAATCTGTAATTCCTTTTTCACGGTGTGTATTATATGCTGGATATATTGTATGATGTTGTTTACTTGGTTACATGATTGCAGGTACATGACATCGACTCCACCTGGGTTCACAGGTTTGAGCATGTCGATCCAACGATTAAGTTGAACGGGAGATAGTAGCTAGGTAACATGTGTCAAATTTACACCCTAGCCTTAGTGTGTCAAGTCATTGTCGGTTTTGCTTTAATGTTATTTAATTCTGAAGGATTCTTGATTTGGAAATATATATTTAGAATAATTGCATTTAAATCATGTTGATGATTGTTTAATTTAAATAATACAATGTAGATAGAAGTTTATATTTAAAATTATTTAATTATATTTAATTTATTTAATCAATTAAATTTAATCCAAGGGGTTGAATTTAGTGATTAAATAATTAAATTAATTAATTAAATGTGATGCAAGAAAATGAAAGGAAATAAAAGAATTAAAATTAACTTTGGAATTTAATTTTAACGTGTGGGAATTAAATTAGAAATTGTAATTAAATGTTTATTTGGTCAACTTTGGAAATTAATTTATTATTTGAAATTGCATTTTAAATTGAAAGTGGGCTTTCAAAAATTGGAATTGAAATTAATATCTAATTTGCATGTAATGTGAATTAGGGTTGTAAAAATTAAAATTGGAATTGAAATTGAAATTAATATTTAATTTGTATGTAATGTGAATTAGGGTGGTATTAGGTATTTTTTATTTATAAAGAATACATGTTTTAATTTGAGGGCAGAAAAGTTTTTAGAAAAAAAAATGCATTTTTACAGCATAGAAGAAATTTTGGAAGGTTTGAAGAGAGTTTTGATTGTAGAATTGATTGGAGGGAAGATTGTTTGCATTGGTTGGGTTTTGGATTGGATTCGTTGGAGGATTGAAGAAAATACAGGAAATCTTTGGAGGAGGCTTGCATCAGAAATTCATCTTTCTTGTAGCTTCTTGAGCAAGGTTTTCTTCTGTGTCTTTATTGTTCTTGATTGTTTTTAAAATAGTAGTGATTAAAAATTTGTTTGTTAAATTTGTTTTAGAAAATAAATTTGTTGTTAGAAGAAAAGAATCAAATAAATTCGTAGCTTTTGTTTTGTGAAAATTCTTGAGTAAAAATTGTGAAAACTTCAGTTGAATTTAATTTGTTTGAGGAATTCGATTATTTTGTTTTGGATTCAAACATAGAGATTGGACAATGTTTTTATAATGTTTTTAGAAAATGAAACCATCTGTTTATTATTAAAAATCGGATTTTAAAATCCACAGGGTAGTTATATTTTTCATGGTAAAATGGTCTGGTTGCGATGCGTATAACTCCACTTACACAAATACCCAAATCGTAGTTTTTCAGTTATGCTTAAAACACGAAACTATTGTTAAGTTATTTTCCCATGGCTGCTTTGATAATAAAATAATAATAACTTGATATTTATAAATATTAATATTTTATGTATTGTTATTATAATATTAAAATATTATTTAATAATATTTTATATTATAATTTATAATATTAAATTATTATATTTATATATATTATTTTAAATTAAATTTGTATATTAGATTAGTGGAAATAAAATTATAAATGTATGGGGAAATTATTGGTTATTTTAAAATGGCATGTTAAAGTTTAATTGAAGGAGTTAAATATCTAATTTAAAGAATGCATAATTTAAGATTTAATTGTGAAATTTAAATTCATGTGTAAAAGGTCCAATTATTAATTTGATTTAATTGGAAAAATATATATATGATATTAGGTTATAGTCCAAATATTGATCTTATTTTAATACAATAAGTTATGGAAGAGATCAAATGTTAATTTGATTAATTTTATAATGATTTAATTTGCAAGGGCAATTGGCTATTTAATTTAAAGCGAAATGTTTTGAGTTATAGTTGAAAATACTTATTTTGTTAAGAGAAATTAGATAATTAAATATTAGTGTAATTTCTTCCCTATCTAAAAAGATGAATTCTTAATTCAATTTTATCGATATAATGAATTACGTAATGAATTGTAGAAATTAGAAGAGTTAGTTGTGTATCTGAAAGAAATATTTTTATTGGAACTGATTAGTATGCATAATTCAGTTTAATAGGAAAAATTTATTTTATATTAAATAATTAGATCATTTGAGTTAGTTGAAAAACGAAAAGAATCTAGTTAATAGAGAACTGATGTTAGTTTCAGAAGTAAACATTGAAATTGATTTAAATTGTTTAAATTAGTATTTCTTGTATTTGTAGATTGAAGATACTTGTTTAATTATTTCAATTAAGTTGAAAAAGCAAAAGTTTTATATTATTGGGAATAGGGATTTTTAAGGATAAAATTAGAATGCATGATATAGATTTTGGATAGAAAATTTGAATATAGTATTTGCAATAGTTTATCTTGTATTAGATGTAAATTTAGGAACTAATTATATTGGAAAAGACAAATATTTGTTTTGTTTCATTTATTTCCATAGAGCAATTTTAATCGTTGTGATTAGAATATTAAAGAATATATATAATTAAGTTATTAATATATATATTTGGTGTATACATTATATGGAACATAAATATACATATATTAAGTGTAAATTCATTATCGTATTTTATTTTAATAAGAAGCATGCAATATATTATTGAATAGAGATTTTAAAATGGTTTGATTAGTGTATATGTGAAAATGGATAGAGAAACAATATTTTATGATATTAAAAGGATTGAATGTTTTAAATAGAAAATTGAATGAGATGTAAGATTTGGTTAGGAAATGGAAAGAGTTTACTTGCATGGATTTGTGTCGATTTAAAGGTATATTAAGAAGTTGTTTATATTGATGAGGCAAATGGTTATTTTAATTTATTATATTTCAAGTAGAGCAATTAATTTATTGTGAATGAAATATGAAGGGGATATGGATTTAGTATATCCAAAAATAGTAATGCTCTTGTGATTGCCTTAAATGTTCTAGTTCTCTGTATTTCATAAGGGGATGTAAGTTCAAATTGTTTAATATTTCTTATAATGGAAATAGAAATATGGGTATATGATTATTTGAGTTAACCCTGTGAGTGTGTCTTTGACCTTGTTAATGTTACCTATTGAATGAATATGGGTTTAGGAAATCCAAATATTAGATTTGATTTATGACTTGAATGTTTTTGTTGCTATGAAGTCAAGTTGCATTATGGGTTTTGGGGTCTAGTGTTAGTCCTAAATTATAAGTCTTCCAGAAGCATGACATCGTTTCAGTTTTACCCATTTTTCATGAAAGGGGATGTTTTGTACCTCCTGTGAAAGGAGTGGACTATGTGTTGTTGCCTCCAAGATGTTTGGAGTGTGTTCTATTATTTGTATCCTCCTAGAGTTAGAGTGGTTATGTTTTCTAATTTGTGTGCACTTGAGATTCCCTTGGTGATTGGTATTTGTATACGTGTATGGTTCTCTGAACATACTTGGTCTATTTTATGTCTGAAAGCAATGTCAGTGATGCGAGAGTTGTTCTTGTTTATTGCATTTATTTTGGTTATTTCAGTATGAGTTAGTTTGAGTCTGCCTTTGGTTAGAGCTTGTGGATCTTTGTCCTTGTTAAATTGTTACTATCTCCTAGCATGGGGGGTGGGCCTTCAGGTACCACATGGTTGGGTGGAACATGCACCAAAACCGTTGGGTCCCCCTTGATCTTCAATTCTTGGTGGTGAGACATCTAGATGGACAGCTCGCGGTTCTATTTGTAATGCCCCGCCAAGTAACCTTAAAAGGAAGTTGCAATTAACATCATAAGCGAACCAATTTTTTTTTTTAAAAGTGCATTTAACATACATATTCACTTACTAGTTAACAACAACCTCTAAGGCTACAAGGTTAGGATTACTTAAACCCACACATACATATTACATACAACCATAACATTATGAACCTTATGATATAAACATCATACATCATAAGAATACCACATAACATAATAATATAATCAACCAAGATACAATCTTATAACCATTATCTTAAACCAATAGTTATATCACTCATTCCCAGAATGAGGCAATAGTACCCAAGGTTACAATTACAAAATTCCACCTCATAATCATAAGAGGGATAAAATAACTTATACAAGTTAAAATATTACAATGCAAGAAATTACAACAATAACCGCGAGCTGTCCATCTAGATGTCTCGCCATCAAGTACTAAAGATAGATGGGGACCCAACGGTTTTGGTGCATATTCCACCCAACCAATGTGGTACCCGAAGGCCCACCCCCCACGCTAGGAGATAGTAACAAAGTAACATGGACTAAGATCTACAACCACTAACCAAAGGCAGACTCATACTGACTCATATTGTTATAACCAACCAAATGAATTAACAAGTACAACTCATTCACCATACAAGTACAAATCAAGTAGAACTCAAGTACAATACAAGTACAACTCCAACATCACTGACATAGGTCACATTGCTTCCAGACATAAAGTAGATCAAGTATGTTCAAATAACCATACACATAAAACAATTAACAACAGTTGTCATAGATAGAGTGTCATCGCAAGGTTTGTCATGAGGTATCCTCTGGGTATTCTTCATAGGCTCCGGCACAAGTAATCCTGGTGGCCTCAACCGAATCCTGGCACTCATACTCACTCATGCGAAATCAATTACCTCTCGCAAGAGCAAGATAGTTGATCTTCCCATTCTAGGCCTTCTCACTCATCCCAAGTCTAAACAAGCCCTTGTGTCTATGAGTGAGGATTAACTTATCTTTATTAGTGTGAACTGCATCCTAATCATCTAAGTATATTAATTTAATTATCACTTGATTAACTCACTTTTGAAGGTTACCCGATTTACCACTTTGGGCTCCGGCCCCTAACAAAAGCCACTCTTCTAATGGACAACACACACCCAAACAATCCACCAAGGGAACCACAAGTGCATACCAACTGGGCATCATAATCCACTCCAACACAAGGAGGATACAAATAATAGAACTCACTCCAACATCTTGGAGACAACAAACACATAGTCCACTCCTTTCATAGGAGGTACAAAAGATCTCACTCCAAACATCTTGGAGGCAACAACACATAGTCTACTCCTTTCACAAGAGGTACAAAGGATCCTACTCCAAACATCTTGAAGGCAACAACACATAGTCCACTTCTTTCACAGGAGGCAACAAGATGAAACCACATAACAAAGTCACTCCATACAAGGAGACACGCATCCCATAATCCGCTCCTAAACCAAGGAGGTGCAAACATCCTCGTTCATGAAAACCGGGTAAAACTGAACATGCACTATCCAAGGGAAAACAACTAGATGGCATAAAGATTCAACAACCCTTATCCTTTAAGGTCTTCTAGAAGACTTATAATTTAGGACTAACACTAAATCCCAAAACCAACAATGCAACTTGACGACATAGCAACAAAAGCATTCAAGTCATCAATCAAATCTAATATTTGGATTTCCTAAATCCATATTCATTCAATAGGTAGTGTAGAAAAGTCAAAGTCATGATAACTAGATCATCTACAATAATCATAACCCCTATTTCCCTTTTCATTATTAAAAATCTAAAACAATTAAACTTACTTCCTTTTACTGAATACAGAGAGTTAAATCCTTTAAGATAATCATGAGGAAGATACTACTTTTGGATATACTAAATCCATATCTTTTTCATAATCCAATCACAATGATTCAACTAATCTAAATAGAAATTAATAAATAACATAATTGATTGCCTCGTCAATAAAATAACTTCTTAATTTACTTTTAAATTGACACAAATCCATGCAAGTAAACTTTTTCCATTTCTAAACCAAATTTTGCATCTCATTCAATTTTCTACTTAAAACATTCAATCACTTTAATATAATAACATATTGTTTCTCTATCCATTTTCCATATATACTAGTCAATCCATTTTTAAATCTTTATTCAATAATACATTGCATGCATCTAATTAAAATAAAATACGATAATGAATTTTACACTGAATAAATATATATATGCTCCATATTATATAGACACCATTAATATTCCATTCACAATAACTAGATTTCTCTATGGAACTAAATAGAACATAATAACTATTTGCCTTTTTCAATGTAGTTAGTTCATAAATTTACTTCTAATGCAACCTAACACTATTGCAAACAATCTTTTCCAATTTTCTATCCGGAGTCTATGTCTCATCAACCATCCATTTAAAAACATGCAATTTCATTAATGTATAAAAATATCTTTTGGCTTGTCTATTTGGCCACGTATTCATATTGTTTCTAATTAAATCTCATTAATTAAAACAAACATTTAAATATAAATATTTTTATAATTCTTCAATATATTTAAATATCTTTTTCCTTATCAATTTTGCTCATACATTCAAAACTTATCTTTTAAACTCTTTATGCAAAGCTAAATTACACGCACTTAAATAAAATAAGGTAAATACTGATTGAAAATACTCATGGATATATATATATATACATCTCAATATATTTTCTTCAATCATATTAACAAAATAACTATTTCCTTTTTAAATCAAATAATTATTTCTATTAAAAAAATATCTTTCTCTATACATTTTCTACACATACTAATTATCTCTTTTAGAACACTAATAATACCCAATTTGCAAACAACAGAATAAAATAAGATAAAATATTATTTATTCTCTCAAATGGATATATACCTTCACTATATATATACTAAATATAAATTAATATATTTAAATATATTTAATCATTAACATATCTTCTATCCTTTACAAAATATCAAATTGATTAATTCAAAATAAAAATATCCTTCATCATCAATATTCCAAAATATAAATATATTTTTCCAATTAAATCAAATTAATAATTGGACCTTTTACATATGGATTTAAATTTCACAATTCAATTTTAAATTATGCATTCTTTAAATCAAATATTTAACTCCTTCAATTAAACTTTAACATGCCATTTTAAAATAAACAATAATTTCCCCATATGTTTATAATTTTAATTCCACTAATCTAATATACAAATTTTATTTAAAATAATATAAATAAATATAATACTTTAGTATTATAAATTATAATATAAAATATTATTAAATAATATTTTAATATTATAATAACAATACATAAAATATTAATATTTATAAATATCAATTTATTATTATTTTATTTTCAGAACAGCCATGGGAAAATAATTTAACAGTAGTCTCATGTTTTAAGCATAACTCAAAAACTACGATCTGGGTATTTGAGATTTTTGAACAAAGGTTAGAAAATTGCAAACTGCAAAAACCCTTTAAATTTCCATAAAACCCAGTTTGTGAAAGTGAAGTTATAGGTGGCGCAACCAGACCATTTTACCATGAAAATATAATTATACTGCAGATTTTAAAATCCATTTTTTGATAATAAACAGAAAGTTTTATTTTTTAAAAACATTCTAAATGCATTGTTCAATCTCTATGTTTAATTTCAATAACAACAAAATCAATTGCCCCAATTAATTTTCTAAAAAATACTTTTCTCCCCTAAAATTAAAACCTATATTCTTATAAATCAAAAATACATAATTTAACCCTAATTCCCATTACATGCAAATTAGATATTTCAATTTCAATTTCAATTTCAATTTCAATATTTACAACCCTAATTCACATTACATGCAAATTAGATATTTCAATTTCAATTTCAATTTCACTTGCAATTTCAATTTTAATTTCAATTTCAATTTCACTTTTCAAAAACCCACTTTCAATTTAAAATAAAATTTCAAATAATAAATTAATTTCCAAAGTTGCAACCAATTTCCCAAATAAACATTTAATTACAATTTCTAATTTAATTCCGATATGTTGAAATTAAATTCCAAATTTAATTTTAATTCTTTTATTTCCTTTCATTCTCTTGCATCACGTTTAATTAATTAATTTAATTATTTAATAACTAAATTCAACCCCTTGGATCAAATTTAATTAATTAAATAAACTAAATATAATTAATTAATTTAAGTATAAAATTTTATCCACATTGCATTATTTAAATTAAATAACCATCAACATGATTTAAATGCAATTATTCTAAATATCTATTTCCAAATCAAGAATGCTTCAGAATTAAATAACATCAAAGCAAGACAGACAATGACTCGACACACACAACTGATGACACACTAAGGCTAGGGTATAGACTTGACACATGTTACCTAGCTACTATCTCCCGTTCAACTTAACCGTTGGATCGACACGCTCAAACCTGTGAAACCAGGTGGAGTCGATGTCATGTACCTGCAATCCTGCAACTAAGTAAACAACATCATACAATATAGCCAGCATATAATACACACCGTGAAGAAGGAATTACGGATTCGCAGGGCGCTCGCAAGCGAGTGATGCGAACTCGTCCTCTTCACCAATACACTCATCGAAACTGACATTTCCATCATAATCCAGTAATCTCATAATAACATCTCATGTTAACTCTACAACAACATTAATCTATAATGCATGTGAAACAATCATCAGATAACTACATCCCACAATAATGGTTGTCGCTCAATAGTAACGATCAAAACATCATAATAAAATGTATCCAGTATCAAAGTAACTGCAACCAAACATAGCATAAAGCAAACCAAAGAAGAAGCAAAATGGAGGGGTATTACACTATTGTATTTTCTTGCATTGTAATATTTCTATTTGTATAAGTTATTTTATCCCTCTTATGTTTATGAGGTGAGATTATGTAATTGTTATAATTTTTTACTATTGTCTCATTCTGGGAATGAGGGATGTAACTATTGGATTAAGTTAATGTTTATGAGATTGTATCTTGGATGTTCATCTTGTTATGTTATGTGGTATTCTTATGATGTATGATGTTTATTTCATAAAGTATTTATTGCTATGGTTTATGTAAGATATATGTGTGGGTTTAAGTAATCCTAACATTGTAGCCTTAGAGGTTGTTGTTAATTAGTAAGTGAATGTGTATGTTATTACACTTTATAAAAAAAAAATTGGTTCACTTAAGTCGTTAATTGCAACTTCCTTTAGGGTTACTTGGCGGGGCATTACAACAACTCTGAGTTAGGGTATGTATACCTGCAAAACTTGGAGATGCCAAAAGGATTCTAGAAGTGCAAACAGACTGCGAAAATATGCTTTGGAGGACTAAGATGCCTTTACTCTCATCTTAATCCTGCTGCTATTTTTTCAGGGCAGACATGGAATCTTTGGATAACGGAACAAAATCTCAAATAATTTATGAAAGATTCCACTTGGAGGACTAAGACGCCTTTACTCTAGTCTTAGTCCCAATCTAAAATTATGAAAAGTGTGAATGTGGTCCTGAGCTCCCAGATCTACAATTTCTTCTCCTTAGACTTCAAGTTCTAAAATAGTTGGATCTAACTTGTAGGTGATTTTCTGTGAAGATGAGAACTTTGGTAATGAAACTTTGAAAATTTTCAATCTTGCACTCCAAATGATCTTCAAGTCGTCAACCTATATCTGCAAATACAAACACACAAGAGAAGGAAAACGTTTTGATTGTTGGTGAATGGGGGTTTGCCTTGGTCAAACCCCTTGTAGGTAATTAAACAAAATGATGAAATGAAGCATAAAACATGAAATATGTAAATTATATCACTTTGTATGATGTCTTGTGAAGAAAATATACAATCTACCATGTAGTGGCCATGAGGAATGTAGATCTTGTGTCCTTGGATTTGATATGAACAATAGTTTTAGATAGATCTTCAATGCTACATCCATAATTTTGGCTCAACAACATGAATGGATACAATAAACCCTTGACATGATTGTTCAATCTTGATGATGACTCCAAATACTTGATGAAAAGCCATTTAATGCTCTTGTGGACTCAATTTGACTATAATGAATTCTCTCACAAAACACATATATTTCTTAGGATGAAAATGAGTGAGGGAACCTTGTATTTATACTTATTCATGCCTAATATCCCAAAATTACACCACAACAAGCGGACATATGGAATCATTAATTAAAGGAGGAAAATTTCTCACCTAAATTTGAAATTGGACCCCAAAGATAAGGCAAGGAGGACTAAGATGCCCTTGGTGGCATCTTTGTATTGAGGCTCAATTCTTGGGGCACATACTCCAAAAGGGACCTAATTGAGAGGTTTCAAAATTAGGGTCCCAAGACCCATGGAGGACAAAGATGCCCTAGGTGGCATCTTAGTCCCAATCCACAAATCAAGGACACATAAACAAAAACATTAAATGATAATTTATCTTTTGAGGTTTGTCAAGATTTTCCATAAAAATATATAGTTCATAAGGCTTGTGGATGCAAAATAGGACTAATTAATCCATAAATGAGCATAAATAAAGCAAGGCGAGCCCAAACAAGTGTGAAAATGAAAGGGCATGCATTTTACTACACTATAGGTGCATCATCATCATCATCTAGGCATATTTGTGTGCCTCATCAATGTACTACATGTAGGCATACTTGTCTAGGTCCTCCCCTAGACACATCTTAGCATGAGGTGCATCATGCATCACTTGGAGGAATTATGGGTGAGCCTCCCCTAGACATATCTAAGTATGAGGTGTGTGATGCATCACTTGGAGCAGACGAGGCACCAGTGCATACTATAGGTGTAGCAGAGAAGTGTGAGGGAGGAATGGGTGTAGTACCCTCCACCAATGCAGATGAGGAGCAACTACAACAATCTTTTGTATAGGTAAAACTTAAATTTATTTCATAGTGTGTTACATTTAAAATTATGATAACAAATAGTACATGTTACTAATATATATATAAGTGGGTTTGAATAGCTAATGACAGAGGAAGAGATTAGAGATGTGTAGCATGGCACTCTTTTGGCTTTTGAATCTGGCCTAAAATCATTGATATAATTTTTTTCTCCAAGTAAAACCTTTTTATTGTACACATATCCTTTAAATCGTGATTAATTAAATACATACTAATTTATATCTTGATCATATTTTTAATTTTGTAGTGTACTCTAGATGTGACTGATGTCGCACCTTTTACCATGATTATATCCCCTCAATCAATTATCTCATTTGCATCACCTTTTTGGGTATATGGTTTTTTTGTATCTAGTAGATCAATATAAGTTTGTAAATATATGTGTAGATATATGTTAGTTTATATTTTTTTGTCAGCAATTCTATATTAATTTGTTCATATTTATTTTTCTTCTTGTAGAGTTTGCCACCATCCATGTTCCTAGTTCCAAGACCAAGACAATATGGTAGGAATCTTGAGCATCCTAAGCGACTATCATTTGCTTAGCATATGGAATCCAAAGAGAAAATGCTTGAGGTAATGAATAATTGAACTACACTTTAATTTATAGTTTAATATAGTGATTAGATGTTATTTTGAAAGTTATAAAAAATAGTAGATAACCTTATATTTAGTAGTTTAAGTTATTTAAAATTGAGAGCTAATTAATCTAATTTGTGGTTCAAATTGTTTTTATGTAGTCACTTTCTCATTCATTAGGTAGTGCATAGGCTACCTTTTGGTGATCCACTAGAAGATCAGGATTTTTTTGACATGGCATTGTCATTTGACACATATATTTTATATATATAGACCATGAGATGGAATATGCCACATTTATAAATATTGTTTTGAGTTGGAATATAGCCAAATTTGTATATATAGATACACAATTACTTTACACTTATATATATATATATAAATTGATATTTGGCATATTTTGTTTATTGTTTGCATGGTTTCCTGTTTTGAAACTTAAAATTTGAATGTATAATAACTTTATAATGGTTGATCTATGATGGACAACATGTTATATATATATATATATTGATTTCTTGCAATCTTGCACTTCAATATTTTATGAATTACATAGATCATTTTTACTCATGTGTTATAGTACTGTTAAATTTGGTTGCCTTGAGAAACTTCACCAAATTTGATCTCTTTATTGTTAGTCTCTATAGTTGCAACCATAGTAGCAAAATTGAAATGCATTTTCGTAGCATAGAGATATAGAGAGAGAATAAAATAAAGATTTCAACCAATGAATAGTAGAAAATAGATATTTTTAGTTTATATTCATATCATTGATTACATTGTATTGCACATCTTTCAAACTCAAAGAATTACTTTACATTTCATAACTAATAACTAGATGGTGATAGATGAAATTTTTTCAATTACGATATAGTTTTTACAAAGTCAACCTAAGTAGATATACAATTACTTCACATTGCATAACTAATAACTAGGAGCGGGTGCCAATTGCACTTTCTTTCCATGGCATTCCATGAGACCACATTTCTTTGAGGTATTTTTTAAAACAATTCATTTCATTTTCTATGCTACCATATTTTTCATACATGTCTACCAAAGAATTTTATCAAATAGTTTATTGCCTTATTGCTATGGCTAAAATCCTAAAACAAGTTCTTTCGAACAAGCTATGGATTCTTTGAAAAAATCTATGAAAGCATAGTAGTACAAACAATAGCATAGAGAAGGTAGTAAACTATTTTTTTAAATGCCTCAAATAAATGTGGTCTCATGGTGATGGAATGCCATGAGAATCCATAAGGCCATGAGACCACATTTACTTGAGGTAATTTTTCAAATAGTTCATTGCCTTGTCTATGCTACCATATTTTTCATACATGTCTACCAAAGAATTTTATCAAATAGTTCACTTCCTTGTTGCTATTGCTAAAATCCTAAAATAGGTGCTTCCAAACAAGCTATGTATGCTTGGAAAAAATATATCAAAGCTTATTAGTAAGCAATATTACATTGCATTTCCTTAAAAAATTAATAAGAAATTTGTGTAGTTTATATTCATATCATTGATAACAGCGCATTACACATCTTTCAAACAAAAAGCATTACTTTACATTGAATAACAAATAACTAGATAGTGATCTATAGATGAAAAAAATTCTGGCAAGAGACACTGTGAGGTTCACTTGGTGTTGTCATTTATGGAAACCATAATCATCTATCAGGTCCGCACTCCATCATTTGGTCCTACCGGCAAGAAGACTCAAAATTGTGAAGCAAGAATAGAGTATCTGACAACACAGTGTTCTTCGATCTGTAAGATCATTTCTTGTTATTATTTTTCTTTGTGCATCCCAAGGAACATGTTTTTGCATATTATCATCATTTCTTCTTAAGCGTAGCGAATCATACCAGATTGTGTGAAATTTAGAAGATTCGGTTGTCGTGTTCTCAGTTTTTCTTGTATTGAGGCTGACCTAATGAATGTATTAAGTCGCAGATGTATGGGAAAGAAGTAATTAAGTATATCTATGTTTGTATATAATTTTTTGGGTCCTAGACAAGTTATGGCTGACCTTTGTGGGTATGCATTGTATATTTCTCATAATGTGAGCCGACAGTTGTAATTTTCTTATGTTTTGTTGAAGCCGATAGAGTGTAAATAAATCCTATGTTGTGGATATATATATATATACTTGGTCTTCGGTATCATTATGTATGAGGTATGAATTGTGTTGAAGTCCGAACAATGAGTTAGAGCAGAGCATAGGTGTGATAATGTGTAGTTTCACTTGTGCATAGAAGATCTATATTGTGTGCATGAGAAAAGCAGAGAAGAATTGCAGATTTATTATGTAGAAGAATAGATCCATTTTTGTGCTTAATCCAGAACTGTAATCATGCATTTTAGATGTTATCATCTCAGTTCAAATATTCAGATAGTTTTAATCTGAACTCTTGGGCAGCAATCCCTTTCTTTCTTGAGTAGTGAGCTCTAAGCAGTGCGCCTGAATGCAAGTGCATTCCCTTGTAATCTTCACTTTTGAGTATACTCAGAATCATACTTGTGGATTGGACATCCACCGTGGTTTTTCCCCTAACAAGGTTTCCACGTAAAAATATTGGTGTTATGGTGTTTTTTTTACTTTCTCGTTTATGCATTGTGAATGAATCTTATTGATGCTTTAAAGTTAAAGATTACTAAAGATAATTTTTGCACAACATTGATTCACCCCCCCTCTCAGCATGGCTTGTTTCCAAAAATTGGTATTAGAGCTAGTTCCTCTAAAGAAGAAGAAATCTAACAACTTGGGGAGATCTTGGAAAATATGGATTCAAGCAATCTTGAACAACAGCTTATGGTAGCCCTACATGACCTTGATCAGTCAAAAGCTGAAGTCTAGAAACTACAAGCGAATCTCAAGGATGCAAAAAAAATCATTGAGTCCTTGAAAGACAAAATCAATAAGTCAAGAGAAGAGAAAGAAAATTTGTGATCAAATTCAATAGAATAATAACAAGAGCACTGAAGATGATCAATCCAGTAAAACCCTGAAAGATAAGAAAGAGGAATGTGAAAAGCTTACTCAAGAGAATATAGTTCTGAAAGCTAAAATGGAATCCATCATGATAAAGATGACAAAAGAAATTCAAGATAGAAGGAAGAATGAAGAAAGTCTGGCTCAATCCCTGAAAGAAAAATCAGAGCTTCGTAGTCAATTGAATGATGAATTGGAAGTATCCAGAAATAGTGAAGAAGCACTTGAAAAATAATTGGATGATGTCATAAATGAACTTGCTAATGAAAATGAATACAAAGAAAAGTTCAAATCTAGCTCAGCCATGCTAAATGAACTAATTGATAATCAGAGGACTCATGGTGACAAAAGAGGTCTTGGATTTGAGAAAGGAGAAAGCTCAAAATCTAGACAAAAGGATTCTGGAAAAAGGCAATTCGAGCAAGGAAATGAAATGAACAAACCTGGAAGGTATCCGGTAAGACGACCTAATGCTCAGAAATTTAGTGGATATTGTTTCAAATACAATATGTTTGGACATATGGCTTCTCAGTTTAGAAGTAGGATGAATCAAAGTAGTCCACATTTTTTAGGTCAATGTTTCAATTGTCATAAGATAGGTCATAAGTCAATTGAATGTAGAAGTATGATGAATCAATTTCATAGAAGTGTCAGATGTTACACATACAATAGACTTGGCCATACTGTTAGCCAGTGTAGCTCAATAGGAAATCAATGGAACAACTTGTCTAGAAAAATAAATGTTGTATGCTACTACTGCAACAAATTTGGTCATATAGTAGCATATTGCTAGAACACAAAAGGTCTAGTAAACCAAAAGAAAAATGTGCAAAAAGACATCAAAGGAAAAGGGAAAATCACTACAGATATAGTGAGGCAACAAATGTAAAATAAATGGGTAAAGAAAGAACCTTCTACTGAAGAGAGTGGGCCATCACCAGAACCTGCTTTTGGTAATTCCTTCAGGAATGAGTCTCAGTGTAATACCCCTTCGTTTTGATTTTTGTTCAAGTTGTTTTATGCTATGTTTGGTTGCAATTACTTTGATACTGGATACATTTTGTTATGATGTTTTGATCGCTATTATTGAGCGACAACTATTATTGTGTGATGTGTTGATCTAATTATTGTTTCACATGCATTATGGATTAATGATGTTGTAGAGTTAGCATGAGATGTTATTATGAGATTACTGGATTATGATGGAATTGTCAGTTTCGATGAGTGTATTGGTGAAGAGGACAAGTTCGCATCACTCGCTTGCGAGCGCCCTGCGAATCCGTAATTTCTTCTTCACGGTGTGTATTATATGCTGGATATATTGTATGATGTTGTTTACTTGGTTGCAGGATTGCAGGTACATGACACCGACTCCACCTAGCTTCACAGGTTTGAACATGTCGATCCAACGGTTAAGTTGAAAGGGAGATAGTAGCTAGGTAACATGTGTCAAGTCTATGCCCTAGCCTTAGTGTGTCGTCAGTCGTGTGTGTCAAGTTATTGTTTCTCTTGTTTTAATGTTATTTATTTCTGAAAAATTATTGATTTGGAAATAGATACTTAGAATAATTGCATTTAAATCATGTTGATGATTATTTAATTTAAATAATGCAATGTGGATAAAATTTTATACTTAAATTAATTAATTATATTTAGTTTATTTAATTAATTAAATTTGATCCAAGGGGTTGAATTTAGTTATTAAATAATTAAATTAATTAATTAAACGTGATGCAAGAGAATGAAAGGAAATAAAAGAATTAAAATTAAATTTGGAATTTAATTTCAACATGTCGGAATTAAATTAGAAATTGTAATTAAATGTTTATTTGGGAAATTGGTTGCAACTTTGGAAATTAATTTATTATTTGAAATTTTATTTTAAATTGAAAGTGGGTTTTTGAAAAGTGAAATTGAAATTGAAATTAAAATTGAAATTGAAAGTGAAATTGAAATTGAAATTGAAATATCTAATTTGCATGTAATGTGAATTAGAGTTGTAAATATTGAAATTGAAATATCTAATTTGCATGTAATGTGAATTAGGGTTAAATTAGGTATTTTTGATTTATAAGAATATATGTTTTAATTTTAGGGCAGAAAAGTTTTTTAGAAAAATACATTTTTACAGCAGGGAAGAAATTTTAGAAAATTTGCACAAGGGTTTGAAGAAAGTTTGATTGAAGAATTGATTGAAGGAAAGATTGTTTGCATTTGTTGGATTTTGGATTGGATTCTTTGGAGGATTGAAGAAAATTCAAGAAATCTTTGGAGGAGGCTTGCATTAGAAATTCATCTCTTCCTGTAGCTTCTTATACCAGGTTTTCCTCTTTGTGTTTTATTGTTCTTGATTTTTTTTTTTAAATAGTAGTGATTAAAGATTTTTTTGTTAAATCTGTTTTAGAAAACAAACTTGATATTAGAAGAAAAGAATTAAATAAATTTACAGCCTTTGCTTGTGAAAATTCTTGAGTGAAAATTGTGAAAACCTTAGTTGAATTTAAATTATTTGGAGAAATTGATTTTATTGTTACTGAAATCAAACATAGAGATTGAACAATGTATTTAGAATGATTTTAGAAAATAAAACCCTCTGTTTGTTATTAAAAATCGGATTTTAAAATCTGTAGTATAGTTATATTTTCATGGTAAAATGGTCTGGTTGCGCTGCCTATAACTTTACTTTCACAAACTGGGTTTTTAAGAAATTTAAAGGGTTATTTCATTTTGAAATTTTCTTACCCCTGTCCAAAAATCGTAAATACTCAGATCGTAGTTTTTGAGTTATGCTTAAAAAATGAGACTGTTGTTAAGTTATTTTTCCCATGGCTGTTCTGAAAATAAAATAATAATAAATTGATATTTATAGATATTAATATTTTATGTATTGTTATTATAATATTAAAATATTATTTAATAATATTTTATATTATAATTTATAATATTAAAGTATTATATTTATTTATATTATTTTTTAAATAAAATTTGTATATTAGATTAGTGGAATTAAAATTATAAACATATGGGAAATTATTGTTATTTTAAAATGGCTTATTAAAGTTTAATTGAAAGAGTTAAATATTTGATTTAAAGAATGCAATATATTATTGAATAGAGATTTAAAATTGGATTGATTAGTGTATATGGAAAATGGATAGAGAAACAATATGTTATTATATTAAAGTGATTGAATGTGTTGAATAGAAAATTGAATGAGATGTAAGATTTGGTTAGGAAATGGAAAGAGTTTACTTGCATGGATTTGTGTCGATTTAAAAGTAAATTAAGAAGTTGTTTTATTGATGAAGCAATCAATTATGTTATTTATTAATTTCTATTTAGATTAATTGAATCATTGTGATTGGATTATGAAAGAGATATGGATTTAGTATATCCAAAAGTAGTATCTTCCTCATGCTTATCTTAAAGGATTTAATTCTTTGTATTCAGTAAAGGGAAGTAAGTTTAATTGTTTTAGATTTCCAATAATGAAAAGGGAAATAGGGGTTATGATTATTTTAGATGATCTACTTATCATGTTTTTGACTTTGTCAACACTACCTATTGAATGAGTATGGATTTAGGAAATCCAAATATTAGATTTGATTGATGACTTGAATGCTTTTTGTTGCTATGTCGTCAAGTTGCATTGTTGGTTTTGGGATTTAGTGTTAGTCCTAAATTATAAGTCTTCCAGAAGAACTTAGAGGATAAGGGTTGTTGAATCTTTATGCCATCCAATTGTTTTCCTTGGGTAGTGCATGTTCAGTTTTACCCGGTTTTCATGAACGGGGATGTTTGCACCTCCTTGGTTTAGGAGCGGATTATGGGATCCGTGTCTCCTTGTATGGAGTGACTTTATTATGTGGTTTCATCTTGTTGGCTCCTGTGAAAGGAGTGGACTATGTGTTGTTGCCTCCAAGATGTTTGGAGTGAGATATTTTGTACCTCCTATGAAAGGAGTGGACTATGTGATTGTTGCCTCCAAGATGTTTGGAGTGAGTTCTATTTTTTGTATCCTCCTTGTGTTGGAGTGGATTATGATGCCTAGTTGGTATGCACTTGTGGTTCCCTTGGTGGAATGTTTGGATGTGTGTTGTCGAATAGAAGAGTGGCTTTTGTTAGGCGCCAGAGCCTAAAGAGGTAAACTGGATAACCTTCAGGAGTGATTTAAACAAGTGATAATTAAAATAATGTACTTAGAAGATTAGGACTAACTTCTCACTAATCAAGATAATTTTACCTCACTCATAGACACAAGGGCTTGTTTAGACTTGGGATGAGTGGGAAGGCTTGGAATGGCAAGATCAACTATCTTAGTCTTGCGAGAGGTAGTGGATTCCGCATGAGTGAGTATGAGTGCCAGGATTCGATTGAGGCCACCAGGATTACTTGTGCCGGAGCCTATGAAGAATGCCCAGAGGAGATCTCATGACAAACCTTGCGATGACACTCTATCTATGACAACTGTTGTTAATTGTTTTATGTGTATGGTTATTTGAACATACTTGATCTACTTTATGTCTGGAAGCAATGTGACCTATATCAGTGATGTTGGAGTTGTACTTGTATTGTACTTGATTTGTACATGTATTGTATTTGATTTGTACTTGTATTATATACTTGAATTATACTTGATTCGTACTTGTTAATTCATTTGGTTGGTTATAACAGTATGAGTCAGTTTGAGTCTGCCTTTGGTTAGAGGTAGTAGAATCGTTGTCCATGTTACTTTGTTACTATCTCCTAGCATGGGGGGTGGGCCTTCGGGTACCACATTGGTTGGGTGGAACATGCACCAAAACCGTTGGTTCCCCATCGATCTTCAGTACTTGGTGGCGAGACATCTAGATGGACAGCTCGTGGTTCATGTTGTAATTTCTTGCATTGTAATATTTTAACTTGTATAAGTTATTTTATCCCTCTTATGTTTATGAGGTGGAATTTTGTAATTGTAATCTTTTGTACTATTGCCTCATTCTAGGAATGAGTGATGTAACTATTGGTTTAAAATAATGTTTATGAGGTTGTATCTCGGTTGATTATCTTATTATGTTATGTGATATTCTTATGATGTATGATGGTGATTTCATAAAGTTCATAAGGCTATGGTTATATGTAATATGTATGTGTGGGTTTAAGTAATCCTAACCTTGTAGCCTTAGAGGTTGTTGTTAATTAGTAAGTGAATGTGTATGTTAAATGCACTTTACAAAAAAAAATTGGTTCGCTTAATACGTTAATTACAACTTCCTTTAGGGTTACTTGGCGGGGCATTACACTCAGGCCTATGACCTAGGGGGAGTTGTCAAAGAAAATCAAATGAACCCCTAACTGAAAGTGACACAGGATGTGAATCTATTCAATAGATGCATAATCGATCAACAAATGCTATTGAACTCATTAGAGAAATCAGTATGTCAAAATGAAGATCTGTAGATGGTCTGTTTGCCACTGTGTACTGAGACAGTATAACTAGATGTATTAGAGTTACAACATTTATTGCAACTAAAGTGTTAGGTGTAGAAAAGGATAAAAAATCATTTCACACTTCATTTCTCACCTTGCATTTCAAAGAGAAGAATTTTGGAGAGCTCATAAGTGATCTTTGATGATTTGAGGCAAAATCCAAGTGTCGGAATAGATTCAACATTTCAATTGCGATCCGGAAAAAAGGTATTTTACAAAAACTCTGAAAATTTGTGATTTGGGGAGAATGAGTACTCCTTTGGTAGTAGAAATCAAGGATTGTCCTTGACCAAAATTTAAATGGCATCCCTATAAATCTCTTGAGAGTGACCCTTTAGGATCCTTTTCATTAGTCCTACATGGATTTTTTCATACAGAAGATATTAGGGTTTATATTCATGCGAATATTGAAGAACTAGGTAGCTCCCAATTTTTGAATCTATATAATCACCACATTGTTGATGAAGAATTCCATGTAAAGCCAAAGCATAAAATTTTGGAAATAAAGAAATTTGTACATATGGCTTAATTCCTCATGTTTATGGAAGTGGAATGGGTTTTATATGTCCTAATTCGAGTGCACGATTAATTTAAGTGGCTTACCATTCCATTCAAAATCACTAAGGAAGCCATTAGTGTCATAATTGGTTTGAATTCCTTTGGTGGGCTACCCATTCTGAAATCTGTGAAAAATCAAACTATCATAGATGCAACAGGATCAACTTATGATAGAAGGGAAATGACCATAGACAACATTATTGATATAGATGTAAAATTTGCATACATGGTCATTGGTTACAAAATCTACCATTCTAGCTGAGAAAACTCTATATCTGGCACAACAATTTATACAACCTATTAGATGGTTAAAGAAAATGTTGACTTCGATCTATGTGAGTTTTTGAGGATTCAACTAATGGAAAATAGGGCCAAAATAAAGAAGGATAAGAAAAAATTATTCAAATATGGTACCCTACTTTTATGCTTGTTCTATTATTTCATGAATGATATTCTGGTAGTTGGTAAAGTCCAGTGGAGAAAAGACACTCCAGTAACCGAACAAATTTGAGATCTGATGTATAGCACTAGGGACATGAAATCAAGGAATGCTGCTATGTGGGGATATTTCAAGGATTTTTAGGCTATGATGCAAACAAGAGAGGATTCCTACCTCTATTGTGGAAAAGTACAAATATTATATTTGTTTTATGGTGAGAATTAATCAATGTATGATGGAGGCCGTTAATCTCAGAACAATCTAGATTATGCCTATGGGTTATGAAGTCGATGGAGCAGTCCTGGACATATATGCTCAACACATTTTGAGTAAACCAATTGATCCGACAAAAGAGAGATTCAGAACATATGTTGAAAAGGACAAACAGGTGCATAGTGAATTGAGAAATCTTGTTGGTACTAAGTGAGTGAGAAAATAAGTTGAGGTTCTCACAGAAAGCATGGAAATATCTCCAAATTTTCTCAAAGAAACTAAATAGGAAACAGTTAAAGATGAAGCAGCAAGACAAGCTGCTAAGGAGGCATCAAAAGCAAAGTCACCTGGTCCAGTAGTAGCATCTGACTGAGCTAGGACTACAATAAGCTCTATATCTCAGGTAGTTCATGCAGCAAAGGTCACTCCCATAAAAACTAAGCCCAAAAGATCCAAAAAGGAAGGAAATAAGAAAAGAAAAATAATATATATGGCTATCTCAGATGATGAGGAGACAAAATCTAATACAGAAATCAAAGATATCTGGGTTCAAGGTACTAAAGAAGCACCGTCACACAAAAAAATCCTTCTGGTGAAGGTGATCAAGCCAAGAAGAAATCAAAGACAAATAAATCAGGTATGTTTGTGTAAGCTATTGAGAAAGCTATGGTTCAGGATGGAAATTTAAAAGCACTTCTGATAAAATAATTCTAGAAGAGGCAACCATAAAACACATGAATTCTTTTAATAAATTTTTTGATTGAAATAATGGATAGTTTTCCAAAAACTTTATATGGCATTTTGGAAGCCAGGAGGTTAAGTGCTAGAAATGAAGAAGAGAAAATGAGAGAAAAGGATTCTAGCTGGACTATGTCCAGCTATGGCTCTTAATGAAATGAAGGCACTCCTAAATAGAACACAAAATAATTTCAAGAGTAAAACAAGGGTCAACAAAATTATGATTGGTGAAACAGAAGAAGTCACAAAGGAAAGTGAGAAAATTCTAAGAGAAATACTGTTAAATGAAAAAGTTGATATTGTGACTAAGGAAACCCATGTTGATAATGTTTTACCTGATTTGGTAAATGAAGTAGAAGAAGGAAATGTTGAAAAAAAAATTGATGATAATGGTGGTGTTGATGCAAACACTGAAATTCCCATGGAAGTGGAAGCACTTGAAAATATTTCAGTTGAAAAGGTAGAAATATTTGAAGTTGTAAAGAAATTTTTGGTTGCACAAAAGGAAGAACTGGATGTAGAACTGATCGAAGGTCCCATTCACCTATCTACCTTAATCCCAGTTCAAAAGATGTGAGTAGCTACACTCGTTGAAGCTTAGGCAAGAGAGGATCTATTGAAATCTCACATTGAGGACAGCGAATTGTTAAATCTAGCATTCAGGGTATTGAAGAAATTAATGCCATCTGATGTAAAAGATTTGGCTAGATCATACTCATGCGAGCCAAAAAGGCTAATCAGTTCTATGACACTCATTTTTGAGTCATTTGAAAAATCAGCCATGACAAAAGTACAAAAAGAATTCGATGCTAAAATATTTAATGGCATAAAAGAGTTGATTATTCAAGATAAAACACTCCTGACTACATGTACTAGGAATGTGAAGGATGCTCTGTCTGAAGGTGGAATGATTTACAAAGAATTCCTATCTTTCTCAACAAAATTAGAGGAGAATGAAAAGAAGGTCAAGGAGTTGGCACTCAAATTAAATGCTATCTCAGAAGCATTTCATCCAGTAACCAGTAGTGTTGGGAAAGTAGAAGGAGAAGTAATGTCTCTACTTAGTAATATACAAGGGTTGAAATATGAAAATGACAATTGTTTCCAGAAGTTGTGAACTCCAGAGAATCATCTATCCAAAACTTGACATATTGTCAAGTTCTCTCAAAGAAGGAGAAGAATCTTTAGGAGTTGTAGATCCATCCAACCTGGAGTCCATGGAGACTCAATCCTATCTGATTTGTGGTCACATCATAATTTTGGAAAGTCTTAAAAGGATTTGGGACACAAATCCGATTCAACTAAAGAAAGACTTTGCTGATATTTTTCAACTCATGTAAGTTATAGTTTTTTTTGCTCAAACAGTTTTTGTAAATCAATACATTTTTGGCATTCAACACCTACCTTTTCCATTGATTTCAAAGGGGGAGAAGGAATAGAGTGAAAAATGTTCAATCATCTTAAGGGGAGAAACATTTTTGAATTTTTGAGTGGTATAGTCTATCTTGGTACTGATCCAGCACTTAGTCATTTTTTCACTAAGTGTTGCCATTATTGCTAAAGGGGGAGATTGTTGGCAAGAGACACTGCAAGGTTCACTTGGTATTTTCATTGATGACAACCATACTCATCTATCAGGTCCATACTCCATCATTTGGTCCTACCGGAAAGAAGACTCAAAATTGTCAAGCAAGAACAGAGTATCTGGTAGCATAGTGTTCTTTGATCTGTAAGATCATTTCTATTTATTATTTTTCTTTGTGCATCCTAGGGAACAAATTTTTGCATGTTATCCTCATTTCTTCTAAAGCACAATGACTCGTACTAGATTGTGTGAAAGTTAGAAGATTTGGTTTCCTGTTCTCATTTTTTCTTGTATTGAGGCTGACCTCATGAATGTATTAAGTCGCGGATGTATGGGAACAAAGTAATTAAGTATATCTATGTTTGTATGTCATTTTTGGGTCCTAGCCAAGTTATGGCTGAACTTTGTGAGTACGGATTGTATATTTCTCATAATGTGAGGTGACAGTTGTAATTTTCTTATGTTTTGTTGAAGCCGACAGAGTGTAAATAAATCCTATGTTGTGGATATATATACTTGGTCTTTTGTATCATTTTGTATGAGGTATGAATTGTTTTGAAGTCCGAACAACAAGTTAGAGCAGAGAAGAGGTGTGCTAATGTGTAGTTTTACTTGCGCATAGAAAATCTGTGTTGTGTTCATGAGAAAATTATAGAAGAATTGCAGATTTAGTCTATAGAAGAATAGATCCATTGTTGTGCTTAATTTGGAACTCCAATCAGGCATTTTAGATGCTATCATCTTAGTTCAAATCTTTAGATGGTTTTAATCTGAACTCTTGGTTAGCAAGCCCTTTCTTTCTTGAGTAGTGAGCTCTAGGCAGTGCACCTGAATGCAAGTGCATTCCCTTGTAATCTTCACTTTTGAGTATACTCAAAATCATAATTGTGGATTGGCCATCCACCATGGTTTTTCCCCTAATAGGGTTTCCATGTAAAAATATTGGTGTTATGGTGTTGTGTTTACTTTCTCATTTATGTATTGTGTATGAATGTTATTGATGCTTTAAAGTTAAGGATTACTAAAGCTAATTTTTGCACAACACTGATTCACCCCCCCTCTCAGTGTGGCTTGTTTCCAACAACATTTTCAATTATGATATAATTTTTACAAATTCAACTTAAGCATATATACAATTACGATATCAATTGATGAGGGAGTAGCTACTACAAAGATTAAAGTAAAAGATATGAAAAAGTACTCAAAAGATCATGAAAAGGAATAAAATATTGTTGTTCTCTTAAGGGATGATGAGAGAGAGAATTTTATCTAAAAGAAAAGTGCAAAATCTTCACCACTGCTTTACTGTTAATTAGGTTCCAACATGAACCAATGTACGAATTTGTGAGTGATTTTGATGTGAAAATATATACATATGACATTCATGATTATACAAACATGTGACATTTTTCAACATACACATGACATTCATAATCATCATAACACAACATACATTCTACCATGAATATAACCAATAATGGTCGTATATTAATATTTTCATGTCCTTATGTACAAATACATCACATATCATTTTTTAACCATCATAATCATCAATAGAACCAATAATGCCATAGAATTTTATCGATGACCTCATGTAAAAATGAATTGATAAATATTTCTATCAAGATATCATAGCTACACAACTAATATGTGCCCCTAATATCCTCATTCCATAATTCACATCTCAAATAATTACTACTCTCACAGACACCTACATTGCAATATTACAAAAACTATTAGAAAACAAAAAAAATAGTGTAAAGATAATTGAACAATGAAAGCAACATGAACTCCAATGTTGGATGCATTTCCATTGAACCTTACATCCTACTCAAAGATTGTGTTGGGAAATTCCTACATATAAATATTAGAAATGTATTATAAACAATGTGAAAAACAAAGTAAAGTGGTCATTCTTTGAAATAAAATACAAAATTATAAATCAAGAGATTAAAGTATATGAATAAGATACCTCTTTATGAATTACGTTGAATTTGTCCTCAATGTTGATGCAAAATGTTTTAACTTTTGTTTTGAATTACTTCTTGAAAAAAGAGTATTGTCCAACAAAATGACCTAAATTTGTTAAGAATTGTTAAGAAACATAATCTTTAATTCACTATTGACTCTTGATAATGGTTAAAATTAAACATGAATATTGGAAAATGCAAAAAATGTAATATTTTTAGTAATTTTGACAAAGGGGTAGTGTGGTAAAATCGATGTACATAGGTAAATAGTAGGGAAGGCCTCTATTTGTTTCCCAAGTCACCTAACTATTTTGAGGAGCTCTTTTTGGGGTAGTCTCTTAAGAGCCCTAAAAGCCCAAAATTGTCAAAATTTGATGAAGTCATTTTGAGAGCTCATGGCATGTAGGAATTATTTTTCTAGACATACAGGTGGATATTTAATCCCTTTAAACCAACCTCTCTTAGTTTGGGTCAACTCAACACCGTTTGTGTGTTCCATTGTCAAATGCGTTCTTGCAAAAAATGTCAATGGAAAGCAATGCAAAAAAGGGAAAGAAGCATTTTTTTATTTTTTGCATAATGGAGTGAATTTAATTGTACTAACACATTAATGTGGGAATTCCAACACTATTAAATTCCTCCTTTTGTTTCCCAATTCCCCCCTAATTCTGGGGTGCACTAATCTGGGGTAGTCTTGAAAGTGTCGTAAGAGCAAAAATGAAAAATTGTTAAGTTTTCAATATTTTTGACTAATGGGAAGAATGGAAATCTTGAGGTAGGTAGGTGAATACTATGAAAGGTCTCTTTTTGTTTTCCATGCCACCCGATCATTTTGGGGTGCTCTTTCTGGGTAGTCTCTAAAGTACCTTAAGAGAAAAAAATGAAAAAAAGAGTTAATCTTTTAGTAATTTTGATGAATGGGAAGCATGGGCATGTTGATGAAGGAAGGTAAATACTATGGAAGGTCTGAAATTATTTCCCAAGTCACCTAATCATTTTAGGGTTCTCTTTCTAAGGAAGTCTCTTAAGTGGCTTAAGACTGAAAAATTCAAAAACTATTTTTTTTTTAGTAATTTTGATGAATGGGCAGAGTGGGAATGTCGAGGTAGGAAAGTAAATACTAGGTAAGGTCTCCTTTTTTTTTCCAGGTCAGCCAGTTATTCTGGGGTGCTCTTTCCAAGGTAGTCTATTAAGAGCCCTAAAAGCCAAAAATTGTCGTGTCAAGTAAGAATGCTTTGTCTAGACCTACAAGTGGATATTGAATCCCTTCAAACCAACCTCTCTCCATTTGGGTCAACTCAACACCATTTTTGTGTTCCAATGTCAAATGTATTCTTACAAAAATTGTCAATGGAAAGCAATGCAAAAAATGGAAAGAAGCATTTTTTTGTTTTGTGCATAATCGAGTGAAACCAATTTTACCAACATGTCAAGGTGGGAAATACAATGTTAAAAAATGCCTCCTTTTGTCACCTAAGTCCCCCCATGATTTTAGAGTGCACTAATTTGAGGTAGTCTTGAAAGTATTGTAAGAGAAAAAAATGAAAAATTGTTAAGTTTTTAGTATTTTTGACTAATGGGCAGTGTGGACACATCGAGGTAGGTAGTTAAATACTAAGGAATGTCTCTTTTTGTTTCCCATGTCACCTGATTGTTCTGGGGTGCTCTTTCTAGGTTAGTCTCTAAAGTTCCTTAAGAGCAAAAAATGCAAAAAGAGGTATTTTTTTAGTGATTTTGATGAATGGGTAGTGTGGGCATGTTGACAAAGGAAGGTAAATATTTTGGAAGGTCTAAAATCATATCCCAAGTTAGCTGATCATTCTAGGGTGCTCTTTTCGAGGTAGTTACCCCAAGGACAAAGCAAAGAGAAACAAAATGATAACTTTGTAGTAAAGATGCACCATGACAAAAACATAGTAGTATCAAACTCAAACGTACGGTGCAACATAATTTAACAAATATGTACCTTCAAAAATTATTGATCTACATGATCTATGATGGATGTTTTGATTTGAATCTCTTGAAAAGATACCTCTGTTCTCCAAAAAACCTACACTTTTACATATCAACTAATTTGTATGCAAACTTTTAATGTACTTTTAACCCAACCCATACAAATAACATGAATCAAAATAAGATGAAAAATATCATACTTGTTCCATAAAAAAATGATCCACTAATCAAGTGTTCTTGAAGGTTCATCTCTTACCTTTAGAGTATCGAGTAATGCTTCATTACTAGCACTACTAATTGTCCATAGTTCCTTTGTTATTGGTTTATCATGGTGTCTCAATAATTTAAAATGAGAATGATTTTTTGTTTCTCATAGTCTTCAAATGTAGGTATGTCATTATTTCTAACCATATATGTTTGCAACCAAGTTTCAACAACAAAAACTAAACCTATAAGATACATGAACCCATCATCATATGTGATTGGTTGTGTTAGCTTCTTCTTTCCCTTTGCATATTGTGTCAACCAATAGTCTGATCCCTCTTCATTTCCCTATGGTGCTACAACTACATAGACATGTCCTAATTGAACAAGATCTGAAAGATGGTCATAGTCAAGTGAACTTTCCATTTCATCTTCTAAAGAGGATTGTGTTACAGATAAAGGGGTTAGGTACTGTGGAATCCATGTATCTACCCACTCACTTGACTCGTATTGATCCAAATCACACTGAATATAATTTTGGAAAAAATAAGCCAACTCTTGTGTCCATATGGTCCATGCATTTGCATCTGAGCTTTGAAATGAATGCATTTTTTAATATTCTCTAATTGTTTGACATTCCAATTTGTCTCCCACTATTCCCTCCTCAAAAAACCAAAATAACCTGGACACTTGTGAATCAAGTGTCCCTCCTCATGATAATGCATAACTACACCAATCAACAATATAACATGCATCATTGAATGTTGCACCACCTCTAATCTTAATTTGTTCCTTAACCAAATCTCTCTCCACACATGCACTTGTGCCATCAAGCTCTCCTTTTCCATGCCAATTTTAAAAAAATCAAAATATGTGGTACACCCCTCTCTACATGCATCCTGCTAAACCAATAAAACATATGATAATTCCTAAATTGTCATGTGCATTATCTAACCAAATGAGATGCCGACCCACTATAATACCTTTTTCCTACAATAACTCAAAAAAAATCAAAACAATGTTCCACAAACTCAAATGGATGAGATCTCTCATCACTCATGTAAAAATGGTACTCCCTGATTATCTTTCTATCCTCTTTTGTACTATCAGGGGCATGTCTATATGTTATGTGGACAAAAATAACAATTTGAATAGAATTGTAATATTGTGATTGTACCTCATTTTGTGGTTGCAATGTGTAATTTTCAATAAAATCAACCACGGATATAATAGTTCCAATCAAGAAAGAGTCCTTACACATCTTGAATTTTCAATCCAACCAATAGGACTCGTGGCTATGCCTTGCATTCTTGTAGAAAATATTTTTCTTAAAATCAAAAATAAAATCAGCAATACTTACCTCTCTTGTAACCAACTTGCATCTAGAACCTTCACCTCCACTCTTCAAATTATATTTGACTGTCTCAAACCGTTTTTTTCTCAACAATATTGTTAGCAAAATCATGTCTTCTACCCTCATGAAAACATGTTACAAACTTTGATAAACCACCACATTACAAACACATTTCATTTAAACAATCATTTCTATAAAAAGAAACAATCACTTCTAATGCATAAAAATGAATCTAACAAGTCCCTAGATGGCTTGGGAAGTAGCATTGCATGAAAATCCTACAAGATTACATTCACATGCATAGTAGAATGAATATAGCATAACAATTCATAATACATCAAAACTCAACATGGTATTTATAACATGTATTACAAATATTAATAGGTACACAATAAAATGGCTTGCAAGACTCAAAATACCTTTGTGAGATTTTCAAATTTGGACTTGCTTCACAAAATTGTTTGTACAATATTGTTTGGCTACATTCCAAGAAATGTTTAGGATGTAGTGTGTGATCTCAATTATCAATTCTTAACTTTAAAACATCCCTTACATTCGGTGATACTCTAGATTGAGAGTGCCAAAATTGTTCAATTTCCTTCTTTGTGTTATCAGTTAGCTTCTTATTAACACGTGGAAGCCTCCCACTAAAATCCCATGTATCATTTTTAAGAGGACTATCGAGTCTTCCTCTTCTTGAGAGTGCTCTACACAATGTTCTATGATTTAGATTTAAATCAATACAAGTTTTTCTATTTAAATCAATACAAGTTTTTCAAATGATGGCTTACTAGTGAGGTTGTGATCACTCTACGAGTAGCTCTTTTACCTATTTCCTTACTAGTCTTTCCAATAGAAGTTAGAGAATTAAAAATATTTTTTATAATAACTATTTTTTTTTACTTTTTGGTGACAAGAATATTCAATTTTCTTAATAATGGTCTCATTTTATAAGACTTTATCAATTGCACAAAAAAATGAAATTGTTTGGTTAATGCCTTATTGGAAAACATTGATTGAACATATTGGTAGCCCACAACCCAACTATTCATGATGAACTTTTCCCATCAAGATTATCTATTATTTTCTCATCTATTTCAAGTAACCATTTAGAGGTTCTTTAATTTTGAGTATTTTCATTGGATTTATTACAAGGGTATGTGCAGGATCATGATGGGCCAAAAAGTGGCGATATGTAAGTGGATAAGATGGCCCATGTGGCTAACAACTTTTTTTACTCAAAATTGATGAAACGAAAAGGGTTTTTAAAGGACATTCTCAGATTTCCACCAATATAAATTATGTTTTACTTTGAATTTAATAAATAATTATTATTCATTTTCTATTTGAATTATGATTGATAGGCTGATTGAAAAGCATCTATAGCTTTCAAATGGTATCACATTTTTTGAATCTGAAAAATGTGTCACATTATATGCTTCACATACTATAGGATTGCAAAAATTAAAATTTAATTTCATGAATTTTTGACCAAGTTAAGGTAGTTAGACATACGATTTTTTATATTTTTAAAAATTTGTAACTAAAAATTCATAATTAATTATTTACTTGGGAAAAAATTATAAAAAAATATGTGTCATGTCGGTATAGGATTTCTCTACTTATTTATAAAATCTTATAAAAAATATTGTCATTTTATTGTGGTTAGGGTGGTCAGAAAGACACCTACTTCTTATTTTTTCCTTGAAATTTAAGTACTACTACATTGAAATTTCAAATTTTCACCAAATAGATTTATTTTTTTAAATAAACCTATTAGTTTAGAAACTACATTCAATTTGCTACAGATTCTATTCTTACATATTTTTGAAATAATATAGATAACTTATTCAAATTTTTACATCAAGTCTCCTAACTATGATTTTCTAAATTTTCATTGCCACTTAAAGGCCTATTCTTTCCATGATGATCTTGCACATACCCACAATAGATGGATTTAGGAATTCATTTTCTTCTTCACAAATATCCTCTCTTCTTGCATAATTAGGAGATACATTGACATTCATAGCTTCATTTTCACCTATTTAATGTTCAAAATTAATATTCTCAACCAAGTGTTGAACATTTTGAATTTCATTTGCATGCTCAACATTTTGAATTTCATTTTCATGTTCAACATTTTGAATTTCTTCTTCAATATTTTCAACCAAGTGTTCAACATTTTGAATTTCATTTTCACGCTCAACATTTTGAATTTGATTTCATGTTCAACATTTTTTATTTCTTCTTCAATATTTTCAACTCAATGTTCAATATTTTGAATTTCATTTTTATGCTCAACATTTTGAATTTCATTTTCATGTTCAACATTTTCAATTTCTTTTTCAATATTTTCAAATTCAATATCATGGTCACTTCGAATTTCTCTTAAAGGTAATTAGGAGCCTTCTCCTTGAAGAGAAATTGGCATACCTCTTCTTTCCAACCTCTTCCTTTCTTTATCTTTCTCTCTACTTTCCTTAAGTGCCTCCGCTTCACACTTCCTCTTCCTTTTTTATTTATGATAATTGATGATTACAACTATTGCTTCCCATTATCCCAACGCAGAAAATTACCAAATGATTGAAAGAATAATTTTTTTATGAAAATGAGTGCTTCAAAAGTAAATTCTTGTTTGCAGTGCACATAAATCATGAGATTCTCGATACACCAGAGAATGTGGGGGCTCTTGGAATGGAAAAAATTTGACTTTTATCCATTTTCTCCACTCTCAAAAAATGGACGTCTAATTTGTAAAGAAAAATGGATATCCGCTTTGTTAAAAAAAACTAGGTCGTTGTTCTAGTTTTGTGAGGTTCCAAAATGGATATCCATTAATTTAAGAATGTTCTATATTTTGTGAGGGTCCAAACGAATATCTATTTATTTTTAAAAATGGATATTTTCTCTCTCACATAACATATATTGGTTATCGCAACAAAAAAGTTGTGTGGAAGTCGTGTTGTATAGAACGGATATCCATTTATAAAATGAATATACATTATATCAATCTTAAATATACTATTATATATTAAATACTACATTATATTATATAGTATAACTTATATATTGTATCATATAAAATTTATTATATGATATATTGTATTTATATTACATATTATTATTTTTTAAATATATATTATCTACTATATTTATATATATTATTGTATTTTAATATTAAAATATTATATTTATATATATTAATGTATTTTAGTGTATTTATATTATATTTATGTATTTTAATATATATTATATTATTATTAAAAAATAAAGACAATGAAATGGAGATAGGGAGAGAGGTAGAGAGAGTTAGGGAGAAAGAGAAGGGGTAGGTGGAGTTAGAGGGAGGGAGAGAAAACCCTCAACCCTCAACCCTATACCTTATACCCTCATCCCAACCCTTAATCCCATGCCTTGTACCCTCAATCCATACCCTATACCCTCAACCATATTCAATTAATCCCTAACCATCAACCCTAATCCATACACTCTCAAACCTTCACCATATTCCCTATACCCTCAATCCCTCAACCCTACACCCTATACGATCAACTCAATACTTAAGCTCTAATATATCAACCCACAATCTTATACCTTCAACCCTAAATCCTAAAACCTCAACCCTCACCCCTATACCCTATACCCTCAACCCTTAAGCCCTTAATCCCTCAACCCTTACCCTCAACCCTTAAACCATCAACCCTTAATCCCTCAACCCTTAAACCCCTAATCCCTCAACCCTCTACCCTTAATCCCTCAACCCTTAAACCCTCAACCCTTATATCCTTAATCCCTCAAGACTCTACCCTAATCCCTCAATCCTTAATCCCTTAATCCATCAATCATTAAACCCTTAATCCATCAACCCTTAAAACCTCAACCCTTAAAGCCTTTATCCCTCAACCCTCTACCCTAATCCATTAACCCTTAAACCATTAATCCATCAACCCTCTACCATAATCCCTCAACCCTTAAACCCTCAACCCTATACCCTCAACCCCTTAATCCCTCAATCCTCAAATTTATACATTGGACCTTCAACCCTAATCCTTCAACTCTATACCCTCAACCCTTAAACCCTTAATCCCTCAACCCTCTACCCTATACATTAAACCCTCAACCCTCAACCCATTAAACCCTCAACCCTCAACCATCAACCCTCAACCCTCAACCCTCAACCCTCAACCCTTAACCCTCAACCCTTAAACCTTCAACCCCTTAATCCCTCAACTCTCAACACTATGCATTAGACCTTCAATCCTAATCCCTCAACCCTCTACACTAATACCTAAATCCTATACCCTAATCCCTCAATCCTTAAAACCTTGATCCCTCAACCCTTAAACCCTCAAACCTTAAAGCCTTAATCCCTCAACCCTTTATCCTAATCCCTCAACCCTCAAACCACTACCCTAATCCATCAACCCTCAACCCTCAATCCTATACATTGGATCCTCAACCCTAATCTTGAAATCCTATGCCCTCAACCCTATATCCTCAAACCTCAACCCTATACCCTCTACCCTTAATCCCTCAACCCTCTACCCTATACATTAAACCATCAACCCTCAATTATCAAACCTCTACCTTATATAGTGGACCTTCAACCATCCACCCTCAACACCTTGATCCCTCAACCATCTACCCTATACATTAAATCCTCAAAATTCAATTATAATCCCTCAACCATCTACCCTAAACCCTAAACCCTCAACCCTTAAACCCTCAACCCCTTAATCCCTCAACCCTCAACCCTATACATTGGAGCCTCTACCCTAATCCATCAACCCTTAAACCCTTAATCCCTCAACCCCTTAATCCCTCAACCCTATGCATTGGACCCTCAACCCTAATCACTCAACCCTATACCCTCAACCTTAATCCTACAACACTTGACCCTCAACCCTAATCCCTTAATCCTTAAACCCTTAATCTTTCAACCCTTATCCCTCAACCCTCAACCCTTAATCCCTCAACCCTCAACCATAATCCCTCAACCCTTAAACCCTTAATCCCTCAACCTTATCTCCTTATCTCTCTCCCTCCCACCCTACCAATCTCTATCTCCTCATTTCTCTCTATTCCTCCCACCCTACCACTCCCTATCTCCCTCCCGCCCTACCAATCCACATACCTCAATCCCTAAACTCTCAACCCTATACTTAATCCCTAATTCCTCAACCCTAAACACTCAACCATATACCTTAATCCATAAACCCTACACCCTCAACCCTCATCCATATACCCTCAACCCTCAACCCTCAACCCTTCTCTTAAACCATACATTCTAAAAACTTCACCCTATACCCTACCAATACCTATATCCTTATATCTCCCTCCCACCCTACCAATCCCTATCTCCTTATCTCTCTATCCCTCCCACCCTACTAGTCTCTATCTCCTTCTATCTCTCTCCCTCCTACCCTACCAATCCCTATCTTCTTCTCTCACTCTCCCTCCCACCCTACTAATCCCTATCTCCTCTCTCTCTCTCCCTCCCACCCTACCAATCTCTATATCCTTATTTCTCTATATTCCTCCCACCCTACAACTCCTTATCTCCCGTCCTCCTCCTCTCTCCCTCCCACCCTACCAATCCATATACCTTAATCTATAAACCCTCAACCCTATACTTAAGCCCTAATCCCTCAACCCTCAACACTCAACCATATACCTTAATCCCTAAAACCTTCACCCTCAACCCTCATCCATATACCCTATACCCTCAGCCTTAAATCCTAAACCTTGAACATTGTACCATAAACCCTATAGTTAAGCCCTAATCTCTCAACCCTCAACCCTATACCTTAAACCCCAAACCCTACACCATCAACCATTATCCCTATACCAAACACCCTCAAACACTATCTCTATACCAAATACCCTCAACCTTATACCCTAAACCTTCAACATTGTCCCTCAAAACTATACTTAAATGCTAAACCATACATTCTCAACCCTTCACCTTATACCATACCAATCCCTATCTCCTTATATCTCTCCCTCCCACCCTACCAATCCCTGTCTTCTTCTCTCTCCCTCCCACCCTACCAATCCCTATCTCCTTCTCTCTCTCTCTCTCTCCCACCCTACCAATCTCTATCTCCTTCTCTCACTCTCCCTTCCACCCTACCAATCCCTATCTCCTTCTTTCTCTCTATTCCTCCCACCCTACCACTCCTATCTCCCTCCTTCCCTCTCTCTCCCTCCAACCCTACCAATCCATATACCCTAATCCCTAAACCCTCAGCCCTATACATAAGCCCTAATCCATCAACCCTCAAAGCTCAACCATATACCTTAATCCCTAAACCCTGCACCCTCATCCATATACCGTATACCCTCATCCTTGAAGCCTAAACCTTGAACATTCTACCATCAACCCTATACTTAAGTCCTAATCCCTCAACCCTCAACCCTATACCTTAAACCCCAAACTGTAGACCCTCAAACCTTATCCCTATACCAAATACCCTCAACCTTATACCCTAAACCTTTGACATTGTCCCTCAACCCTCAACCCTTGACCCTCAACCCTATACTTAAACCCTAAACCCTAACTCTAAACCCTTAACGCTATTCCTTATACCAAAAATCCATATCATAAACCCTATACCTAATATCATAAACCCTAAGCTATAACCAAAACACATAATCTTATACACTCAACCCTAAACATTACCCCTAAACTATAAACCATAAACCATATACCCTCAATCCTATACTTAAACCCTACAACCTGAACCATCAACCTTATACTTTAAAAACTAAATACTACACCATCAACACTAATCCCTATATCCTATACTCTCAACCTTATACACTAAACTATGAACAGTGTCCCTCAACACTATATACTTAAACGCTAAACTATAAATTCTCAAGGTCCTTCACCCTATGCCTTATACCCTCATCCCCTAACACTATCCATCAACCCTCAACCCCCATCCCTATACCCTATAATATATTAATTTAAGAATATAATATATAATATATCATTTAATACATAATATAATATATAAGTTATAAGTTATAATATATAATATTTAATACATAGTAGACATCTTGAGTTTAAATAGTTAATATCCGTTATCACATAATGGATAATCCGTTATTGATAATTCATATATTGATATATATAAATAAAATTAACATTAATATTTATATATTATAATATTATATTTAATATATTAATATAAATATTATAAATATTAATTTTATACATTACGTTAGTATATTAAGATGCTCCCATGTTTATTCACTATCCAAAAGTTGTACTTGAAATAAATGCACTTCAACTATCGTTCGTTAGCACAACAAGACAATAAACACAAGAGCTATTACGCACATCCAATAATAAAAAAAATTAATATATCTTAATATTTTAATATTAAGATATATTAATATTTATTTAATTATAATATTGATATATTATATGAATAACTAATAGTATATATTATATTAAATATGTATATATTAATATATAAATATATTAAATACTATATAAACTAATATAAAACATACATAAATATTTATATTAATATTAATATTATAACATCTTAAATGTTTTTTATTAGAGGTAAAGCAAGTTTTGAAGGGGCCCCGAAACCCTTTACAAAAATGAAATTTGTTTCAAAAGCTAACCACACAGATCAAAAAACAACCAACACAGAAAAACATCAACATAACAGCTGCCAAAAAAGGAGGAACAAGAAAAAAAAACTACAGATTATTCAAAATATTGGGGTGATCCCACATTACAGGTTTACAATTTTAAGCCAAACTAGACACTGAACTGATTTTTTCTAACTAAATCTTCACTTTCAGACACCTATAGCGGCTAAATCGTGAGGAATTTGAAGATGACGCAAACTAGTGATTTATGAAATTTTGTCTAAAGATTTTAAATATATTTTTTTCAAAAAAAATGGAATCAGATTGCACTTCTTTTTCCATCTCCTTCGAAAACTAGTTTTTTTCAGTAAACCCATTTTTAAGGAGTGGCACTCACCATATAACGTATCTTTTTTTCCATGAAGGATAAAATTCTATTTTTTTTGAAATTATATTTGTAACTACGATATCTAATGCTTCCAATTGGTTTCATAGTGTTTTATTGAATATTTTTTCCTTAATATCAAGTTTCGGAGTCAAACCAATTATAATTTAGACATAGGCAGACTATATAACACATAAAATTTTTTGTATGTATCGAAATTCAAAAAAAATTGTTGTATCAAGGACTTCAATATCTTGTGCACTCATATTTTTCAAAAAAAAATTTGATAATTTACTATTTTTCCACATGTGGAGAACAAAGAGCTTGATTTTCGGTGAAAAACCTACATTCACAAGAAATAAAAAAATAAATATAATAATTAAATTAAATTTATTTAAAATTATACTTTTTGGGAAACTTATAATAAGAACTACATACTTACAAAAAATAAATTTTAAATGAATTCATTTGATCCTCCAAAAGGTAGATCAAAAGTGGTTTTTTATCAGCATTTTGATAGGTGTAAAGGAGACTTCTTTATAGGTATGATTTAGAAATAGTGGGGTTCTATCCAAGGGGGTTTGATCTAAGGTGGTTTGATCAAACCCTCTTCAATTAGAATCCTTAAAATAGAACTTTTAAGGCTTAAATCATTATATTTTCTAAAAATATGTGATTTCAACAAAAATCAGAATCTCCTAGAAATTGTAAACCAGCATTGTGGGATCACCCATTGGAAACCTCCATGTCACTTTAAATTATCTTCTAATGCACATCCATAACTTCAGAAATATCTTTGGCATGGACCCTAGCTTGCAACTTAGTCTTGTTGTGGGTCCTAGCATTGGGCCCCAAAACATTTACCTCTTTAATCAAAACATGATGTGATTTACCTCTTAAATGTGTTTTTTTCAATAAAAAGGCATATTGCCTATATATTTTGATATAATATAATATATATACAATAGAAGTGTCATATATGTTATATAGACATGTTACAATAGTGCTTCATCTATCACTATGCCTCTTATAACAGTAATAAGAAATTTTCATCTTCCCTATAACAGACTATTGCAATTTGAAACCATGAATTGTCATTAACTAAAAATATACTTCGAGGATTTATAAAACCTATTGACAACCTAAATTCCATGATATCAAAATTCTACGCTTTGACACTAAAACCAAAAAAAATCCATTCACAACCAATTACTCCTCCATTTGCACTAGGAGGCCATTTTCTCCTTGGTCTTCCACCAAGTTTTCTTCACCAAGATGAACAACAAGCATATCATTAAAATTAATCCCTCCATCAACGAGCGCTCTCCCTGTTTGAATTTGAACTACTGCAACCATTTGATTGTCTTGTTCCTCCAATGGTTGGTGAAGGTTGTTTTCATCTGCAACTTGTGGCACTTGAAGTAGTGTTGTTTCATGAACATGTGTTAGAAGAACCATTATAGCTTGGACTCTTCTCTTTACTTTTTTTGCCAAATCTGCATCAAACTCTGTTGCATGTCTTTTGAGTGCATTCAATGTAAAGCTGGAAGTTTGTTGAGAGAGAGATTTGTTTATTGCAATGAACAATTTTGGAAATTTCATTTGATGTAGCAAAAAATGCCTTGGAAATAAACCTCCAATGTAACCATGTCCCTTCCAAAGATCATACTTTTGACAACCTTTTGTGAGTACTCCATTTTGCAGACTCCTCATTAACTACTTTGCTAGTAATGGACTCTAAGCTAGATTGACATCTTGTAATAAATCTAGTAGGTTTAATATAAATATTGAAAGGAATCGAGATGGATAGATTAACCTTTTTTCTTTTGGCTCCATAATTTCTTCACCAATGACCCTTTTAATGTGTTTGATGAAAGTTGCCAGTGCCCTTTAAAGACCAACTGAATTTCTGCATCCCCCATTTCCTCTGAGATTGGCATCTCCCAATCATTGACTGGAAAGAAAACTCTATAGTTTCGCGGATATAATTCCATTTTCCTCCTCCTCCTCTCTTCACTGGTAAACACAGGAACCCTTAACTCGCCACCGCTTGAGCTAGCCTAGAGAGACATACACCTTGAATGACAATTTGTAGCCACAAATATAAAATTTGTTTAAATGACCTTTAAATAAAGAACAAACACATTTATTTCTCATGAGAAAGATGATATGCCTTTTTGACATAAATCTTTTCATAACCTGTCAGAATGTACTCGCATGCCAAGAAATTATTATATGCTAAGGTGGAATTTTTTTAAAGCATAACACCAATAGAATCAACTAGATAGCCATTTTTAGATACACGGAAAGGTAACAAAAGGAAGACTCTAAATTTAGCCCAGGTGGGAGAAACTTTTAGAAAATTATTCAAGGCACTTTGAACAGATCATAAATTGTTGATGCACCAATCGCTTTTGAAACCCATAGATTTTGAACACCTATAATCAGCACATGACACATAAAGTTAGCATAAAAAGTTACCAGAGGATCATCATGAATTTTATTTTCCTTGTTACAAATACAGATACAAAATTTGTACACTTCAGATACAATCTTTGATGACACAATATTCTCCCATCTTGTTTCAATGTGCCTGGAATTCTCTCCGTAAAATTTACATGAGCTTTCCATTACTGCAGATAGTACCAAATTATACAAACCTCCCATAGATTAATTATAAATTGGCACAGTCTTGATAACTAACCCAAGCTGATGACATTTTTAATTAACCCAAACTTTGGCACTTGTAATTTCTCTTTCCACCTAGATTGTCGAGTGTTTACTTACAATGTTAACATGTACACCTGGCCACATTGAAGCTTGACATTAAGACACCTATATGCTATGTAGCTTGACATCTTTTCAACAAAAGAAATCATAAAAATACATCTACTGAACACTTGTCACATAGTTAACAATGCACACTAGGCTATCTCCATAGTCCCTTTTTTTTTTATGAAAGAGTCCCACATTTGACACTCTCATGAACAAAACCTTAACACGACTCAACCATGACAACTTAGGATGACAAATGGTACAAGTGGAACAATTTACAGATGTCCCAAAAAAAAAACTTTTCTTTGGCCATTATAATTAATGACCTTGAAAAATTCAAAAAATGCTTGCAATGATAACAAATTTTAAATCAAATAAACGAAAACCTTTTTTGTATTTTCTTGTTGTAACCTTGAAAATGTGCTTGAACAAAAATAATCACCCACAGAACCTGAATTAACCCCAAATCACTCAAAACATAGCCCATATGTAAATTATTTCACCTTGTTTACCTTTCCTCTTTAGGCACTAGTAGTTCTAACATAGGATGCATCTTACCTAGTTTAATAATATGTGTAACTTCATCATCTTCTTGATCACAACCAAAATTTTCCAAAAAAATTTCCACCACATTTCCTTCTTTGAAAGTATGAAGAAGTTGATATTTTTCCACCTTATCAATCAAGGACCAAATCTACTTAACAATATACCCCAGCTTCCAATTTAGAATATTATGCTCCCGACAAGCATTTAACAATATCAAAGAGTCGCCTTCTACTTGGACCTTGGTAAGCTTAAATATTTTTACTAATTTTAAACCTTGAAGAAGTGCTTGTGCTTCAGCTGCATTGTTAGTTCCTGTGTTCAACTTGAAATATTTTGCACACAGAACCAGACCATTAGAATCTCTTATAACTACCCCTACTCCAGATACTCCTAGGTTACCCCTAGAAGCACCATCTATATTCAGTTTAAAACATCTAGATGGAGGTGGCTTCCAAGAAATAGCATATCTATCTACTTTATGAATTGGCTGGTGAAGGCTTCCTTTGAAATGAAAATTTAGAAGAGGCCATGCAGCCATCAATTTTGAACCCCAATCTGTGAAAATTGAACCCACATGTTTATTTTTGATAACATACCCATTTACTACTTCTGAAATAGATTGTTCTAACAATAGAAAGGCCTAATTAATATTAAACTTTTCTTTTCTAGAAATGCATTTATTTCTTGCCCACCAAATAGACCAGATCACTGAAGACAGAATGATGCTCCAAATGCATGCAAAAAAGGAACTTTTGTATAGTTGTGGCTAGCTAGAAATAACTTCCAAAGAGTATTTTAAAAAGGAGACAACCAATTCATTTTAGAAACTATGAACAGTCAACATGCCTATGCTATTGGGCATAAAGGAAAATGGGTTTAGGATCTTCCAGCTCTTGTTCACATAGCACACATCTGAAAGGTTGTGCAATTCCAAGTTTTGATAGCTTATCACTTGTAAGAATTTTTTTTTTGATAGAAAGCCAAGAGAAACAACCTACTTTAGGTAGCAATTTAGAGTTCCAATAGAAAGAATATTCTCATTGCTCTACTAAATGTAGACTTGATTGAGAGACTATTTTGTAACCTTATTTCACCAAATAACAACCTGATTTTTCTTTAGACTAAATTATCCTATCCAAAGATGAAGACAAAAAATAATAACCTTACTTAAGCAAAGATGAAGTATGAATTTTATGAACATCATCAATTTGTTCAATTGAAAAATCTTTCCATTTAACTTTACCTATCAAATAATATACTTGTTGAACATAATATTTTACCTTTGGACCCCACCTTTGAGATAAATGATTTTTAATATTTTCAAAATTTTGCAAACCATTTATGACTGGGTAACCATTCCATGAATCCCTCCAGAATAAAGCTTCATTTCCGTTATTAACCTCCCAAGTTAAATGAGGTAATATGATTTTTCTACAAGAAACTAGAAAATTCCACATTGTTGATCCTGAAGGAGGATTTGGTACTATAAGAATTCTTGATGAGCACATATTATCTAAATATTTATGTTGCATGAGATGACACCATTTTAAATATGGTTTAGAATACATATGCCAAACCATTTTGGATCCTTATTCCAAATTTATTTGAATCAGATTATGCAAACCAACACCACCTTTTATATTCTCTAGGCACATGGTTTCCAGAGAAATTAGGGGGATTTTTTTTTCTGTCCAAATTACCAAACCACAAAATGTTTCTTATCAACTTCTAAATTTGATGAATAATGGTCTTAGGAGATTTTAAAACTGAAATGTAATAATTTGGAATTATATATAATACAATTTTAACCAACAAGATTCTTCCTGAAAGAGACAACCATCTCCCTTTCCAAGATAAGATTCTAGATTGTATGCTCTGGATAATCTTTTGCCAGTAAGAAGTCTTGTTTTTTCCTACAAAGAGAGGAATACCAAAGTATTTGCAAGGTGTTTGTTCTTGTTGAAATCCTAATAGATTCACAATGTATTTTTTAATAGTTGTTTTTGCATTGAACACATAAACTTTTGAATTTCCTTCATTTACACGTTGACCCGAAGCACTAGTGTATTTATTCAAGAAAAAAATTATATGCAAAGCTTCTGATACTATAACTTTGGCATAAAGAAAAGTATCATCTACAAAGAGAGAGTGTGTAATAGATATATATTTGTATTTGGAATTAAAATGCCCTAAATGGAACCTTGTTCATGAGCTTTATTAATTGACCTACTCAAAGCTTCAACTAATATAATAAACAAGAAAGGTGAAAGAGGATCACCTTGATGAACCCCTTGAGATGAGCCAAAGAATTCAACTGATGAGCCATTTAACAAAATAATGAACTTAGCACCTAATAAACAAGCCATAACCCACTTGCACCACTTTGGAGAGAAACCAAACTTAAAAAACACATGATTTAGAAAGGACCAGTCAAATCTATCATACACCTTCTGCATATCAAGCTTTATTATCATGGATGATGTTTTATTTACAATAATGGAATGTAACACTTCATGAGAAACTATTTCTCCTTTAGTCATTTCTCTACCAGGTACAAAACCACCTTGCCCCTCTGAAATAATTACAGAGCCAAGAGGGTGTAACCAAAGATAAATAACTTTAGTAAAAATCTTATAAATGGTGTTGCAGAGAGAAATAGGATGAAAGTCTCAAAAATTATTTGGAGAAGAAATTTTCGGAATGATTACAATATTAGTAACATTGAACTTCTTCAACATGCCACTGGATTTTTTTGACTCCTCCAAAGCATTTAGAATATCAATCCCAACAAAATCCCAGCACTTTTGATAAAAAATTGTAGTAAACCCATCCGGCCCAAGAGCTTTATCTGGCGACATAGAAAATACCACTTCTTTAACTTCATTTAAAGAAAAAGGAGACAACAACTTATCATTTTCGTCCTAAGAAACTAAACTTGGGGTATCTTGAAGAAGTGAAGCTCTTTCTCTGCTCAAATGAACATTATCAACCTCATTAGTGGTTGTAGGAGTTGAGAAAATACAACACCACAAACCCTGAAGATCACCTGCATGCATTAACCTGTCACAAAAGAAGCGATGGAGACAAACAAGCAAGGGTTCTCTGAAAACTAAAAATGTATATATCAGAGAGAATGAGAGAATGAATTGATATGAAATACAATGAGATCAATCCTTATAAAAAGGAGATCATGCAAACCCTAATAAAACCCTAATAGGAAAAACCCTAATAGAAGCCCTAATAGGATAACATTTAATAATTAATATAATTATTAAATCTCACTTTATGCAAACTAATGTGAAATCTTAAGAAGGGAATAAAGGTAACTTAATCAACATAATTAAGTTAAGACCTTTACTCTAACACCCCCCCTTAAGATGAGCAACAGTGCAGCTACAAACGAATGCAGAAAAGCAAAGGTCACTACAATGCAAGAAGGCAAACATGGGTCCCGGCAACTAGGCCAGATCAGGTACCCAAATACAACCAAATCTCTGTAAAATGGAGAAATAGAGAAAACCTCATGGGAAAAATCTCTACTCCAAAAAGAGAAGAAGAAAGCCAAGAAGAGACATCATTGAAGCAAAAGAAGTTGCAAACAACTGTCGAAAGATGACTGCTATGGTGATGAAGAACCTCCGCTGAAGATAGGATGATCAAGAACAAGAAGAAAATAATCTGTATAAGTGCCCATACGACACTACTCGAATTAGATGGCAAACAAAGGAAAACACCTAGGACGAAGATATAGATGGCACAAGAACCAATAGTCTGAAACACTGATCAACTGAGAATGGAAGATTCCTTCCAAGGAAAAACCAAGGAAGAATTAGCACGAACAATATAATACCCCCCCATAATGCTGAAGTGGGAGAGCCTGACAGATCCACTGAAATGATGTGAAAACACCCTGTAGTGCATGAAGGAGAAAAAACATCTGAAAGTGCGCAAGATAACAGCTGAGAAGCAACAAAGGAAATGCTCAAGAATGTGGAGCAATGTATTCACCTAAAAATGTAAAATGAATTAATGATAGAAAAGATAGTTTTCAACCATATATAGATGAAAACCCTAAAAAGGAAAACCCTAGGATTGCACAATAATAATTAATAAAGTAATTAATTATTATGCACCTAATGTTAGCTTAAGTGAAAAGAGGTAAAAGGGAACTTTACGTAATTAAACAAATTGTTTAATTAATAAAGTAAATACCCACCCCCCCTTAAGCTAGACTTAGGGAGAAGCTAAAACCTAGAAGAAGCTACTGAAAGCTAAAGCAATGGGTCCTAGCAACAAGGCCAGATCAGGTACCCATGTACAAAATCAATGCAAACTAAATGAAATGGGGTAAAGGAGAAAATCCAGTGGGAACAAAAATCCTCCCCAAAATAGAATGCAAGGAAGGAATTCAATGCACTAATGAAAGAAGGATAGGAGGTGGATAACATGATACCCCCCATAGACAACTTCTATCATATATGTACATGTACAATGGTCTCCATAGGAGAGATAGAAAGAGAGAAGAAGGCCCCCCCACAATGAAGAAACTCTTGTCACAACGGTAGATGCCTGATGTAGAATCCAAGAGGAGATCCTAAAGCAGCAAATTATATTCCTCCCCTTGGGAAGAAATGGATCCAAAGGATGATTTCAAAGAAACCTTGTGAAGAATGATGAACCAACCTGTCTCAAGATGTGTGCTATGATAGGATGCTGAAGAATCTCACTATCTGAACATAAACAAATAATGTCAAATCCAAACTGATGTGGAGAATACTGAAATGCAACCTCTAAATGCACGGATAATGGTGGGCGAACAATGATAACCTGACTGTCAAGGTAGAGGAGATGAATGTCCTCAAAATAATCCTCCAAATCTGTAATATAGGACTCAACAAACAAGAAAGATATGTTTGCAACATAAGAGTCCAAAGTAGCTATGTCCAGAAGATGTATGATTCCCTGTTGCACTGAATCAAGAACAACAAGAGATGTGGATGAAGTATCAGTCTGAAGAGTAGGAACAGTGAGACAAACCTCTGATCCGTCGAAACATGTAAGGGTGTCTAAATACTCAAGCTCCTCTAAAGTATCATGATCAAAGGGTGTATTCTCTCTCCAAGCAATGGGTAAGAGACAATCTGAAGCAAGATCCTCTAGGAATGGAGATAGAATTGGGTCTCCATAGATCTCCCAAAGACGTGTCCAAAGTGGGTGAGGACAATCAATGTCTGATATAACCAACATAGTGTCATGATCAACACTAGACAATATAAGTCCTACTATGTGATTTCTAATCATATCCCATGCTAATTTTCCCTCTAAAGTTGATGGTTCAGGTATGAGATCATACAAATAAGGAAAAATATTAAGCCACCTACAATGTGTAAGTATACCCTTTGCCCATGACTCATAATTACCCTGTTCTAGAAGAACAACTGAAGGGTGAGTAGAAAAATCCATGATAACTCTTCAAATGAAAAATTCGGAGACTAATGATCTCATAAATGATAAAGCATATCAACATAACCCATCCAATGCAAACAAAACCCATGTAGGAGCGAAGATGACCAAGTAATTGAGCAAAGTGTAAAAACACACAAAGCTGAATAAAAAATACCTGGTAAATATTCAAGTAAAATAGACTATAAATCTGGAAAGATCACTGTAATACCTTTCCAACGCCTATTCGTTTGTGCAAAACGGAGTTTGGACGCAAAAGATACGCCCCTTGGAGTGAAATAACCAAGTTCTGACTTTGACTAGCAAAAAAGACTGCAAAATTGCAAAATCAAGAAAAATTAGTAGTACCACTGGAATGGTGCCAAAACTAGCTTTCCGGTGATATCTCATTTCTGAAAATATGAGAAAAAATGCCCATTGTACGCCCGATTTAGCGCAAGCTGCTCAAAAGGAGAGAAAAAAATTTCACAGCCCTCAGGGGCTAAAAATTCATCGGCCCCTAGTCACATTAACGACTAGGGGGCTGGCGGGTAGGTGTTGCGCGCGCAGCCCCTAGCTCCTCATATGACCCTGATGTAGTCAAGGTAAGCCCTCAGGGGCTGTCGGTGGGGTGTTGTTCACCCACATGACCTGGCGGGCGGAGGTAAGCCCGTGGGGGCTGGAGAGGACCAACAGGAGGTCGGCGAGTTCGTGTCGGTCGGCGAGGTCGGCGATGGAGCTCGATGGAGCCGGGCGGGGAGCTCGATGGAGCCAAGTGGCTGGTGCGTGGAGCAGGGCAGAGTCCGAGTGGGTGTCGGTGGGCTCGGTGGAGCCGAGGACCTCAACGAGCTCAATGAAGTCGGGTGGGGAGCTCAGCGGAGCCAGGCAGAGCCAAGCCGGTGGAGCGCGAATGCCGACGACAGAGCGGTCGGTGAATACAGTGGCCAATGAGTAGTGCAGTGGCCGACAAGCACAGTGCAAAAAATTTAAGAAAAAACCTTTGATTTTTTTTATTTTTTTTAAATTTATGATTTTTGCTACGGGGGGGGCCGTACGGCCAAAACCCTAAAAAAAATTTGCATCCCTGGTTGACTGTAACCAAAATCGATGATTTAACAATCGATTTAGGGGTTTTTGGGCGCTACAAATCCAATGGCACTGTCCGTTTGGGTCCAAAGTGAACCTAAAATTTGGAGTATGGTGAATCCACAAGAAGAAACCTTAGAACCCTAGATCTGTTTCCAATGCAAAAAACTCAAAACAAGAACAAGGAGCTGCAGATCTGAAGCTCTGATACCATGTTGGAGTTGAGAAAATATAACACCACAAACCCCGAAGATCACCTACATACAAATAACCTATCACAAAAGAAGAGATGGAGACAAATAAGCAAGGGTTCTCTGAAAACTGAAAATATATATATCAGAGAGAATCAGAGAATGAATTGATATGAAATACAATGGGATCAATCCTTATAAAAAGGAGATCATGCAAACCCTAATAAAACCCTAGTAGGAAAAACCACAATAGAAGCCCTAATAGGATAACATTTAATAATTAATATAATTATTAAATGTCACTTTATGCAAACTAACGTGAAATCTTAAGAAGGGAATAAAGGTAACTTAATCAACATAATTAAGTTAAGACCTTTACTCTAATAGTTGTCAACAAAGAGGAAAAATACTTAATAACTTCATTTTGAATGTCTTCTTCTTTTGTAAGAAAGACTCCTAACAAACTATTCTAAATTGAGAAGATATAACTCTTTGCTTTCTTAATTTGGGCTGAATTATGGAAGAATTTTCTATTCCTATCCCCATATTTTAGCCACAATTCCCTTGATTTTTGTCGCCAATAGATTTCCTCTCTCAATAACAATTCCTTCCATTCCTCTTGAATTTTATTCTTCTCTTCAAATAAAATAGTGTCAAGACCATTAGAAATGATGTTTTCATTTACCTCTACAAGCCTTTTATAAACCAAATCTTTATGCACAAATATATTCTTAAACACATTATGATTCCACACTTTTAAATGTTGCTTAACATGATCCAACTTTTTACTTGACTGGAACATTCTTGACCCATGCTAGAGCGGTGCATTCAACCACCATTGTCTAATCAAATTTAAAAGTCCTAGATGTTTGAACCACATAGCCTCAAATTTAAATGAGGAATGAAACTTTGGCTTTATTTTTTTTATACAAAATCTAGAGAAATAGCAAAATGATATGAAGCAACAAAAGGCAAAATTTTAGATGTTAAATCAAATTAACTTCAGATCCAATTTGGAGATGTTAGAAACCTGTCTAATGTTTTTGAAATTTGAAGGAAAATTTTCCTCCTATTTGTCCAAGCAAACTTGCCTTTATATGGAATTATATCAAACAAAGCATTATCTTGAATAAAAGCAACAAAATATTCCATATCTTTTTTGGGGGACAAATACCACCTTTTTTTCTAACAAACTTGTTATTGCATTGAAATCTCCTGATAAAATTTTTTTGTCTTGGCCCAACATGTCCAGTTTCTAATTTAAATTCACCCACAATTTTTTCTTGCCAACTGTATTATTTAGAGCATAAACATTAATCAACTAAAAAGAAAGATCAACGTGCTTAGTATGCATTGATTTCCAATTTTGTTCACAAGAAACCATGGTAATGCTAATACAATTAGCATTCCAAAAAGTAATCAAACCACCTAAAGCTCCATGAGATAAAGAATGGAAAGACTTCCATTTAGACCACTTCTTACTAATATTCTCAAAGGACTCAGCTGAAGTTTTAGTTTCTTGAAGGACAATTACATCTACCCCACAAGCATCTAGTTGATGCTTTACTTGGGCCCTTTTGTTAGGGGCATTGATGCCTCTAATGTTCCAGGAAATTAGCCTCATTGGAACTTAGGAGAGCAACATGTTTTCCTTGGTTTTTTTTGCTTCAAAGGTCAACTCATTTTATCATCTAATTTTAATTCAACACCTACCTCAATTTCCTCTTTCAGCTTGGTAGCTAAAGATTTATGCCCCCTCTTTGCAGCATACTTTTTACTTGAAATAGACAGTGGAGATTGAGCGATTGAAAAAGAACCTAACCCATCTGATAAATCCCCATCACCAAAAACCTCTGAAATATCATCTATCAATTGATCAACAATGGAGAACAAAGTTTCATCAATAAATTTTTCAAAATCCTCATCAAAAGGTAGACTAAATGTAAGGGAAATAGTGCCTTCAACTCCCTGATGGGGCTGCAAGGCATAACTACTCACCTCCTCCTGATTGTCAAATAATTTTAACAAATCATAACATTGATTTGACACTCCCAAAGCTATCATTGAGGCACATTGAATCAATTGTTGATAACTAAAAAATTTACAATCATGAGCCAACAAAGTGATAGAATGAAGGAAAAAAGAAATGGGAGAACAAAATATTCTCCCAACCAGACACAAAAGATATCAAAATAGGTTTATTAGAAGAACCAGGATAAATAGTGGCATTCCCCAAATAGTTAATTTCAACAAAAGCCAAAGATGAACACTTGTTACTATGCAAAAAGGATGAACTATCTTGAACACATAGTATACCATCTGAATAAAAAAATTGAACACTCACATCTTTATCCAGTGACAAAGAACTGCAAAGAGAACCCCCAACTAAATATTTTGGAGCCCCCCAATCTTGTAGCTCTTTACTAGAAGACACCAAATGTTGTAGATCTTTCCTCGAAGAGATTTTATCATTAAAATAAGTATCAAGAGTAGCAAAATTCAGGTTCCACTTATAGCAAAAATAAAAAAAAATTGAACAAAAAATTCAATTCAAAATTTATCGCAAACTCTTTGAAAGGATTTACAAGAGTGACAATAGAACTATCGTTCTTGGATAAACAATAATATTTTGAAGAAACCTATACAACTTCCACATTCTCTTTCGAGCCCAACTCACACTTAGATGAAGGGTGAACAGGAAAATGACAATAACAACAAATTTGTTGTGGATCCTCAAAAACCACATTTTGTATCCACAATCCATATATTGATTTAGTATTTATAACTATTGGAAGTGTTTTATAAACATCAATTATAAGATAGAGTCTGACTGGAAATGATGGATTGGAAAAGAACTACAAATCTAGATGCAGAAAAGTACCTAACTGATTACCAAGAGTTTCTATAATTTGGGACTCTTTGTATTACAGTGGTAAACCTTGAAGCTGAACCCAAAAAGGAATGAATTTTACTTTTGATTGAGAAGGACAAAAATTAGGAGTCCATAGGGTAGAAAAGAGGCCATAGCCCTCACAGATCCAAAACTTCTTTCTAAAAACAACACCATAAAAAACCCTTCCCCCTTATCTAAAAAGAAAACTTGAATAGATCCCTCCCAAGTTTGGAAAACCCATTGTTGTAAAAAATTCTAGATCTAGAGAGAAATTCCAAAACTTATAGATGAGAGCCACCTCCTTGAGATCCTTGATCTATGGCTACAACATTGAGTCCAAAAGAGTAACATTAAAATGAGCACCCAAACTGGAAGATAGATCTTTTCGTTGCTTAGGAGCCCAAACCTTACCAAAGTGAGGAGGGGAATTGAACTTCCCCTAAGACCCAAACTTAAGTGAGTTCTTCTCATTAACTTTTGAATCCAAACCAGACTTGCTAATGATAATATCATTAGGAAAAGTCAAAGGAGAATGCTTAGAAAAGGAATATTTAAGATTTCAAATGGGGATGTTGTTTGGGAAAGTGGCATGACACACAGAGGATGATTTTGGATTGAAGGGAGCTCCAGAGCTAATAGGAATGTTGTTGGGAAAAGACACAGGAGTGTAGGATCTTGACACCACCTCAACCCAATTCCTAGAGTGCAAAGAAGCTTGAGCTCTTGGCTCTGAATCAGAGCCAAATAAATCAAAAGGAGGTTGAATATCATGAATAAGTGATTTTCTAAAGCCCCGAGGCCAAAATGAAGCCTCTTGAAAGTGTGTCCATTGAACACCATTAGAACCCTTAATCGAATAAGGAATGATATTTTTGTAGAAGAAAAGGGCTTACTACGACCTCCAGAAGAATATCGAAATGATTCTTCACCCTTAGACGAAGTAAGAAGACTCCTTTGAGCCTGATTTACACCATGAAAATCAGAGGTATGTAAAGAACAACCATGAAAATTTGGAAAATTATCGTTAGTAGAAAAAGAGGAGCTCTGAAACCTGCGGTCCTCCATCATGTCCCAAGATAGTTTATTTACCTCTTAAATGTTAATATATAATGCTTTTTATATATTAATATTTCTACTTTTAATAAATCGATATTTGTTCCTTAGGCATTATTAACGGATATCTGTTGTGTAGCCATATGTAACATATATTCATTTCTTATCAGATATCCATTTTTTCAGTTAAAAAATGGATATCTATTCCTATCGAATATCCAATATTAACGGATATCTATTTTTCTTTAGTATTTCTTTGATATTTGGCTTTGAGGTGACCAACCTAAAAATTCAGCATCCCCAACATGTTTACAAGGGTTGCAAGATTTTTTCAAACTTCACCCTTTGTGTTGACAACCTTTTTTCATTTGATTTTGATGAAACAAAAAGGGTTTGTTCAGAAAATGATAGCATTCTACTGATATAAGATATGCTTTATTTTGAATTTAATAAGTAATTATTATTGATTTTCTACATGCACTATGTGTAAAGTCCTGACTGATAGGCTGATTCAAAAACATCTATAACTTTTAAATGGTTAAACATTTTTTGAATCCAAAAGATGCATCACACACTAGCTTCACAAATTAGAGTTTTTTTTTTTTTTAAACCATAATTTTTTTACCAAGTTAGGGTGGTCGGACAAATGGTTTTTAATATTTTTTAAAATTCCTACTAGAAAATTCATAACTAAATATTTACTTTCCAAAAAATTACAAAAAAATATGTGTCACATCTGGGCATGTGTCATCTACTTATATTGAAATATTCAAAATAAATTTATTTTTTCTCCCCATTAGTGTGGCCGAACAAACACCTGTTTTTTTTTTTTCCTGAAAATTTAGTACTACTGTACTAAAATTTATAATTTTCACTAAATAGATATTTTTTTCAAAAATGGACTAGTAGCTTAGAAACTAGATTCAATTTTCTACAAATTTTGTTTTTACATATTTTTCAAATTATGTTAATAACCTATTCAAAATTTTATGTCAAGTTGTGTAACTCTGTTTTTTTGAATTTTCATTGTCACGTAGGGGCCTAGTTTGGCCCCCCATGATCCTGCACTAACCCAATGAATTCATGTCACTTATCTCATACAAGGATAATTGGATGCTTGATTGATGATCATGCAAATGTTAGTACTCACAAAATAATGAACATAAAACATGAAATAAATCTTACATGATGCATTGCTTATATAAATCTTGACTGATGAAATGTTATAAAATGATGCTTATTCTTCTCTTAAATTGCCTTGACAACTTTTTAGGATGCTTAATTGGAGTTCAAATTGCCAAGTTTTTTAAATGGTGAAACAAGAATTATATCTATATGCAATTATTCATTTCCCACGTGCTAATTATTTTGAAATTCTAACAAATAAATTTGAATTTATAAATATAAAAAAAATTGACAATGAAATATTAAAAATTGGGCCAAAATAGGGTGGTCTAGGGTGAGGGTGCCCTAGACCAGACCTATTTTGGGGCTTTGATTGTCATTGAATAAATAATTGATATTAATTCTCAATTTTATCTTGATTTTCTATAAACGATAATAAAACATAAATAATAAGCACAATTAGGTCCAAGCACATAAGGGGGAGCCAAACATAGTGTGAAATTGTTAGGTTTGACAGTTTATGATGCTGCACATTCAATGAATAGTGGCTTGCGTCTCTGGAAGAAACCCTCAAATCCATCCATATTCAATCCTTCTTGTCCTTGTTAGATATGTACCTTAGAAAAAAAAAATGAAATTATTTAAAGGAAATCCTATCAGTTATAGTTTACTTTGTGTTAGTTTCTTTGTTAGTTTGGAGGTCCTAAAACCAAATGGACAATATTTAATTAGATCTATGATTAGAAACTATTTACTCATTCATTTAGTTTTAAATTATTAAGCTTAAGTTTTGTTAAAATAAATGGATTAATAATTTGTGGGGGCTTATGAAAATTAGGAGCCCATAACTTTAGATGCATCATAATAAATTAAATTAAATCAATAATTTAAACTTAGGAGAATTAAAAGAAGGAAATAAATGACTAATAAATATGAACTTGTATTCTTTAGATTACACGGCACACTTAATTTAAAAAATATAAAATTATAGCTATTGTAAATTAAAATTATTTCTTTAAATAAAATATTAAATGTTGTTAATATTGTTATCTATTATATTAAAATAATGCATAAATCATTATTCTTGTTTTTTTTCTTATTGGGGTATTTTAATTATTCATTATAGTGGTTAAATTTATTTAGCATTTTATTTATTTATTTGACAAAAATTTAATTATTCAATATTTTTTAATTAACTAATTAGGATTCTCAAATTTCTTTCATTGGTCTAGTCTTTATGATTAGACCCTCATCTTATGATATAGTTAACATATGGGGATTTTATAAAATAATTTATCCGCCTTCAAGGTATCTTTCTTAGACACTTAAACCTATTAGGTGGAAATCATTGTTAGGGTGTGAGGAAGGATTACCTTGCACCCAATTTTTGTTACCCCTCTCCTCTCCTTTTTTTTTGTGGCATTCACGTAATGGAAATGTGCATGCATTGACATCAGGTGCACAAAGATGATTAGTTAGAGTTTATCTTGTTTCATGTTATTTATTTAAAAAATTGAGGTTGTGTCATTGTTCTCTATTTTAAAAATTTGGCATTACAATGCATAGATTGGAGAAACTATTATGTAAAACATAATACCATTCCTCCCATTGATTATTATCTTTTCACATTATAACAATGTTTCATCTCTCCCCTTCAAAATATACCATACTCGAAGTTATTATTTTGAACTTTATATAGCCACAAATCCATAGAGAATACTATCACATATTGTGCATTGCTTCTCTCTATCCTTTTAATTTCCCTTCAATGGGTTATTCACCTTCAAGTTGATGATATACTTGCTAGTTCCTTACTTTATTGAATAGTCTTAGTTTTTGTGTTCCTTTGGCTTGTATATAGGATATTGAGATATCCTTGAAAGTTTGAAACTGCTCCCATATATATATATATATATATATGTATTACCTCACAAAAAAGTCTCATAATCTTGAATAAAATAGTGTGAAATAGTTTTTAAACAACATGTTCTTATGTGATTTTGTGGATAGTCAATATTTTCTATAATGTTTCTCAAATATTACTTTCTCTTTCATTGTTTTATATAATATCCATGAGGAGATCTATATGTTTTCATGTTTTTGACCTCTTTTTCCATTAGTGTGTCGATTCATTGGGAAAACTCTCTATCATATAGCCACCTTTAAATTTCCTTGGAATGTGTCCCTATGACTATACTATGATAACCTTATGATGGATTGTATTTAGCTCCACATGTCTCTTCTGAATTTCACTTCAATGGTGTTGATGGAGTTTTCTGCACAGCAACAACTCAGACAGAATGCAATATTCTATCTCTCTTGAAAGGTTATTTTCAACAATAAATACTGAAAATCACCCCAAGGTCTCTCGAGTGTCAGGTCATGACAATGCATAAACAACTCAGATAATATGTGAAATGCTGGTAATCACAATCGGACCTTACTACAAGCAAACTGTACCTTTCCAATTATCAGATTGTGTGATATAATGATTTCAAATCCTAAATCTAACAAGATAATAAAGAAATAGAAAAAGATAAGGGTGCAAGAATATGATAAAATCTAAACTATTCCTAGAATGAGTAATGCAAATGACAGATATCTGGAATGGACCAATCTCGAAGAACCAATTCTTGGTTAACCCACAATGCAATCTCACAAGAATGGTGCAATCTTCTAAGGTATATAGATTTTCAAATCATAGACATTCATCCACAATCGAACTTAAGCACATGTAAATATATGGTCCAGGTTGACTTCACCAGCCTACTACAATCAGACAGTTACTGGGAGTATAGACCAGAGATTGCTACAAACATTCCAAATATGAAATCATAAACATCACACACCAAACTAAAACTAATTTAATTCTGAACACTAAACCCTAAATCTTTAAGCAATCTGAAAAATAAAACAACAGAAACCATGCAAGATGAAATAACACAAAAGATTGCACCAGGAAAATCACAATGTCTTCAATTGTATTAGACCACCAAAATGCTGCAACAATTCCACTGTTTGTTTACAATACTTGCTTCAAGAAATTGACAAAATGCTCTAACTCCTCTTTCTAACTTAACTCTATTATCTCTTCTCCTTTTCTCTAATATCTAATGTCTTACAATGAGGCAAGAATACCTTTTATAGCAAATTCTCAAGACATGTCGACCCAGCCAAACATTTACAAAATAAGAACATCCGCCAAAATAGGTTGGCCCTAGGAATTCAAAATAAGGCACACATTAAATGCCGATACATCATCAAGGTTGGCCCAGACACAATCCCCAATGCAACTCGGATCAATACATGCCCCATGATAATAGGGAAGCACAAATCTCAAAATGGGCATTAACTATCACCTCCCTTATCCTCGCCCTGGGCCAACGATCCTTGAACCCTCAAAAATGCTCCATCCAATTCGGTGACAGGTGGCAAAGGCAATATCCTAAGCCGACATTCTATGGAGCCAATCTCCTCCTTTGACTGTTTAACCGTCTTATTCCAATCATCCTTGTTGGCATGATACTTATCCATTACTGCCAGATATGTGGCTACATCATCTAACTAGTGGCCAGTTATAACATTCTCAGAATCTGGAGTATAAACTTCATGCCACCACTCTCTTAGCTATTCCAGACTTAGGTATTTAGGAGCAATCTTTCTCCTTCCAGTCATGACTTCAAAGAATGCAATGCACCCCTCATATACTCCAGTAAGATCACCATCTATTTGTTTCTTTCATTTCTGAATCTTCTTCATGGCCTTATGCCGAATCTACAGAGCCTCAAACCACTCCCAAGGTTGATTTAACCTAGAAGAAGGAAGAATCCCGTCTGTAGCCAGTTGATCCCTACCATATCCCATGATGACCTTAGATTTCTGTAATAGAAGATCAATGTCTTCCTTATCCTGAGATAGAACGTATTCCAGCAGTTCTTTAGCTCTGACTGCATCTTTCCCAACTGACAGGATCTCCTTGATTGCATTATCTCCTTTTACCTGCACATCCTTCAACCAATCTGCTGTGGTTTGAGGAGAGGCTTTCATTTTCTCAATCTCAGAAATAGTTTCCTTGGGTAGGAAACCAGGAGTAGCAGAGGAAGACGGGTGAAGGAACTGCAGAGGTTTCATCACCTCCTCCAAGCACTTCCTCAGCCTTTCGTTTTCTTTTCTAAGCTCATGCTTTGTCTGAGCTTCCTTTCTTAACCTCCCAATTATTACTGCACTAGAGCCTTCATATTCATCAATGTCCTGTTCCATAGAGGCTGGCCCAATGTTAATGGTCTGCACATTGTAATCCTTACTAGTGACCTCTTCTCTAGTTTTATCCGCAGCAGGGGTGGCAATGTGAATGACCCTATTACTCACCTCATCCCTCTCTATCCTTGAAACAACCCTAGCTGCCTTCTTCTTCTTACCTTTTCCGATTTTAGATAGCATCTCACCCCAATCCAAAGGAGTGTCCTCAACAATGACCTATTTTTTCCTTGTGATCTCCTTTTCAAGCCAATCCGGGACAGTAGGGTCCACCTGGATTTCGTCAGTTTTCGCCTCTTCACCATGTTGTTCTGTTGTTTTAGCTTCTTCCTTTTCAGGGAGCTTCTCACCTTGATCATCCTTTTCAATCTCCTCTTCTCGCACTGGTGATGGGGGTCTAACAGGGGTACCCTCCTTCTCAAGGGATCTGTTTCCTTTGCTATTCTCTAGAGAATCCTCATACTGCACTAAGGGAGAAGTATGCTTTCCCACCTCTTCTACTTTGAGCTCAGCTGCCGCACCAAAGAGTGCTCCCTCCTTGAAAGGTTCTACCTCTCCACTGGTCTCATGTTCCTCAAAAGTTTCTGGTTCAAGCACGCTTGGTGGAGGAGAAGCAGCCTTAGATGTCTCCACAGTTGGTACCTCCGGTGGAGGATCCATCTTTTGCATAGTTTCCTTAGGGGATGGGGTCCTTGATCTCCTCAAATAAACTTTTGCCCTTTCCCCTGAACTTTCCACATCAACAATTGGAGTCTCACCTTTGGAGGTATCTTGACCCTTCTTCTTTGAAACCCTGGTGGTTCTTGTCTTCTTTGGTGGTGGAGGAGCATCCTCTTCAACTGGCTTTTCAAATCCTTCCTCATCAGAGAATTTGACTATCTTCAAAGCTCGACTTCTTTTCTTTCCTTTTGGTCTACTCTTTGGTTCTGGTTCACTTTCCTTTGGACTTCTGATTTTTATTTTGAAAGGTGAGCTCTTTTGGGTTTTCCCTTTGGGGTCATCATCCCCGGATTCTTCTGAAGTAGATATTGGGTTGAGATCTCCCATTAAATTGAAGGTACAGGCTACCTTCTCGCTCTCATCCTGTAGTTGGTCGGGGATCAACTTCACATTGTACTGTTTGATCACATCAATAGGAAGCCTGGAGTACCTCTTCTTTCTAGCTTCAAGATCATCCCTAATGTTGGCCCAATAGTCCTCTAGGTCACCCTTATGACGGTACTCCTTGGTAGCCTTCTTCTGTGCCTCCCCGGTGATATCAAAGTTTGTTCTCTTGGAGTGGAAGGAGAAACCATATGCTACCAATTCATCTCCTGCGGTGTGTGCTGATTGGATGGAAGGGCACACTTCTGCCATGCCAATTCCAAGAGGGAAATCCCCACCAAAGCCTATTTTATGCTTCTCATTTTTTACTATGACATCAAATTCACATATTTGCCTCACAATCTCCAATAACACAATGTGATCTGTAGGATACCGAGGTAACCTATATGGAGCGGCCAGACATCCATCAATTCTAATGTAGGTGAAGGTGGGAAATTGAATGAACTAGGCCCCATAATTCTTTATCAACCCTTTTGCTCCATCTGACAGCCTCACATGCTCGGCATTCTAAAGCATCCTAGTGATATGCATGGTGAATGCATCATTAGCCCTTCTGTAGTTTTTGTGTCCTAGGTGCAACTCTGGGTATACTTCATAGACAATATCCTGTCCAAATGTCCCCTATGGATTCAAGCCCCTATATGGGTAGAATCGGGCAAGCACATACATGACATAGGAAGACATGGTGAATCTCTTGGTCTCTAGGACATCCCTCAGCTGTTTATCAATTATAGCACTAATGAGTCCTTCCCAATGATAATTAGTTCCCTGTTCAATTTTGGTAATCACATGGACCATCCAACTCTCCAATACTCTGGCACTTTTCAATCCTGCCACCCTGCTCAAAAATGTTATTGCATCATAGATATCTGATCTGAATTTGATCCTATGCAATTGCTTGGGCAGTTTAGAGTGATGTGATTTCGGCTTCTCCAACCAAGCATTAACCATCTGTTGAGCTTTGGTGGGCTCATTTTCATAATATGTTCTGGCCAAGTCCATATTTAGAGCACACACAGAAGGCAGATCCGGCATGTCAAAGGCTTGGGCAATAGAGATAGGACTGAAATTAGCCAAGACTCTCCCTTCAGTATTGACAACCCTTTGTGTATCAAAATCATACTGTCGGGCACACTCTAAAATCAACTCATAGCATTGGATTGCAGGAGGAAACCCTACCACATGCACTAGTCTAGACTTCATCATTCCATTCCTTAGAACTGACAGATTCTTCTCAGCTGTCCTCTGTTTAAACTCTTCGTATCTCCAAGCTCCAACATTAGTATCAAACACTTCGGACCATACGGAAGATATCTTGCTTTCACGAAGCTGACTCTTAGTGTCCAATCTTAATCTTTCAACCTCTAAGATGGAGGAACCCTCCGTGTCACCTTTGGACTTTCCCGCAGCAGCACTGCTTGATTCAGTCTGCACTCACAAAAGACTGTCATAAGTATCCCATTATTACGCATAGTCCAACCAAAGGATTAGCAAAAAATCATATAATGAAATTAAAAGCTATCACAAATGGCCAATCCTTGAAATTCCGGAAAAATAAAGGAATCCGAGAAAACAATGTAAACCGGGAAAATCCAGTTAGGGTGGAATTTCGGAGAAATCCGACCCAGACAGATTCCTATTGCCAAGACATCCTCAGTCAAACAAATTGTTAGCACAAAAGATTATGAGATAATCATGTAATTCGTTCATTAGCAACAAGAAATAAGCATTTAGCATTTACTCCGTTAATCCTATCCTTAGAAAATCGGAAGCAGTGCAACCAAATAGGAAAATCGAAAAAGTCTGGATGGAACGGATTTCTGCGGACAGTTTGAAGAACTCCGGAAATTTCCACACTCCACGGAATCAGCCGAAATCAAGAAAATCTGGGTGTGCAGGGATTCCGCGGACACCTCGGAAACCCGACGAATGATGACACGCGAACCATCAATCACATGATCATGTAACCCTTTCTACTTGGACTCTAACGGTCCCAAAATCGATGCTAATCAACAAAATTCAGAATGCACTTGGACCTAGACCTCAAAAGAACCCCGAATAACTAAACTTCATGGCGAAACAATGATGCCCTAAGGCCAATAACCAAACCCCGCCATTGGAGTCCGGGTAAGCTAAAATTCTCAAGGAAAACTATCATTTGGGCAATCAACCAATGCGTGCAATGATCCCTCAAGGTACGAGCAGGTTGGGTTGGACATGAATCATGAAATAACGAAAACCCAACTAAACCTTGGCAAATTCGGGCAGATGAACTGAAACCCTAACCCTCATAAAATATGGCGAATGGCACGCTTAAGGGTAAAGTCCTATTCAGACAGATTCATACTCACGCACCGACCAGTGAATAGATAAACACAAGCACGGGCGACAAAGCCTTGGTATGATAAATATAAACTCATGATCAAGCAAAGGCCGACCTGGAACGGCTACCAATCAACTTGGAAGGATTTAATCAAGATGCAACAAAACAAAGGATCAGAGACAACTTACCATGGATTAGTGCTGGAAGTACCCGAACTCGAAGAAGCGACTGCAAAATGAACATGCCCAGGCAATGAAAATCCAGACACCGACACCCAAACAATCCACACGTACGCGATTCAAGATCAATCTTCACAGCTCAAATGGAAAACTCTTAATCGCCAAAGCAGTAAGCAAGTGAATAATGAAGTGGGAATGATGCTCAAAATGTTTTAAATTCACCCATATGCTTGTCTGAGCAAAGGTACCTCGGTCATTAATGAGCGACAAGACGTATCTGAAAAATCCGGAAACCCGAGCCCAAGACGGAATTTCGTAAAATCCCCAAATACGCGAAAAATCCGAATGAACACGAATTTCGCGGAAATAGTAGAAACCAAGATTTTAACAAAGTTCGGGATTTTGACGCAGTCTGGGAAAATCCGCTAGAGCCGGAAAATCCCGGAGTCAAGCAGAAACCTGGATTCGGAAAATTCAGCGACGACCAAACAATGAACCAGAGCCTGGGAAAATCCGCCGAAGTTGGAAAATCCCGGATTCAGGTCCAAACCCGGATTTTCACTGAAAGCCCACTTTAACTAATTTAAGCCTCAAGGAGGGATCAAAGCCAACAAGACCAACATGTCAAGATCTTAAAAAGGTAAATCCAATAAAACCTAAGCTCAAAAGACATCCGAAAAGAGGGTCCCTACTTCCAAGTGGGGCGTGTGTGCAAAACTGCACAACAAATGGCGTACTAACCTAAAATATTATCATAGTGTCATTCTTCAATAATAAACATCACTATCATACAAATTTTTATCATTGCAAGTCCTATGAACTACTCCCTATAGGATGTCAAACTATGCCTTTTTATTGTCATATCAATGTAACCAGTAAAAAATAGAGGATAGATAAGCTTCTCCTTATAAAAGGAATAACTCTTGCCATAAGGAATTGTCATACACAAAACTCTTTATGATGCAGGTATCCTTTTTTAGTACATAAAACCTTGAAGTGTGTTAGATATCATGCGAATACTATTATATTCTTCTTTTTTTCCATATTATTTTTCCACTATCATTTGCATAATTCATAATTGAAAAATAAGGTTTGAAGAAGCCTGTTCATACTCTACCCTATGCTTGCCATGATTGTAATATTATATTTTCTTGGCACTAGTTTTTTATGAGATTTATCATAGTCTAATGTCATTGTGTTTTGAATTCTTGTATTTTTTATATTTTTTAGCATGGTTAACACAATTGTCACTTCATATGTGTGAGATTTCTTATAGGGCATATGATTGTCACCTCTTTTATATAAGGTTTCCTTTCAAATTTAACAATTTTATAATGTTTTATCTCTTTTCTCTCTTCACATGGCTATATTGTAGCTTATCATCATATACTATGTTCTTATATAGGACTAAAGGTATCATAGAATTATTCCTTTTGAGTGGCTTCCCTTTTCTATGACTATACAATCCTTCATATATCACTCTCTATCATGCACCAAGTGATCAATGCCTTCATCATGCAAACTCTGAATGTGTATTCTACCCTTTTCAAATTCTTAAAAAAAATTCATGACTATTACTATTATTGATGTTGATTATCTTGTACATTTATTGTAATAGACTTTTCTTTAAACTATCATACTTTTCAAAAATTATTCCTATTGTAATGACAATACTAAAACTATATCTTAACATCACATTCCTCTATTACTCATATTTATGGCTCATGAACTTGTGAACTCATGTAGCACATGTGCTTTTAGATTTGTTCATTTCCCTCACAAGCACACAAGTATCATTCTCACCTTGTCTTAATCCTTGTTAGAATGTTAATATAGTAAACATAGCCTCTAACATCATCCTACCTTGTGTGTAATGTCATATGTTCACTTGAAAACCTATCTTGTTGTCCATTTCTATTTATTTCAGATAGTGTCTTAGCATGATTAATTTTCTTGGTATTTTCTCAAAAAATCCTTACCAATTTGAGAATATATTCATCCCTGTTTATATAGATGAATGTCCTCATATGATGAGAACTTGATGGCCTTAGGGTTTAAAATTTCTAACAAAAGACTACATTCTTCAACAGTTAGAATTTTTTTGAATTCCTCTACAAATGTTTAAACCTTGAGCAATAAAAACATACCTATCATAATGTGAAGGAAAACAAGTAGGCCTTGCAACATGGGTGAAATGTACAAATGAACCTTGAAACTTCTCTCTCCTTTTATAATGATCCATACTCTTGAAAACCTAATCTATAACATGTCATTCCTTTTTCTTTGGTCTTGGAATATGGTCTTTTAAGGAAACAAGATAATCTAAAACTAAAAATTCATTAAAAGTTGACTCCCTCAAGCCAAAAATTTCTTTCCTAATCGATAATCAAAAAATGACTTGACATTTAAAGGTACACACATGCTATTATAAACTCCAAAGGCTTATAAAAGACTTAATATTGAGCCCAATATGACAAAAATCATCAAAACACTATAAAATACAGGGTATGTGCAGGATCATGATGGGCTAAAAAGTGGCGATATGTAAGCCATATGATGGCCCATGTGGCTGACGACTTTTTTTTTACCCAAAATTGATGAAATGAAAAGGGTTTTTAGAGGAGATTCTCAGCTTTCTACCAATATAAATTATGCTTTACTTTGAATTTAATAAATAATTATTATTCATTTTCTATTAGAATTATGAATAAAGTCCTGATTGATAAGCTGATTGAAAAACATCTATAACTTTCAAATGGTATCACATTTTTTGAATCCAAAACATGCATCACATTCTATGCTTTGCATACTATAGGATTAAAAAAAAAAAATGAATTTCATGAATATTTGACCAAAGGTGGTTAGACAAACGAGATTTTATATTTTTTAAAAGTTGTAATAAAAAATTCATAATTAATTATTTACTTGGAAAAAAATTATAAAAAAATATGCATCACATTGGGACATGAGTCCTTTACTTATATCTAAAATATTATAAAAAAATATTATCATTTTATTGTGGTTAGGGTGGTCAGACAAACATCTACTTCTTATTTTTACCTTGAAATTTAAATACTACTGCATTGAAATTTCAAATTTTCACCAAATAGATTTTTAAAAAAAAATAAAGGTCTAGTAGTTTAGAAACTAAATTCAATTTTCTACAGTTTCTGGGTGATCCCACAATAGTGGTTTACAATTTTTGGCCAAACTGGACACTGAAATTATTATTTTTAACTAAATCTTCACATTCGGGCACCTATAGCGGCTGAACCATGAGGAATTTGAAGATGATGCAAACTAGAGTCTCATCACATTTTGTCTGTAGATTCTAAAAATATTTTTTTCAAAATTTTTGGAATAAGATTGCACTTCTTTTTCCATCTCCCACAAAAACTGTTTTTTTTCAAAAAACAACATTTTTAAAAAGTGACGCTCACCGTATACAACATAATTTTTTTTGTATGAAGGATAAAATTATAATTTTTTCAAATTTAGATTTGTAACTACGATATCTAGCACTTTCATTTGGTCTCATAGTTTTTTATTGAATATTTTTTCCTTAATATAGTTTCGAAGTCAAACCAATTGCAATTCAGACATAGGCGGACTGTATACAACATAACTTTTTATGTATGTATCAAAATTCAAATTTTTTTTTTTAAATGAATTAAGGACATCAATATCTAGCACAAAAATATTTTTAAAAAATATATTTTGATAATTTGCTATTTTTGCACATATGCAAAACAAAGAGCTTGATTTTCGGTTAAAAACCTATGTTTAATAAAACTAAAAAAACACATATATAATAAAACCAAACATATTAAAATTATATTCATGGGATAGCTCATTTCGAGGAATACCATAATCATTTCAAATAAATTTTAAATGAATTCATTTGATCCTCCAAAAGGTAAATCAAAAGTGATTTTTTATCGGCATTTTGATAGGTGTAAAGGAGACTCATTTATAGGTATGGTTTAAAACTAGCGAGGTTCTATCCAAGGGGGTTTGATCTAAGGTGGTTTGATCAAACCCTCTTCAATTGGAATCCTTAAAATAGAACTTTTAAAGGATTAAATCATTATATATTATAAAAATATGTGATTTCAGCAAAAATCAGTTCCTCTCAGAAATTGTAAACCAGGTTTGTGGGATCACCCTTCTATTTTTACATTTTTTTAAAATAATATAGATAACTTATTCAAATTTTTACGTCAAGTTGTCTAACACTGATTTTCTATCTTTTTATTGCCACTTAAGGGCCTGTTTTTTCCATGATGATCCTGTACATACCCTACACTTGTGGGACTATTTTAGTCTAAACTAAAATAAGTCAAAAATTGCCTAAGTTAAATGGAAACTTTGAGAAATTTAGGTTTGCAATTGGGTTTAATTTTGGAAGATATGATGTGTGTATGTTGATTGATAGATTAATAATTTTTTGTTGAAAATTCTAAATGAGTTTTTTTGATCATGTATTTAGGCTTAAGGTCTCAAATGATGGAGTGTATCCTTGAATATGTGATCAAATAAATTATTATTGGCTCTTTGAACATGCATTTATGAATTGATTGGGGAATTTAATTTCATAATTTCATACTAGTTTAATAGGGAAATTACAACTACAACATCTATTAAATTCATCTATCCATTATGTCTTGATGTATTTCTAGTTCTAAATATCATATTTTAACACATGTTTATGCTACAATATTAAATGTGAAATATTTATTAAAAAAAAATTGCATTAATATATTTAATATCACTATGGCATGAGGTAGCTTATAAATGTTTTAATAATAATTTATGGGATGTCTTTTTCTCTCATATGGTAAAATCACATGTGAGAAATGAAAAAAAATGTTTTTTTCTTGTAAAATAATGTTCATGAGAATACAAATTTCTAATAATTAAAGATATGTAGAGTAGTCTTCAAGAATTTTTGTGTAGTAAGTAGAATGTGTGGCCTCTTCTTCCAAAATTTTGTGGGAGATACTTGTAATTTGTTGGATCATCTATTGTAAGTGGATAAATTCCTAAAATACTGTTGAACAATGTATATATCATAAACTTCCATATTGTTTCATATTTAAAAACTGAAACTAGTGATGAATATCATTTATGAGTTATAGATATTCTTGATCGACCTGTTAATGCTTGATACAACTGCCAAAGTTAACAAATCCACGGGGGGTGGTTAGTCCATGTCACAAATTCTGAGGGGAGCACTCACCATCTGCCAACAATCTCCCCCTCAACGTTACCCAAGGGGATTTGAACCCGACACCTTTGGCTCTAATACCAATTGTTGGCCCCACAGTTGTCATTGCACCAAAAGATTGACTTGTTAATGCCCGATACAATTGCCAAAGTTAACGGATCCACGAGAGATCTAGTTGGTCCATGTCAAGAATCTCAAGAGGAGTGTTGACCATCTGCCAACATATATATGTGTGTGTACATATAACACAGTTTTCTCACATTGTACAACATTAAACAAGTAATCAAAAGTAACACACTTAAATTTAATGTATTAAAAATAGTAATGAAGCAACATTATTTAGGGTTCTTCTTGATATCTTCAAATTTTTGTACACATTCCCAAATGTTGATCTAGAAGAAGTTGTCTCCTTCCAAAAAACAATCACATTTCCAAGATAATTTTAAATTTCATGAATAGCTTTCAAAAAAGAAAAAAACATAGTAAAAAATAAAAGTAAATAACAAAATTTTACAATTTCATAAGTTCACCGGATATAAGATAGATCAATGATTATATAATAGCATTGAATTGTCAAGCCCATCCTTATACAAAATTAACAAACCTTTTTACTTCTAAAATAAATATCAAATTACCATCATCCATTTCAAATCCTAAAATATTCAATTTTATACGTAATGCCAAATTATGTACATTCTTTAATCATTATAGTAAAAACCATTATTTGTATTTGCATCCAAACATTCTAAGTGTTACAATTTTTCTCAGCTCATTAATAATCTAAATTATTTAGACTTACATATCTACTATACAATAATATATATACTCCTTAACATCAAACTGGACACACCTTGAGCATCAAACCAAGAGATTGTACTTTACCTTACAAAAAAATGCAAACTCTTCAAAGTTAATAGAAACCAATCCGAAAATCTAGCTACCCCATAATTGAAACATAATCCAATAAAATGACACTCTTTTATTCAAATAACCATACTACAAGTTCAGGATGGCACCAAACAACTCAACTAAGTTATAGAAGAATACATAATGAATTCTCCACAGCTTAGCTTTTATTTAATACTTTCTTTTTATCCTACATCCATTGTAGATGAGATTAAAGATTCTGGCAAGTGTTTGCCTGCAAGAATTTTGGCCATAAGATTCCCATGTAATTACAGCCTTCCGTTTAATCTTCTTCTTTGACAGTTTATTACAGACATAATTTAGACAAGCCATCACCACTGAACACAAACTCCATTTACTTCCTTCACTCCCATCAAAGTAGAACTCCTCATTCCCATCGCCATCTTCAACCATACTCATCAAATCTACGTTAAATACTTCCTTCAGCTTGTCTCTCATTGCTTAAAGCTCTGTTAATGGCAGCTTTTATAGGCATGGAATTCCTCCACAGTGTGCATTGTTATTGTAAATGGGTAATGCAATTTTCATTATATTCTGATGTGTATAGCACTACAACGTGCAAATTGGAATTTTGATAGCATGCGCTTATAAAAGCAAACAGTGTAACAACTCTTGATGCCCCAAAGGTCTGGCCATGGAGATTAAGGATATATTTGTTGGGACGCCAAAATCAACAGGGCTAAACAATAATTGGAAAGCGCCTGAGGGGACAGTGTAAATTACGTACAAGCATTTTAAAATGCAACAGTTTAAAACGTGCATGGCTTTTCTGTTTGGCCGTAAATTAGTGGGGTACGGACAATTTCATGCAAGAGAATGATTTGAGAATATACCCATGTATTCCTTGTCCCATTCGTTGACTACTTTAAAAAAAAGAGAGAAGTGAACTTAACTCGCACCTTGCACCTTTGAAAAGAGATTAAAGTGCCATGTGGCGAGTCCTCTTCTCTTTCTAAAATTTGTTGGTTTGTTTTTGTTGAATTGTAATAATAAAATTTGTTGGTTTGTTTTTGTTGAATTGTAATAATAAAATTTGTTGTTTAGTATAGTTGAAGATGAGTTTGATAATAAGTTATTATTTGAAGTTGAAGGTTTTGCAAATGGGATTAGAGGTTAAGTGCACTTGAGTTGGAGTAGTACTAGGATGGGTGACCTCTTAAGAAAGCTCAATGTTTCGTCCCTATGAACATCACCTAGATGCAATTAGTGCTAACCGGACCATTCATTCTCATGAGAGATGGGCTCTTATGAACCACTACTTATGAAACATGGATCAATTTGTTTGACTCCCCTTACAACCTTGCACTCACAACAACAACAAAGATTGCAAAACAAATTTGCAAGAAGCAAACAAAATACTAAATTATCTCAATAATGATGGAATTACAACATTCGGTAGCTCGCAAGCTCCCTTACAACATGAGCTTTCTAAATAAAACAATCTACAATATTTGGAGTCTCGAATCCTCTACTCAATCCGGTAGCATCTGGTTATGTCAACCTACAAAAATTCCAACTCTAGAAAAGCTAGCCTCTCATAATGACAAGGCATCAATATATATAAGTTTGAGGATGAGAATACCACTGTGGTTTTCCCAAAACAACATTCAAATACCTCCTTGCAAAACCCACATCCCATTTGAGGATAAATCATAAAATTACTAAGGAAATAGAAAATAAATTTTATATTATTTTAATTTGAAATTAGAAAAAGGGGAAAATAGGAGAAATTGCTTCATTTTTCATTGTGTTTTATTTGTGAAGAAAAAAATGAGAGAGAAAAACCCTCTTTTGGGTAAATTGGGGATTTATTGGTTGGATGAGCATTCATGTCAGAATTTGACAAGTTCAGATTCATTGGAATAGGAATTAGTAGGGTATTGTGTATGCCAGTTCTTGAGGACTCTTATTTGGCATGTTTGGTGTGAAACTTAGTTCAATTTTTGAAGAAATTTGAGGTATTTTTCTTGTTTTAATTAATTTGAGAAAAAAAATTGAGTCTGTTTGTAGGAATATATTTAGGGGAGTGTGTACCTAACAACCTATGTCATTTCATAATTTAGCTTCGTGTATTGATTGTTTCTTTATTTTTTGAGATTTTCTAAAATATGGGGTTATAATGCCTAATTCTTTGGAAAATGCGTGAAAAATGAAATTTATTTGAAAAATGTGTTGTTGGGTGTATTTAGAGCAAAAGGGTATTTAGATTTTTAAAATTTGAAAAATAAATTTTGAAAAAAATTAGTGGGGTTTTGGGAAAATTTCTTGATTTTCAGTGTACTAGAAAAATGAGAAATTCAATTTTTTTGAATAAAATATGATGAATTTAAATTTTTTAATTAATGTGTCCTTCATGAAATATTGAAATAGTGCTTATGGAAACTTATTAGAAAATTTTGATGAAATTGAATTTTGTGCCACTTTTGTTGGAGATGTGATGAGCTTATGGTGTAGGTATTAGAGAGAGTTATGGGAATGGCTCCCAACATGTCCTCACCCCAAAGTGGACATTAGGTTGATGATGGGTGGGCAGTTATTTAATCAAGTAATAACTAATGAAACATGGGTAATTAACTAACCAGAATAATGAATACCCTCACATGCCTTGAGTACTTGTACAAGCTAAGGATGATGGAGGAAGACAAGCCACTTAGGGAGTGTAATAATTGTAAGATCAAGTACCCTCATCTATATAAGACGAGACTCGATTCTACATTGATCCCCACATGAGTGTCTATGATGGCATTCCCTCTCTTGCTCTCTAATATCTAACCCTAGTGTACTTGAGTAGTACCTGAAGGATGATGTACATTCTCTTCCATGTGCTTGTGTTGTTTTCCATTGGTGATTTTTTCCCAATGAGGATTTCATGTACTATGCCCTTGGTGAGTTTTCCCAAGGATGATCCTTTGTGTGGTATAAGTAAGTTTTTCCTAATGAGGATTTCATGTGTTATTCCCTTGGTGAGTTTTCCAAGGATGATCCTTCATATGGAATTGATGAGTTATCCCAATGCAGATTTGTGATGTGACATTGGTTAGTTTTCCCAATGTGGATTGTGTTATTCCATTTGTGATTGTACCAAGTGATGACTCTTCTTGGATCCATTATGTGATTTGGATGATTATTTGATATATGATGTGTATGTTGAGTATATACTTTGTGCAAGGCATGTATGTAAGCCATCCCCCCATGTGTTTAGTGTGAGTGTTGTTATTTTGGCCAATGTAACTATATCCTAACATAGTAGGAGTGGATCTTTTGATTCCATGACATCAAGTGGCACGGTAACCACCATAGGGGATTAAAGGTTTGTGGATCAAGGGACATCATGGTACCATATTCTACAAATTTTATTTAATGTATTAGATGTTTTCCTTTTATACAAACTATACAATATTGATGAAAAGGGACATCTCTTTGATTCAAATATAAAATTGTTAAAAGAGAAGAGCATTGGCTTATTTACGTGTCTTATTGTTGGTATCGAGCATGATTAAAGTTTTATTCTTCTCAATACTATGGTGTGAAAAGGCTAAAATGAAGTTAGGAATACTTCAATAGGTGTTTAGAATTAATACTAGTGTCTTTTTGTGAATTTGGGTGGCTTGGTGTTGCATTTAGGTGGCCCGATTTGCTCAAGAGCCTCTAAAATTAGTCAAAAAGTTTCTAAGTCAAGTTGGGTGGTCTTGTATGTTTGGGCAACCTGGTTTGATCTGATTAAAAACTTAATTTTTTATCTAACTTTGTTTGGGAGGCCTAGTCCTATTTTTAGGAGGCCTCATTCCCACAAAAAAAATAGAATGTTAACCTTATCAACCATGGTTACAGTGGTTTTCTAACCCTAATGCTATTAACGAATAATTTTTATGCCTTGTATCCTTCTCGTTTCAACCATTTTAGTTGTTGGAACCCTCAAAAACCTAGTCAAGTATCTCTATTTCAAGAATTGATCTTTCTTGTTTTAGAGTCTTGTATCAATTGGAAAACCATGTAAATTAAATTTGGTTATAATGGTATCATAGCTATATTGGTGTTGTGTGCATGTTATTATGTGTTTTTTGAGGACTTTTGGCTTATCTTACCTCATTTTGCATGTCTTCTTTTGAATTTGTTGGTTGTCAAACCTAGGGTTAGGGAGATTATGCACCTAGTCTTGTGAAGAATTTGGAAGGTTATAATCCTTCTTGGTTGGCCTTGTTGGTGTGGTTGGAGTGAAACAACATAATCTTTAGGAATACTACTCTTCCTGATTTGGTTGTGGCTCATAAAAGTTGTGTGAGAATCAAGGAAAACTTCTCTCTAGCATTTCCTTCTATGTTGGTCATAGGATCAATCTTAGTCCTTTTGATATCTCCATTGCTCAAAAATGGAAGCTACCCTGTGATATTTCTCTTCCAGTATCTAAAGGGAAAGCTTCAAGAGAAGATGTTGTTTGGAAAGCGCCACTGAATGGTTGGGTTAAGTTAAATTTTGATGGTGTGGCTAAAGGTAATTCGGGTCCTGTAGGATGTGGGGGAGTGATTAGAAATTCTAATGGTAGGCTTGTCTTTGCGGTGGCGCTCCCTTTTGGAACGTAGACAAACCATTTTGCGGAGGTGGTTGTAGTCTATCATGGACTCAAATTGGCTCAAAGGAAAGAATATAGGAAGGTTTGGGTGGAGGGTGATTCTCTGAACATTATAAATAATTTGAAAAATGTCTCTCCCCCATCATGGACTATTGAAGCCTTGATCAAGGACTCTATTGAAATTATTAACTCCTTGGATAATATTTATATCTCTCATGTTTTGAGAGAGGGAAATAAGTTAGCTAATTTTTTCGCTAACTTTGGTGTTAGAGAACAAAAGGAATGGAATTTTAATGATTCTATTCCCTTTGAGGCGATGACTATTATCATTAATGAAATTTAATCTCATGTTGTGCCTTGCTGGTTGTGAGGGAAGCATGCCCTCTATCATGTGGTTGATTGATTTGTATGAGGATGTTAAAGTTTTGAGGACGAACAATGGCTATCACGAAGATCGGAGTTATATTTCATTATTGGTTATCTATCCTTCGACTGGCCTCGCACGAATTTTGGGTGATTCATGCATTGGATTTTGGAGTCTTTTGGTTTTTATTATAGCTCTAGGTGGTGTTTGTTTCAATCTCAGTTGGTATCAACAATGTGCTTTGCTTAAGCTTGTGATGGGTGGGGACAAACATCGCGACGAGACCAAGTCCTGTGATAATGTCAAGCAGAGAAAGGAGGTCTGGGAGATCTTAGAAAAGGGAGGCCTTACTGTGTATATGGATAAATTGCATGGATTGAATGCTTAGGTCACCAATATGGTCGCCCAAGGGTGGAATGAGCGTACCTTGAATTTGGGAGGTAGAGAAGTTGTGGTAGATGAAGAATTCATAGCTCAAATTACTGGTCTTACAATGCAAGGTATGAAAGTTTTTAGAGATAAGAAAGACTCACAGGATGCCATGATGATTTTCTTCAAAGGAAATGAGGTCGTGGATTCGAGGAAGGTGAAAAGTAGTGGCTATTACAGGAGCTCTTTGAAAGCACTTTGGTATGATGTGGCGAAAGAAATCATGAGGTATGTTACCTTGGAAGGAAGGTATACGACAATCAATAACTATCATTTCCCTCTGATTAACCATTTTAGGAATAAAAAATGGGTTTCCTTCCCTTATTATTTGTTGATGTCACTAGATATGGGGATCAAGGATCATATGAAAAACCCCAAGAACCTTGTGTTTCTTGTGGGGTTAATTCTCTTGATATATGAACATGTTAAAGCGCATGAGGTGCATAAATCTCTCGTGTCCCTGAAGGAAAATGTTGGAAAATCTCGGAAGGGTTATGAAATGGACTCAAGTGAGGAAAGGGTTAGCGAAAAATCCAAGAGGAGGTGGCTCATTTTGAGGAAAGAATCCGAGTCTGATAAGGATGATGATGCCGACTATGTCCCGGACTCTTATGCCTCCTTTGAGGAGGGACCATCTTCCCCTGTTAAGGGAAAAATTGGGAATAGGAAGTTGGTTGATAAAGAGGGGTTTACCACTTGCAGTGATGATGTGGTCATGACGGATCTTTCTAAAGGTGTTAAGGACAAGGCTAACCTCTATGGGGAAGCTTCCTCTCCTCCCCCTATGATCAAACATGCGAAGGATACTGCAAGGGGGAGCCGCAAGAGTAGGGAGTTGCGTACTACCAGTCAAATCTTGGAGAAGGTTTTCCCTCTCTCCCTGACTGGTGGTATCTGTAGAAGTTGTCAAAACCAGCTTCAAACTCCAAGATCACCTGCATGCAAATGGATACCTGTCACAAGGAAGAGAATGGATGGAGAAAAAAAACAAGGTTTTGAAGAAATATTCAACCACAAAGAAAGTATTGATTGATTGATAGATGGATTGATGGATAATTACAAAGAGTACATATGCCTGATTATATAGGCAAGTGCTAAACCTAGAATGAAAAGGATGTTGTCAAGTGTTCAAATCACACTTCATGTGACAACAAGAAACCCTAACCAACTACCTAGGAAATGATAACAAGATGGAGATAAGTTATAGAAAAGACAACTCATCTTCTAGAAGGGTACCTTATCTCAACAACTTTATTAAATGATTAAATGCAACTTAGGACTAATATGATTAATTAAAACCTAAGTTAACTTATGCTAGTGTAATAATTAATTAATTACACTAACACCCCCCATAAGTGCAACTTAGGGAGACTAGATAAGCATGCATCTAAAACTAAGATGAATGCAAGAAAGCATGAATGGGTTCCAAAAATAAGGCCTGATTAGGTACCCATGTACAAATGCAATAATGAAGTAGAGAAGGAAAACCCAGTGGGACAACCCCCCTACAATGAGATGACTGCAGCAAAGAAGCACTGGAAGAACACTGTAGAGTAACACTGGAACCGCAATCCGACAAGCAAGGAAAGATACTTTTGTCTACAAGAAACCATATTAGAATCATAATAATGCAACAGCAGACTTGATGCCACAGAACACTCGAAAACACCAAACTGGAACAACCCTGGAATCCATAAAGCAACAGTAGATGAAAAGATGATGACATAATCTGGAAGTCATGAATCTCGATGTCGATGTCAAACTAAGACTAAAAATTTTCCATGAGAACAAGTACCATAAAGATTCAGGAACATTAACCAAAAATTTAGTGGCCCTCAAACTGAGATGGATCCGAAATGAATCTGATGTGTCAAGCTAAGACAAAAAAGTGGCCAAAAGAAACTAAGAAACCAGATTACAACCCATGCGAGTTGTCATCAAAACACAATGAAGATCAAAGTGCATGCACACTCTAATCAAATTATTATGCAAGAAACCCCCCTGATGGAACTTTATATCAGTTCATTTATTACAATACCCAGTGATTGTAAAAGGAGAATATGCAAAACATGCATAAATTAAAAAAAAAATGCAAACCTACTGCATGCAAACAAAAAAGAGTGCATGCACAAACTAATGTTTACATCTACCTCCATGATGAAAATAACTTCAAATTTGTGTAGATGACCAAATCTGAAAACATGGCCTACACCACTATGAAGTGCTCGAAACAAGCTTTCCGTCAATATCTCGTTTGCCAAAAATGGACATCGTGGCCAAAAGTTATGAATTTTTCAAAAACTGAATTTAGCTTGTAGGAAACGAATTTTCTAGCAAAAAACGTTTATTTCTAACTTGATTTCTAGAAAATCTACTCATTGTTTGTAGACAAAAATAAAAACCCAGAAATATTTTGATGCTAGAAACAAAACCTAGAAATCACTTCTTGATCCAACAAGCAGAAACAGAAAAAATGATTTTTTTTAACCTTTAGCCAGGAGAAAAATGACGTCCGACGCTTTTTAGACTGCGATTTTCTCTAGATCTGTGCAAGATATGCAAAATCTAAAAGATACTCAGTTCAGATTTCAACGTTGGCTACAAAACCCATAAATCATTTTTCCTGCAAATGAGTGAAAACTAAATTTTTGAAGCAAATATGATGACGGCTCCAATAAAAAATGGCATGCAACAAACCTTTGTAGCTCCAAATAGCTCCAAACTCTTTAAATAAGAACAGGCATGCAGCAGGAAAGCTCTGATACCATGTAGAAGTTGTCAAAACCAACTTCAAACTCCAAGATCACCTGCATGCAAATGGATACCTGTCACAAGGAAGAGAATGGATGGAGAAAACAAACAAGGGTTTGAAGAAATATTCAACCACAAAGAAAGTATTGATTGATTGATAGATGGATTGATGGATAATTACAAAGAGTACATATGCCTAATTATATAGGCAAGCGCTAAACCTAGAATGAAAAGGATGTTGCCAAGTGTTCAAATCACACTTCATGTGACAACAAGAAACCCTAACCAACTACCTAGGGAATGATAACAAGATGGAGATAAGTTCTAGAAAAGACAACTCGTCTTCTAGAAGGGAATCTTATCTTGACAACTTTATTAAATGATTAAATGCAACATAGGACTAATATGATTAATTAAAACCTAAGTTAACTTATGCTAGTGTAATAATTAATTAATTACACTAACATCTATGGTGAGACCTCTCTGAAGGCTGACATGGACTTATTGCAAGGGAAGGATAGGTTTTTAGATGGTGGGAATTTTGGGGGATCTGACAAAGTGGATGGGGATAGGGTGTTGAAAAGAAATATTGTTGCAGAGGAACTCACCTGCTCCATTCGTAAGATGAAGTCTCATGTCCCTGTTGGTAAAGGTAAGGTTTTTTCTGCTCATAAGATTCAGGTTAGTTCTGTTGATGAGGATGATGTTGTGGAGAATCGGGTTGAAAAGATTGATAGGGAGGACTTGTTTGATGTTTTGGGCTCGGCCCGTGAGAATGCGAATCTGTAGTTCAAATTTTTTAAATTGTTCTTTCATGAGATTAATAGGATTAATGTTAGAATTTGTGTTATTGCTAGTAAGGCTGAGGACCCTATTGTCCAAAGCCAAATTGACAATCTGATGGAGTCTCTGAATATTGTGGATAATATTATGGTGGAGGAAATCATTAATCTGAAAAAAAAATGGAAGGCAAAATCTTATCCCTTGAGGATAAATTTGATAAAATGTGGACAGTGGTGATGAAGAGTGGTGAGGCTTCAAATTTCTTGGGCACTCTGGATTCTTCCATGATGATTTCTCCTATGATTACTACTAAGAAGAGAAAAGAGACTATTTCTACTAATGGTACTGCTGTTGGGGGTAAGGTGTTGGAAGTGGGTTGTGTTGGTGAGAAGGATGTTGCTAAAGGTAGTGTTTTGAATGATGAGGTAAAAACTGGTGGGCCAGGGGTAAGAACTAGAAATAGAATGAAAGCTAAGGCTGGGGCCTCTAGTATGGAGATTTCTGATACGGTGAATAAGGCACAGAAGATGGTTGATACTGATATGGAAGCTTTTGAGATCCTGAAGAATATATAGTGTTGTTGGCTAGCTTTTTGGTTGTTTTTTGCTGATCTATTTTGTTGTCGTTGGGCTGATTGCTGCGTCTTGTTATTTTCTTATTAAATTATCAGTTGTTCTCTTTTGTAAAGGGTTTTGGGCCCCTTCAAAACCCATTTTTTACCTCTAATCAAAACATTGACTTAATAAGAACCAAGTTTTTTCCAAAGTGATTCCCAACTTATCTTTGTTCATCATTAATTGGTATGTGAATTTTTTCATTGATTACTGCATCATGAATTATTATGAATTTCCAAGTAGTAAAGACTATTTATCTATTGTGATCCTTTTATTTTACTTTATTTTCTTTCTATAATATCTATAGAAACTTTAGGCTTCACATCATGATAGATGGGTAGATAACCCTCCAATTCTAGAAACTATCTTGTAGGGTTGACCCTCTTTTCCTACTTGCATTATTTCCTACAAGGATTTCTATGTTATTTATCTTGCATGACACATTAGCCCTTAAAAATATATTTATATCAAGCCAAAAAAATTCCATTCATGGTGGGACTCAAATAGTTATAAATCCTTTTAGCCTCCATTATACAACTTGAACCCACTTTTAGTTGAGTCTTTGTGGATTCTTGGTTATCAATTATAATATATTATCTAGTGACTCTATAATAATTTCAACCCACAAGGTCCTATGGCCCCTAGAATCACTAAAAGATATGAACTTGGAACTAATCCCCATATCCTTCATATTCATTTCTAAAATAAGACCTTACACTACACCTCACAAGCATAAATCCCTCAAGGAATACCCAAATTGGTCAAGCATAATAATCACCTAGAGCACATCTTGCATGTAACACCAAATTTCAATTGATTTCTCATGTATCATATAAAATATGGGGAGTTATACTTGATGATATTTTACATTCTGTTGCAAAATTCATGAAATATAACCATGCTACAACCATATAGAATATTATCATGATGTTGGAGGTCATTGTACTATTCACAATATAGAAAAAAATTATTGTATTGAGATAGCTTATTATTTAATTCAAAGGAAAAGTTTTGGACTAGTACTAGTTGCTTTAGTAATGAGAGTTCAAGTTTGTGTCACACTTATAAATGAAATGGCCAAAATATATCTAACATTTTAACTTGAATCATGATAAAGTAACATATATGTTCTGAATTTTGAAATGATATCAATTAATAAAATGTATTTTTTTAGTATATTTTATGTTTGTAATTTTTTAGATTTATTTTTAAATGTTGTCTTTTACAAAAGTGACAATAATTTAGTTGTTGATAAAATTTTAAAAATGAGGTTGAGTGGCACGTCACTCTATATATAGTGATTTTTATCCTTCATTTTTTTTGTATTTATAAATTTAAACTTTAATGAATCAATTAATTTTTTCCCATTTTGATGATATCTTTTAAAATAAATATGAAAACTTACATGTGCTTAAAACACAACTATTTCAACAAGACATAAATGTTTGAATTAATTATTATCCAAAATAGAAAAAAATGTATTATCTCAACATGAAATCTATTCTCGAGTGCATTATATTATTTTAATATTTTAATAAAATTTATTATTTTTTATTGACAAGATAATCAACCTAGTATATTTTTGTGTTGATGACCTACTTTAAAAAATGTAAGGAAAAAATATAAATAATAATTTATTTAAAATATTATTAGTAGATCTACAAAAGGGTGTGTATATGTGTATATGTGTGTATGTGTGTGTGTGTTATTTATTTGAGTAGAAATATGAGAAAATCAAACTTTCAAATAATTTAATTTTGTGGTAAATTATCCTCAAAGTGATGCTACATATGTATTTTTTGCACACTTTTAATTGAAAAAGTTGTTTCGTAGATGTAACATAACTAGGATGAATCTAGCTAAACTATATACTTGACCAATATTTAATTTTAGTTGAAAATTCTTAGATTCATTTGTGTTGATAAGTTGGCCTAAGGTGGAACACAAATTTGAACTTTTACCTCCCATAAATGTCCATTACTAAGTAGGACTATCTTGTTGGATCTTGAGCAAGATCTGCTTACAAGATTAAAAACATTTCATAAACAATAATTACAAGTTGAAACAAATTACCATATGCATCAACATGTAAAATGTATAAAATAGAGCCTTGCATATAAAGGTAAAGATGAGGAGGTGAGAAGGTATGATTGAAACTCTAACTACTCCTCTAAATATGAAACACGTGTAGGACTATGTGGAAAAGTGTGGATACACATGGTGAGTCAACAAGAGAATGAGACAAAAAGTGAGATATCTTTCTAAGTGACCTTAAGAATAATGTGAATATGACTAATTAGGTACTAATTAAATGTAAGCTAGTCTGGTAATGTCACTTTTCACACAAACATAAATGTGTCAAGCTTTCCTCAATAAATTCAATGAAAAAGGAGATGCATAATCATTGCTAGAATAATTGAAAACTATCAACAATATAAGTGAAATAATTTGAGTCCACTTTTAGTGGAAGTATCATGGGTAAAAAGTTTGCAATGAGGGACATGTATACATATTTCATAAAAAATGCATACCTATTTAGGAATGGAAGCTCAAATATAAATAGGTATGTTTTTAGAATGAGTATTCATTTAGGTTAAAACATCCATTCTCAAATAAGCACTTGTTATAAATTTGTACCCATTTAAGAATGTACATACTCATTTTATAAATATTGTATTTTTTTATTTCACAAGATCATTTTAATTTGTTCCAATGACAAGAATAAATTTTAATATCACATTATAATGCATACACACATTGAGAATCCTCAATTGTGCCCTAATTCTACCTCCTTCTATGATAATTAATTGATAAGGTTTTGAGGTAGGTGACTATTATTTAATATTTTTATTATTCTTACTATTCTTTAATAAATATAAATTCATTTCTAAAACCGAAAATAATATAATAAACTCAATTGACATTAAAATATAAACCCTAGGTCCTACTATAAACCTAAGGCCCTAAGCTATAAATTATAAATATTAAGCTCTAAATTTAGGGTTTAGGGTCTGTAATAATTGAAGGTTAAAATTAATATAAATAAAATTTAATATGATACAACATAGAAATCTTAGGAATATAAATTTATTTCAATTGATATTTTAATGAAATAGATTGCACAAAATATGAATATGATATGAAATATTCTACAAATACTTGATAAAAACTAAGAATAGCATTGTCTTGGAGGAGGACACAGATTATGCTCGAGACTCTCTAGCATCAATGGAGGTGGTCTTGCAGGCCTCTAGTGTGGGTAAGTCTGGGAAATGGGTGTTAGGTCCTAAGAAGATGGGATATAAGGCATGTAATGAGGAAAAAGTTGTTGAAAAGCCGACTCGGAGCCTAAAGGAAAAGGTTGAATTTGTTGGGGATATTACCTCACCGGCCCCGAGTTTGGATTCCCATCCTAAGAAGGGTTTGGTGGTGGGTAGTAACAAGAAAATTGTTATTAGGTCTGCTAGCTAGCTGCAAGAGATGCAAGTTGCTTCTCTCCTGAAGTCAGATGGTGGGTAGGGTGTTGTGGATTCCCTGAGCGTGGACCTCAAAATGAAGAAGAGAAGGAGGTTTGTTGCTAAGGAGATTGCAGAATCTATTCACAAAATCAAATTGTGGGCTGCAAGTGGTAAGGGTAAGGAGGTCAGTTTTAGCCAAGATAAGGTAAGCTCCTCTCGGGAGGATGATGTTGATGGTAAGGGTAATTTTATTTTTTATCGTGAGGATATTCCAGATGTTCTAGGGTTGGCTAGGGAGGGCTCAATTTCTTTGTTTAAATTGTTTAAATGGATGATTCACAAACTTAACATGACCAATATTAGAGTTTGGGGTGCGATGAGTAAAGTTGGTGAGTCTTTAGTATAGAATCGGATTGATGAATTGTTTGACTCTTTGAAGATAGTGGTTGATGAAATGTTGAAGATGAAGCAGAACCTTAAGGAAGGAATTCTCACCCTTGAGGACCAAATGGAGAAAATGTATGCTAAATTGGAGAAGGGTGGGGAGGGGACTAAATATTCTACGAAGCTTGAGTCTGTTCCCATTTCAACTCCTTTTGAAATGGCCAAGAAACATAAGGGAACTTCTCTTGGAGAGGATACTAGTGCTGGTGGTAGGCTTCTGGAGGAATATTTTTTTGTGAAGAAGGTTGGTGGGGTGAAAAATGTTTTGATTAGCGAGGTGAATGTGGGTGGGGCCAAGGCCAGAATGAGGAACAAGACTAAGGTGTAGGCTAGGGATCCTGCTATGGATTCGTCTGAAGTCATGGATGACGATCAAAAGGTTGGTTGTGGCATGTGACATGGAGGTTGTTGATATCCTGAAGAAAATGTAGTGTTGTTGCTTTTGTTCCTCCTTTTTGGCTAATGATGTGTTGATGGTGTGTTATTTTTTGGCAGTTGCATGCTTTTTGTAGTTATCTTTTGCTTCAACTGTCCTTTTTTGTAAAGGGTTCCAGGCCCCTTCAAAACCTATTTTTTACCTCGAATAAAAAACAAGCCACTTCAAGGGAAAACCTCCAAATATCTCCAATGAGAACACTATTCATAATATAAGGATCAAACAAGACTACTACCTCTTATATATACCCTACTAAAGCCCACGATATCACCCATGATGAATTCCATGGAGACCACTTCCCAATGTTGACTAGTAATAACTAAGGGTTGCAAGAGACCAAATATCTTAATTGTCTCCCCTTTGTTTTTTTACAAACCAAACATTCAACCACAATATTTTTAACATCCCCTTTTAGCTTTTCCCAAAATAAGACTTTCTTGATTCAATGAAATATCTTTTAAAAACTTGAATGACTTCTAGCTAGAGAATTGTGAAGCTCTATTAGAATATTTTTTTTGAGAGAGGAATTATTGCATAGGTATAATCACTTTATACCACAAAGCTTCTCCCTTCCAATAAAAAATATCTAAACTATTTGGATCACTCTATAATTGTTGAATGATATTACTTTTAACAACATCATTCTACAAATTTTCTTTAGCTTCCACTACCTAATTTTCTTATAATATTGAAATAGAACACAACAAAGCTTCATTCTTCCTAGATAATGGATTTTCCCCAATATTTTTCTTCCCTTTTCATATACAATATCAATGTTATACCTCAACATCTTAGTGACCCATTTTATTTCTCTTCAAAATATATTTTTTCCAAAAAATATTTTATACTATCATGATCTATTTTAACTTTGAAGTTCATTCCCATTAGATATGTCCTCTAAATTATTTTATTACATGAAAAATAAATAAAATTTCTTTCAAAAAAATAGGTTTTATTTGATTCTTACCCTTTAATTGATGGCTCTCAAAATCAATGGGTCAACCCTCTTGCATGACAGCTCCTATATAATTACTTAAAGAATCACATTCCACAATAAAGTCCTTGGTGAAGTCTAGTGTAGAATCAAATGGACTAGTACATGTATAGCTTCCTTCAATCTCTCAAATGCTACAATATCTAACTCATTGGTGATTTTTTAGTGGCTAATGTTTTCCAATTGGCTAATAGTTAAAATTGGGAATTCAAAATTTGGCTAATAACACAAGTTGCAAGGCAACCTGAATCACCACATTTTTATAAAATACTATTTTAGTCTTTAGTTAAATCACCAAAACATTTATTTTATTAAAATTTTAAACTCAAATTTTTTCCATAGTATTCAATACCTAATTAGATTTAATTCACCTAAATTTTATAAGCTATAGTAGAAAATGAAATTAATTCAAAAATAATATTATTAATTATTGGTTACTTTAGGTCCATATTACCAATTTTTAATCACTACCATTGATTTCATTTATAATCTAATTGTTGTGGTGAAATTTGATGTGTGAGAATGTACCCATTAAGCTCGAATGACCATGGTGCCTAAAACTAAACTCAAACCATTATATAATATAAAACCAATGGTGATGAAAAATAATTTACGGTCATTTTAAAAAATTCAATGTTTGATTTAAAATATTAAGGAATTATAGAAATGTTAATATCTAGTTTTCTTCCATTTAGTTTATGTCTTTTAAACATTTCAAGCTACTAAGTTTACAAACAATCTTGAACCTCATACATATTTTATGTCTTTCATGCATCTTAAACTAGAATTTAGTATGTAGAAATATAATTATGGTATGATGGTACTTGTATGCATGGATGTGTGAATGGTCACGAAATTCAGTATGATTCTATGCTTAATTTATGTTTTTAATGATGTGTATACTTTAGATGAAGTTAACCTCTTGCAGCAAGAACTATAACACACAACGACTGGGTTTCCAACCCATAGAAAAAGGTGTTGTTCTCACCCCTCAGTTGTTTGTCCTTGATGACAAAGATACAAATGGTGTTATGGTATTTACAAGTTCAGGTTCGGGTTGATGTTATCTCGGATTGGTTGACATGTCCTCATATACTTGCATTGAATTATTGATGCACATTATTGAATTATTGTTGCCTATTATGTTGTGATGGCATTCATGATATATATGGTCATGATTTAGAGGTTACAGGGTTGGATTGGTATTCAGTTTGGTTCTTTTATAGGCTATTTATGCTACCTCATTCAAGTTGATCATGTTAATGATGCTTTAGTTTTTGGTTATGCATGATATTCATTTGCAGATGGTTATGACTATATTGGACTGACAGTGTTGATAAGGCATGGTACAGGTTCTTCAGATGGTGTTCATTTTGATAGGGCATGCATTAGCTTCTGTTATATGACATTGTTATCTTGACAAGACTCAGGTTCATCATGGTACACTGGTTTAATTTTGTCATGATGGTATTTCATTATTGGATGTCACAGGTATATTATCTCAGTTGCTCCTTATCAGCTTGATTTTGGCTTCATTGATATTTATCAGGTTGATCTTGGAATCTTTATCATTGGCACTCAGTACATGGTCTTTTGATTATATCTTCATGGCATCTTTTTATTTCCTTGGTATCAATGGTTATAACACATTGACTGTTATACATGGCATATGAAGTCTTTATCCGGTTTCATATAATTCACATTTGTATGGGTTGATGGCTTTGCTAAAAAGAAGATATATTGGTGTTAATCTCTACATGGTCAGCATCTTGTTTAATCTTATTTTAAATGCATGTGACTTGGGTATGTGCAGGATCATGATGGGCCAAAAAGTGGAGATATGTAAGCCATATGATGACCCATCTGGCTGACGACTTTTTATTTACCCAAAATTGATGAAACGAAAAGGGTTTTTAGAGGAGATTCTCAGTTTTCCACCAATATAAATTATGCATTACTTTGAATTTAATCAATAATTATTATTCATTTTCTATTAGAATTACAAATAATGTCCTGATTGATAGGCTGATTGAAAAACATCTATAACTTTCAAACGACATCACCTTTTTTGAATATGAAACATGCATCACATTCTATGCTTTGCATACTATAGGATTAAAAAAAGCAAAATTGAATTTCATGAATTTTTTACCAAGTTAAGGTGGTTAGACTGACGAGCTTTTATATTTTATAAAAGTTGTAATAAAAAAATCATAATTAACTATTTACTTGGAAAAAAATTATAAAAAAATATGCATCACATCAGGACATGATTCCTCTACTTATATGTAAAATATTATAAAAAAATAATATCATTTTATTTTTGTTAGGGTGGTCAAACAGACACCTACTTCTTATTTTTACCCTGAAATTTAAATACTATTGCATTGAAATTTCAAATTTTCACCAAATAGATTTTTTTTTTTAAAATAAAGGTCTAGTAGTTTAGAAACTACATTCAATTTACTATAGGTTCTTTTTAAATTTTTTTTTTTTTTGAAATAATATAGATAACTTATTCAAATTTTTACGTCAAGTTGGCTAACTCTGATTTTCTGTCTTTTTATTGCCACTTAAGGGCCTGTTTTTTCCATGATGATCCTGCACATACCCACTTGGTAAAAGTCACCTTGTGGCTCGAAAGGTATATATAGATAGTCACATTGTATGTGACATCAACATTAAGTGTTGAACCAACACTCATAAGGCATCTATACTATGTTTTAGTTGGTCATATCTCTTGTAAAAAACATTTGTTTGTTGTATACTCCTAAGGAGTATCGAGTATTCCAAGCAAGTGATATAGGCATGGGTTGAATTTTGATGGAATTGAATTGTCATAATTTGTGGAAATGTTGATTATTGTCTTGAACCTTTTATTTTTAATGAGCTCTTAAATGATATGAGGTCATTTCCTAAACAAATAAATTAGGCTCTAAAGGTTAAAAGCTACTTGTGAAAAATCTAGGGTAAAGGGTTTATTTTTTATGCTTAATTGTTGATCACATTAAACATATGATATTAGTCTCTATCATTGTTAGTATTATGATGTCAACACCTTTAGCAGAGTATTATGTGTCAACATTTTCTAAGTGCTACGTCACAGACTTCAAATGATAATCATTTTGAAAAGTCATCGAATGACTTGATAGAAGGGATTATTAGGGAAAAAATCATTTGGTTTTCATTGCTTAGGGTTTGGAACCCTATCTGCCGCCATGGAAAGATGGTGATTACTATCACTCGGATAATTTTTTCTTGTTAAAGTGCTACAGACAGAAGGTTAAGCTCATTGTATGAGTTGTGTTATGTTTTATTGCTCAGTCTATTTTTTTTTATTGGTTAAGGGCACAAAAATGGAAGGAGATTCGATGGTGTTACCTCTATTGAGTTGGTAGATGCTTCTAGATAGGTTATCATGCTCTCTTTTTTAGTTTTGTTCTTCATGAGTAGGTATTCTTTCCTTTTCTTGAAGAAATTTTTAAATGGGCATTTATTTCTCTTTGCTCGATCATGCAAGAAGAGGAAGTCAGTGGTTAGAATCTTGTGTTAGGTTATCATTCTTTGCATTTGGTTTATTTTCCTCCTCCATTATCAGTATCATGAAAAGGTTGTTCATTTTATTCAGACCATATGAACTTTATGTGATGAAAACAGTTATTATTTTGGGCAATTTTCTTGTAATGATAGTTTTTGTTCAGATCTTGGTGGGTAAAGAAGGTTTGTGTTGGAAAAGATACTTTGCTTCCAGTCCACCTGTCATTGCATTTAGGGTTTGTGACAGATAACTATGATTATATTCTTTTTTCTCAAATGGGTTTGAAAAAGGCACATGAAATCATGAGTGCATATTTTTGTATACTTTATATATACAGTGATTAATCACTGTTCAGGTGTTGGTTATTTTTTGGAATGTAAGTGAAAATTTTTGTAATAGAGAAATTCTACAAATATAATGTAGAGATATAGCCAATATATCTAATGTGTTTGGTATTTTTGTAGATTCAAGTTGAATCTTCAGGATATTATACATATTAGAATGAGAGAAATATGAGAGTTGTATTGTAATAGAGTAACCCTCTGATATATCATTGTTTTGTGTTTTTGTATTGGATTTGGTGCTCCTGAATTGTGAAGGATTTAGTGCTCTTGGATTGTGAAGAGTTGGTGCTCTAAGTGAATAAAGAGATTGATTTTTGAATGGTTTTTATTCCCCAAGATGGTTTTCCACTCAAGAAAAAATATTGTGTTATGTGATGATCTTGTGTGTGATTGGTTTATTTTCTTGATTACAATATTGTCATTTTTTGCATAAAAATTTATTGATGTCAGTCATTCATTTCTATCATTCTTTAAATCAAAGAATCTTGCATAAAAGGTTTAGTTATAATGTGTAAAGTTTATCAAGCCAATTTTAGTTAATGAAATGTTTATCTGATTTGTAATGCATATAATATTGTTTGAGTTCAAGTGAAGTCTGTTCTTCAATAGTCATTTGATATTCTGGTTTAAAAGTTTAAAAATTTGTGGCTTTCGTAAATCACTGATTCACCCCACCCCCCTCTCAGTGATTCCAGTCTTCCAACAATTGGTATTAGAGCATAGGGTCCTCATATAGGTCTAAACCACCTAGGATTGATTTTGGTTTTGGAGTTTATCAAACATGTCACAAGCTCAAGAAATTACTTCTATTTGAATGATATAGATTGTGTTTTATGAAGACATATCTGGTTTCAATTTATGTTGGTGTATAGAGCCATACCCATGCATATGTCTAAACATCTTAGGGTTTACTGATCGTGGAGTATTCATTATGGCTAAGTGCAAAAGAAAACCACTAGTGTGAAGCAAATATCTGATCAATCAACCCCCGTCAAGTCTAGTGAATTCTTGTCTCAAGAAATGCCCCTATCATTTGATACTAAATGTGACCCTATAGTTGGTGAAGAAGAAGATCACTTAGTGACTTTGAACAAGAATTTGGTGAAAAAGAATATCAAGGAGATGAGTATGGGGTTGAATTGGAAGGAGAACTACTTACTGCCTTAGATGAACTTAAAAGGCTTAAACAAGAAAATCAAGAACTTAAGGTACAACTTCAAAAGAGTATTGATACTAATCAGGCATTAAACCAAAACTATGATAAATCTGAAAAGATTATTGAATTTTTGAAAGCTCAAATGGTTGATAGGAAACGGATTAAAGAGGGATTGGAAGTCAAGTTAAAATTCAAGGATGAATTGTGCAATAAAATAGAAAATGATATTGCTTATTTAAAGAAATGTTGAGATAATGATTCCTTGTTAAAAGAACTAACTCTTAAAGATGATATGATTATATGTCAGAAAATTGAAATTGAAGAATGTAAGAGGATAGAAAATGTTGTAAGGTCTGATTTGGAGGTTAAAAGGATTGAATTTATAAAACTTGAAGGAGAAGTAGTTGCATTAAGGAAAGATCTTGAAATTGTCAAGGTTCAATCAGGTAAAATCAAAAATTTGATCGTAGTAATGATCTATTGAATGAAATGTTGAACATACAAAAGCATCCTAAAGATCCTACAGGTGTGGGATATGAGGTTAGACAAAGCTCTGCAGAAGAATCTAAACATGAGATAGTGCTTGCTACTACAGATGGAAAGAGGTTTACAGCCAAGCAAACACCAAGAATGAAGATTGATCTTGGTTACCATATTGTTGCACCGAAGGATGACATTGATGCTAGAAGACAATTTAAAGGCATTCATAGAGAAAGGAGAAATGTTTTCAGATCTTTGCACCCTTGGCATAATCAGTCATTTAGGTATAATCATTATTTTCAAGGATATTGTTATGTTTGTAATGACTTTGGTCATAAGGAAATTGATTTCATGAGATGGTCAAATAAGAATCATTCTAATGTCTCTAGAAATGAAAATGTGATGTGTTACAATTGTAACAACTTTGGTCATTTTAGAAAACATTGTAGAATGAATACAAGTGATAATTATGATGGGAACAAAGTTCGAAATTTCTTTAGGAAGTCTTATGTTCCTCAGATCAGTCACAAGATCATTTGTTTCAGATGTAATAACATTGGGCATAAAGTACAACAATGCAGATTTAAAAGAGTGACAAGTACTTTAAGAAAACAAGTGAAAAAGTCTACATTGGTGTGGAGAAGAAAGAGCAATCAAGATGACAAGAAGAGAAATAAAGATGAATGTGTGAAAACTCCTTGTGCACTCCTTGGACATGTGATACCATCCAAGTATTTAGAAGAATAAAAGACTCAAGGGGAGTCTATTATGGTAACACAGTTTACCCCTATGAAGTCAAGAATGAGGTATGACAACATGCATTTCCTATTGGTGGTAAAAAAAGTAAAGAAAAGGTTTGTAAATGTCAATATTTCATTATGTTTATTCTGATTGAATTGATTATGAAGGTTTGCATATGATATTGGAGGTTGATGTTAAATAAGAGTTCTCAATTATTGACAGCCTTGGATATAATAGAGATCATCATGATTATTACACTGTGCATAACTGATTAGCTTTACAGGTTGTTAAGGAATTCAAGTTTGATGTATAATGACAATTGAGTGATTTTCTTTGTTCTCAAAGGTTTTCTACTCACAAAGTTGATTCATTTTGAATAAGGTTGGAACTTATGTTGCAGTCATAATTGCAAATATGATGATAATATCACTATATGTTTTTGGTCTCATGTGTGCAGTCATATTATTTTAACAATAATATTCATTTGGCTGATAATGTCTTGACTGTATGGACTGTGTATTGACAATCAAAGCCATATCAAAATTGATATAAATGACATGCTTCTAACAATCATTTGACACTTGCCAGTGTTCACACTTGTATGAGAAACAATATTTCTTTTTACAATGGTCATAGTCTTCTCATGGATTTAATCACAGTTATTATATGCTTCATTAGTATTGGAACTGTGATTGGGAAAACATAGTGTTTTGGTGAGTGCGAGATAGTTTGGAGGCATTGGATCCAGTGAAATTTTTTATGACAGTGTATGCATGGACGAGAGAAGTGGAAACGGCTTCAGTATTTCTGAGCTTAATATTTATTGAAGAAAATGGGAGCCTTCAAGATAATGATTTCTGAGGTGTGAAATACGTGAAGGCCTTTCTTATAGGTTGTGCAAGTACTGTGCGATGGTTTTCTAATGAAGAAGTTGATGAAGCGTGGACAATATTACTTTGTTATCAAACCCTTTAGTTTGAGTGAATTTTTGACGTTGGGTCTTCCTTTTAATGGGTAATGAGTATTTCTTTTGGGTTTATCAGAGGTAACAGTGGTCATGTTGACTAGGTCTTGTGTTTTAAGCAACCGCCAATATCATTTATTCCTTGAGCGGTAAAGGGTGCATATATTAATTGCATAATTGCTTGAATGTTTGGATAAAGTGTTGGTTCGGTTGTATGATTTTTATGTTTGGTATCAAAGACCATTCATCCTTTTTTACTATGTAGCACTGAATAAATTGTGTGCATCGTTTTATTGAATACTGTACATACATACCATTTTTTTTAAATGGATCCTTCTTTCGAAATGCATGAGTGTTAAGTCCTTTCAAAAGCTTTATAATATGCAACTATAAGAGGTCTTCAATGGTTAGAGAATGGGGAGGAAGTTGACCCTCTTAAGTAATATAAGAAGTCAAATTCAAGTTTGAACTTCAATCAGTCTTTGGGTGTATTTTATTTATTCTTAAAATGGAGTTTAAATGGGTTCTCTATAGTAGTTCTAGTTTGATTTTTAACTAGCATTTTGGTTGATGTATAGTGCCTAGTTGATTTCATCTTCAAAAGGGGATATATGCCTATATTATAGGATTATTTTCATGATGTTGAGTTTACATTTGGTAAGTTGATGCAATGGGCATTAGTAATGCATTGTTGTGATGAATGGGTTTGCTTTGGCAGCTTGTTCTATTCTTGACAATTGGTATCCTTGCTACTTTTAGTGACTGTTTGTCCACTTTTGGTGCTCTGCGTCATTATATGCTATTGATTCTTGTTGCTTTCTGGACACTGATCTACTTTGTTGCTCTATTATATTTCCAATTATTTTCACAGTGGTTACTTATCTTGCTTGGTCTAGTGGTTGACAAGATTAAGATGTTTTTGAAATGACAGTATACATTATTTTTAAATGAGCTTTTTTTGGATGCTTGGGTTTTGGATGTAATGGTTTGTCTTGGAAGCATCTTGATGCAAAGCCTCTCAAATGTTCTTGATGTGGCTCAATGTATCAGTGCTAATCAAAGTTTGTTTTTTCCCCATGAGGTGACAATGGAGGATGGAGTTTAACATGATAAAGAAGGTGGTATGTTCAAGTAACTACTGTTCAATCCTTGATGACAAATAAAAATGTCAAGTTAAAGGGTCTTCAATCTACGGGTATCATTTTACAATTGGGTTTGTTGCATTATAATGGTATGTATTCCTTTTCTTTGGTGTTGATGATATGGACCAAGATTCTTGGAAAGGACATATTTTCATTCTTGCTATCATATCAGCATGTTCATATGATACATATATGGGTATATACAACTACTTGAGGCATTACACTTTTTTTTTCTACCATTTGTCTTTGATGCAAAAAGGGAGAGAGAGATTTGTGTTTTTCCATCAAGGACAAAGGGGGAGTTTGTTGTTCTCATCCCTCAGTTGTTTGTCCTTGATGACAAAGACACAAATGGTTCTATGGTATTTATAGATGCAGGTTTAGGTTGATGGTATATCTGATTGGTTGACATGTCCTCACATACTTGCATTGAATTATTGATGCACTTACATTTATTGATGCACATTATTGAATTATTGTTGCCTATTATGTTGTGATGGCATTCATGATATATATGGTCATGATTCAGAGGTTACAGGGTTGGATTGGTAATCAGTTTGGTTCTTTTATAGGAAATTTATGCTACCTCATTCAGGTTGCTCATGTTCGTGATGTTTTAGTTTCTGGTTATTCATGATATTCATTTGCAGATGGTTATGACTATATTGGACTCAAAGTGTTGATAAGGCATGGTACAGGTTATTTAGATGGTGTTCATTGTGTTAGGGCATGCATTAGCTTTTGTTATATGACATTGTTATCTTGACAAGAATCAGGTTGATCATGATACACTGGTTTCATTTTTTCATGATGGTCCTTCATTATTGCATGTCACATGTATATTATCTCAGTTGCTCCTTATCAGTTTGATTTTGGCTTCATTGATATTTATCAGGTTGATCTTGGCATCTTTGTCATTGGAACTCAGTATATAGTCTTTTGATTATATCTTCATGACATCTTTTTATTTCTTTGGTATCAATGGTTATGACACATTGATTATTATACATGGCATGTGAAGTCTTTATCCGGTTTCATATAATTCACATTTGTATGGGTTGATGGCTTTGCTAAAAATAAGATATATTGGTGTTAATCTCTACATGGTCAACATCTTGTTTAATCTTATTTTAAATGCATGTGACTTGGTAAAATTCACCTTGTGGCTCGAAAGGTATATATAAATAGTCACATTGTATGTGACATCGACATTAAGTGCTGAACCAACATTCATAAAGAATCTATACTATGTTTTACTTGGTCGTATCTCTTGTAAAAAGCATTTGTTCGCTTTATACTCCTAAGGAATATCGAGTATTCTAGGCAAGTGATATAGGAATGGGTTGAATTTTGATGGGATTGAATTGTCATAAGTCCCAAAAATGTTGATTATTGTCTTGAACCTTTTGTTTGAATTGGGCTCTTACGTGATATGAGGTCATTTCCTAAACAAATAAATCAAGCTCTAAAGGTTAAAAGCTACTTGTGAAAAAGCTAGGGTAAAAGCTTTATTTTTTATCCTTAATTCTTGATCATATTAAACATGTGATATTAGTCTCTATCTTTGTTGGTATTATGATGTCGACACCTTTAGTAGAGTATTATGTGTTGATAGTTTTTGAGTGCTATGTCACGGACTTCAAATGATAAATTGATAATTACATTTTGAAAAGTCGTCGAATGACTTGATAGAAGGGATGATTAGGGAAAAAATCATTTGGTTTTCATTGCTTAGGGTTTAGAACCCTAGCCGCCACCATGGAAAGATGGTGATTACTATCACTCTGATAATTTCTTCTTGTTGAAGCGCTACAAACAAAAGGTTGTGCTCATTTTATGAGCTATGTTATGTTTTATTGCTCGGTCTGTTGTTTTTGATTGGTTAAGGGCATGAACATGGAAGGAGATTCGATGGTGTTACCTCTGTTGAGCTGGTAGATGCTTCTAGATAGGTTATCATGCTCTCTTTTTCAGTTTCATTCTTCATGATTAGGTATTCTTTCCTTTCCTTGAAGAAATTTTTAAATGGGCAATTATTTCTCTTTGCTCGATCATGCAAGAAGAGGAAGTGGGTGATTAGAATCTTGTGTCAGGTTATCATTCTTTTCATTCGGTTTATTTTCCTCCTCCATTATCAGTATTATGAAAAGGTTGTTCATTTTATTCATGCCATATGAACTTTATGTGATGAAAACAGTTATTATTTTGGGCAATTTTCTTGTAATGATAGTTTTTATTCAGATCTTGGTGGGTAAAGAAGATTTGTGTTAGAAAAGATAATTTGCTTGGAGTCCACCTATCATTGCATTCAGGGTTTTTTGACAGATAACTATGATTATATTCTTTTTTCTCAAATGGGTTCGAAAAAGGCACATGAAATCATGAGTGCATATTTTTGTATACTTTATATATACAGTGATTGGTCACTGTTCAAGTGTTGGTTATTTTTTGGAATTTAAGTGAAAAAATTTATAATAGAGAAATCTTGCAAATATAATGTAGAGATATAGTCAATATATCTAATGTTTTTGGTATTTTTGTAGATTCAAGTTGAATCTTTAAGATATTATACATATTAGAATGAGAGAAATATGAGAGTTGTATTGTAACAGAGTAACCCTCTTATATATCATTTTTCTATGATTTCGTATTGGAGTTGGTGCTCCTAAATTGTGAAGGAGTTGGTGCTCCTGGACTATGAAGAGTTGGTGCTCTAAGTGAATAAAGAGATTGTTTTTCGAGTGGTTTTTATTCCCCAAGAGGGTTTTCCACCCAGGACAAAATATTGTGTTATGTGATGATCTTGTATGTGATTGGTTTATTTTCTTGATTACAATATTGCCATTTGTTGCATAAAAAATTATTGATGTCAGTCATTCATTTCTGCCATTCTTTAAATCAAAGCATCTTCCATAAAAGGTTTAGTTATAAAGTGTAAAGTTTATCAAGCCAGACTCAGTTAATGAAATTTTTATCTGATTTGTAATGTATATAATATTGTTTGAGTTCAAGTGAAGTATGTTCTTCAATAGTCATTTGATATTCTGGTTTAAAAGTTTAAAAATTTGTGACTTTCGTAAATCACTAATTCACTCTCAGTGATTCTAGTCTTCCAAGAAAAGGATCACAAATAGTTGCAGGTGAGAGTCTAAAATGTTGAACACACAACAATTGCAGGAAGTAATGAAGGTGACCATTAAAATTGACAACCATAAGTCACCAAATCACCAAATAAGATTATAGGAGGAAGGAGTCTATTTTGATAAGGAAAGCTACGACATGACAATTTTAATGGAGCACATCTATGTCAAACCGTTAGAGAAGAGTATAAGTTTTACTTCTCTTCTTATGTCTTTTTCAATTATGGTTTTCAGTTGCAAATATTATTCCTCTCCCTATTCTTGAGGGAGAGTGGACATATGAATTTAAATTGTTTTTTGTCCTTGTGTGAATAAAATTCCTCTCGTGCACCTATTTATTGGGATCGATGGTTGAGGAGAAAATCTAGTTCAAGATATAGTTACTAAGTTATAGCTTTTGTTTTCCTAGATAATACTTCATTGCTATTAGTTTTCTATTATTTAGTTGTGATGGATATGTACTTATAAATGGGAAATATTTTGAAGGTTCTTGTCAGATTGTGAGAATTATAGTTTTTATGCAATAAAGGAGTTTTAGTTTATTTTAATCAATTGTTGATCAGTAGCACATAGTTGATATTTCCTATGGGTGCAACAAATCGAGCGAGTGTCACTTGAGGTACTATCAACCCATCAAATTTTTTGTACTAGAATAGATATTCATTGATGTATCTATTTATTTGAACTATCACTTGTATGTATGTGAATTCCTTAAATGGTATTTTGTAGTATGAATTGCATTCTATAACAACATGTTGAGTCAGTCTCTAGAGCAGTTAAGAAATTAGGCTTCAGAAGTCAATAGTATCAATTAGTTGTAAATTTTAGCCTTAGTAGTTAGCAATTATAGTATTAAGCTGAAGGTACCCATAATATAAGCAACAAATTATATTTTTTCCCTTGTTTTACAATTTAATGCTTTGTTTTCCTTTTCTAGCCTTTATTATTTTTTGTACAAGTGTAAACCACCTATAATCACTAATATAGGACATGTAGAGTCCATGAATGTACATGTAGTGATAGCATCATCAAAAGCTTACAAAGTCCTAGTAGATAATTAAATGAAGCCTTTGTGAGGATTTGGTGAACTATTCAGTTTGGAACATGTCCTCTGAATTATGTGTCCAATCATAAACACCAAGTTGATTGAACATTAGAAAGGCCTTACATTTTTGGTGCCATTATTGGGGATGGTGCTACATTAAGGATTATCCTATGTAATTTCAAGCTATCATAGTTTAGTGTTTTGATTTTAGCATTAGGGAAATTAGGTTTTAGTCATCAATACAAAAACACTTTACCAACAATGTGTAAGAACTTTTGATCCAAAGAGTCATAATCATTGCATGTAGAGGAAATGATACACTTTAGGAAGATTTATCACCACATCACATGAAGCATTAGAGGATATTGGTGGAAAAAATGAACAAATCAAGGGTATTCCTGAAGAATAATCATCACTGACACCATTACCCACACCAGATGCAAAGGAGACTTCTCACATACACATCAACATCATGGTTGATGCAGTAGTTGAAGACTTACCAGAGCATATAACCTTTGATTTCCCCATTTCTAACCAAGAGGGACCAACTCCTTTGAAGAACATACCTCCTTTAGCATTACCTATCTTTTATGGGTTGGTCACAGAGGATCTAGATACCTTCCTTTTTGAGTTTGATGTGCTATGTAGAAGTTATGATTATACCACAAATGTACACAGTCTTAAATTACTTCTAGCAACACTAAAGGATGTTTTATAGGTTTGGGAAGAGATGGTGTTCCAAATTAGAATTCCATGAAGATAAAGTTCTTGGAAAAGTACCAGGATTACTGCAGAGGCATAGACAAAAAGAGGGATGACATCTTTAGGATGTCATAAAATGAAGATAAATCCTTGGAAGACCATATGAAGAGGTTCCATTTTTGCCTTAAGAAATCCCACCAAAACATAATCTTTGATGAGTCCTTAAAATTGATATTCTTGAGAGGGATTAATGAGGATTGTATGGATGCACTTAACCTCATTGGAGCAAGGGATGTATCACAAGAACCATTTGAGGAATCTACAAAGCATGTAGGAATTATTCAGGATCTTTTACCAAGAAGGTTAGAGGAGACAAGACATCTTTCATCAGCAAGCCACCTAATGGAGTCTCTATAATAGAGTTGAGTAATCCTCTATCAAATATGGAGGATATCATCAACCACTTGGCTACACAATTATCCACCCTCCATTTGAAAAAAAATCAAGAAGAGGTAGAATAATTCCTTAAAGATAACTACCCATATTGTAGAAAGAGAAAGACTAGTTACAAGTGCAAGAAGGGGGCAAGCATATCTAAAGATAAGCAATGGATATCATAATTTCATGAATTGGAAGTTGAATATGGAAATGTATTCTACATAGCTCAAAGGAAACCATGGTAGCCAAGACAAGGTATGCCTCAAGACCCTTTGAATTATAACATGTGATTTCCTAGTAACAATGAAAATTTTCCTAGTTGGAACACTTAATCTTGGGCCAATATGCAAAACTAAGAATGGTCAATGTTTGAATCCAATTGGAGTCAAGAACATCAAAACATGTGGCCACAAAAAATTACCAAGGATATAACTATAGTTCTCAATGGCCACCCGAAAAAAGATAATGGCAACCTTAGTGGCAAAGATGTCAGCAATGAAAAAAAAAACATGGATTATAAGTAGCCATATTAGCTTTTGTAGCCATGACAACAAGTCATTATGCCAAACCCAACAAATCTAGCACCATAACCACCTAGAGCACTTCAATTTCTAGCACAACCTGCACCTAACCCCAATAACAAGCCTATTCAACATGATTATACTAATGAAGTTATTCAATACTCTACTTATGGAGTTGAGTTGAGTGATGTCCACCTCAAATCAGGGAAAATATTGGCAAGGCCTTCATCTCAAATAACTAAATTGGTTGACAAGGAACTCCCAAAAGATACCTTGGACAAACAACCTAAGGAACCTTAGTTAAATTAGGTTAACCGAACCAATTTAATTCTAGAGCCTCCATTCCCTGAGAGATTAGCAATTCAAAGACATCAAACACAAGCTAAAATTGATCTATTGGGACAACTCAAGGATGTTTGCATCAAAATACCCCTTATCCAGGCCATTAAGGAACTTCTTGTTGACTTGGATGTTGCACACACACACATTGATAGGTAGATAAATCCTCACAGAGTACCACAAGAACTACCTCTCTTGAAAGATCCACCAAGAAAACCTAAATCTAAGGTGATCTCAACTTGGTCCCAAGGCTCAGGAATGTCAGGTCTTAACACACTAGGTTCGCTCAAGGTTTTTTGTGTAAATTATTGTTAAACACGAGTGGCCTACTGTTGTCACAAATTGGCTCGCATTCAAAGGATCAAAACATAGTCTTCATTTGATCGCTCATATGTCACTTAACAACTTCATGAAATCAAAGATTTGCAATAAAATTTCATGTTACTTGAATAAATTCAAGAATATTTAGCATTAAGCACTCCACGATTTCATTGAATCAAAATATTTATGATAAAACTCCCTGCATTTATCAATTTTGGAACATTTTTTAGAAATATAAAGCATCTAATCTAAAATAAAGCATAAAAATACTAAAATGTAAAGATTTCTCCCAGGTATTATCCATGCATACCTCAAGAAATAAACTAAATCAAATAAATCCACTCTATACTTCATCATATTGCTTCACAAATAGGCATAGAATGATGTCAGGGTTTAAATAAAATGGGATTATTTTCCACTAAATATTGTCACTATGCACCCAAATCTAGTGCAGCACACAATATTTTCTGATAGGAACAAACAATCAGCTACGTATGATTTCATATGAGGAAATAGCTTTTAATTGGCCTTGATATTAGTTAATCTCAAATGAAACATACACATTTTTAATCTAGCATGGAACAAAAAATAGGAAAAAAAATAAAACTAGAAAAAGATTTAGTTCTTCGAAATCCACAAATTCTGAACTTAATCAAAATGAAATGTCTTCTAACCTTTTATAAGAACAAGACACTCAGGAAATTTAATCAACACATGAGAGAATCCAAGGGATGAATCATAATAAAGAACATGGCATATGACAATTGGAAGGAGAGACTTCTGAATAAGTCAATAGACTTTGACCTTCTTCAACACTTGAAAATTTTGGACTCATGTCTTTCAAATACAATCAAGATATCAAACCAGAGTGACCAAACTATCAACTTAATCTTCAAAAAAAATATAGTAACTTGTTGGATATTCAGATTGATCAAGTGGAACTAGAAATTTTAATACACCAACCCTATGTTCCTGCTTTCAAGCTATGGTTTCGGGATTTTTTTTTGTAATTATATCACCTCAGAACTAGGCACCTCCTTCATCACATGTGTAATACTCAAATCTTCGATTCCCCAGTTACTGATGTTTCTTATCCATACGCTTTGTTCTCACTTGATTTCAGAGTACACCACCCAGCTTGGTAACATAGTTGGATCTACTCGCAATCCATATTTTCCCGATCATCCATACCAAAACATCAATTTATCATGAATCCTTTTAAAATAGTTTGTAAAACACTTTAATAGATTCTCATGTAACTGTCAACTTTAGGTGGATCACCAGATGTTTTGGACATTCAAACAAAACCAAATAATGAGTTTGAACATTCTTGCATTGGTGCACCATTTACCTAGGTACGCGACTCCCAATATGCCTGACTACCCTTAAAACTCGACTAGTCAATACACTTCATTCCCCAAAGCAAATCCTGACCCGACTTCTGACTTTTATCCATCTTTTCAAATTGTCGGCCTTTGTCTCTCGATTGTAGCAACTCATTAAACTTCCTTTATGAACTCATCTTGATCATTTACCTGAACTCAAATTACTTGGACTCCCGACACTCGGTAAACTTGACCATGTATTATTTTCAATATTTTTAAACTTTTGCATAGTTCCCAGTGACCATCAACCAACTAGCACCTTCCTTAAGCATTAAATTTAAGCTCGGGTCCCCAAGCTTTGTATTCTTGGGGTGTGTTGTGAGACCACACAAAAACTTGCAACCAACAAAACCAAATTTAAAATAAACCTGAGACTCAACCAACTGCAATAAATTATAACTTATGTATATTTTCTACAATAGCCCCTCGCCTTCACTTGAATTCTAGCATAAAGATCATAAAATCCCACCTGAAAGTATTAGTGTGTGCATTTATTTATTACCATTTCCAAGAACTTGATGAAAAGGATCAGTCCATTTACGTTGAGCTACCTAATTTAGCAATCCTTCTCAGCCAACCTAGATATTGCCTTGCTGCCAATCAAGCATCCATAGCCCCAACAGGGTTATCTCTGTAATTTGCCCAAACCATAGCTCTACTGCCAACCAGGAATCTATAGCCTCGATAGAGATATTTGGATAGCCTAAAGAGTTGAATTTTCTCTTTTGATATTTCTTTGATATTCATTTTTCATTTTTCATTTGATATTTCATTGTAATCTCTTTTGCTTCAACTTGCAGGCAATGAATCCCACTATTAGGTTGAGAATTACAATGGTAGAGAAGGTTACCTTTTGATCTTTCACTCAATGTAAATATCCTTCATCACTCTCACCAATTCCCAAAAGATTCACTTAGTGAATTTCCTGTATGTGAAACTTTCTAGTGAAATTTTACCATCCTTATGTCAGACTTCAACTGATTATAGTTTTCTATCTGCTAAAAAAATAAGCATAAGTTAAAATTTAGTTGCAAGTTATCAAATCACTTGATTACTTCTGAATTTAGAAACATTAGTTGTCACCCATCCATTTTACTTTATCCATGGCAACCCGCTAGATTAAACTTGGTTGACAACTTCAAATTTAGTGGCTCTACACTTGCATTAATACACCAGGCTTGTCATAATGATACCTTAACCCGGTCATCGTGTTCTTCATTTAATTTTCATGCCTAATTACACACGTATTAATTCTCTCAAATTTCTCAACATTCCAACATGTGCCAACTCACTAGTTCAAATCTTCTTCCAAACTGCACACTTGGATAATTCATAATTACTAGAACTTGATTAGATGAACTAAAATGACCACCATTTAATTATGTAATCTCGAGTTCACTTGATTCATGATCTTTGTACTGGCAATCCTCAAAGCACTGAGTACCAATTTTATGAGAATTTATCTTATTTTACTTTTAATTCTGAAGAAAAGTGTACTTCCACCACCTCAACTTCCATTCCCAAGATTTCATCTCAAGGAAACTATGCACCATATATTTCTCACAACTTTCTATAAATACGACACTCTGCTTCAAATTTTGCACCTCTATCTTCAAGTTTCAATTTCTCTTCTCATTTGTTCTTATCTTTAAGCTATGTATACTCCCATCTTTCTTACCAATGTCTGTCGCTAGACGGGTTCTCTAGGCCAAGTTATGAGCTAGTGGCTTGGAAAAGTATTTTTCCTTAAGATGACCTCCACCAAAGCTTTTCTCCATATGGTCCTTGGGGAAACCTTCATGAACGTTGGTTCCTATTATAGAGTAAATTTATACATGTCTTCATAGTTTGTGGCTTCTCTCCTGGACCTCGTACTTTCTGTAGTTGAAGTTCATTATGTTGTTGCAATTATTATGTAGTCAGACTACCTAGGAAATGTGGACACCATCCTAGTTGTTTCTCAACATGTTGTAGGAATTCTAGTGGATGAGGACATTCCATATTTTTTGCACCAGAGGGAGCTAGTTCCTCTTCTGCCTTTCCTCACTACATTGCACTCCCAACCTTGATGACCATAGAGACAATGCCTACCTAGGGTATATGTTTCTTTGGGATGAAGCGTAGAAAATTGATTAACCAATATGCCAATTGTTCTAACACAATGTTTTGAACATCCAACCCCTTTTTTTTTTTTGATATTGACTTACAATGAGAATTTTTTATTTCCATGTACATATGTGGTTATTACTATAAAGCACAATGAAATTTTTTCTTTTCTTTGTTCATGTGTACATTTACTTCAAATGGTTTTATAGTTTTTTTTTTCAGTGAAATGTTTTCATGATTCAATTACCATGTGTTTTAGATTAAGATAAATTTATTAATTCTAAGACCTAAACCAAAAAATAGGGAAAAAACTATTGAAGCAAACTAACTTAATGTAGTGATTTTTCTAATAAAACAATTTACCCTTATCAAGAAATTTATCCTAATCTCTAACACTAACATCGTAATGCTTTTAGTCTAAATTTTAGTAGGCTTATCTTTAAATTTTCTTAGGTAACTTTCAGATAACCTACTTTAGTTATGAATTACTATAAATTTTATGTGTTTGATGAATGATAATTCAAAGGCATAATATCCCATAATTTTGCTAAAATGTATGGGAATGACCTGACTAAAAATCAATCACACACACCTTTTACATTACCCTGAACCTATACCTTCATCCAGCATTTGTTCATAGCATTCCATTTATTTTTTCTTTATTTCATGAATAGTTTATTTTACTAGGCGATCTCCTTTTCCTTCAAGACTTCGTAAACAACCTATCTTGTCTTCATGAAAGGAAAACAGAGGTGTGGAATCGACTTCCTAACGCTAATACAACAGAGGAGAAGTGCAAAGTCCAATTTTAAAGATTCTTAAAACAACTGAGATGAACACATATAGAGTAAAAGAGATAACACAAAATAAGCAATCACAAATAACACCAGATTTACGTGGGAAAACCCTTTCAGGAAAAAACCCACCACACCAAGAGAAAACACTTTGTATTACAGTAAAATAAATTACATACAAAGCTCACAGTCCTCACTCTCTGATAGTTAGCTCACAGTAGTAGCAGACTATAGTATTTTTATTTTCTCAATGTTACAATACTTCTGCAAGTATACAATGAATACAATACTATTATGTCATGCTCTCACCCACACTACTACTGTCACCCTTCGATTGACTTATATCAATAATGTAATCAATTGTGCAATTCTTACATCGTATTTAACATTCCAACAAATCACAAGACTTAATGATGTATTGATCACCCAATCAAGTTATCTGATCTTCTCCACATCGAGCTACCTAAGCATTGATTTCCTTGCCTAAATTGGATTATGTCACCAGCTAAAACATGTCTTGCATTTACTATTTTCACCGCTCTAGACATCGACCAATCAAGAATTGATTTCTTACAATGCGTCGCCTTCCCATTTTCTCATTTCTTTGACCATAAGTCAAAACAGCCACCCGAGCTCTGAGCTTTTCTTACTGCGCCACCATCGAGCCCTATGAGACCTCTCGTGGTATGGCGGTTCCATCGCCCAATCGTAGGTCCCTTCTAACACCGTCGATGTACCGAGGTAGTGGCAAGACTTCCAGTCCATCGCTTAGCACTATGTCACCATCAAGCTCATCACAACCTTCCATAGTATGGTGGTACCATTGCTCAACCACGAGGCTAAGCAAAGCCTCTCGCGGTCTAGAGGTAACCACCTACGCCGACCGTCAAGCTCAACCATGCTACCGGGCCCCAACTGCAAGACCTCCATGACAGGGAGGTAACTATAAGCATTGACCACCATGACTTATAGCACCACTGCGACATGGCCAAAAGGTCAACACGGTAGGGCGGTAAGGGTTCTTCATAGACCACTAGTCTTTAACCGCAGCCACCGCAGCTCCATTGAGTGACTCCCATGGTAAGGCGGTAACTGTCATCTTTGACCACCGCCCTTGACCGTGCCACCACGCCATCGCCAAACCAAACCTATGGTATGGCGGTGAACATGCTTCACTATTTCCTATCAACCATGCTACCACCAACCTAAGACAGAGACCCCGCACTATGGCGGTGACACCACCCAACTGCGAACAGACCGATAGAGGCCCATGGTAAGGTGGTAAACCGCCAGACTGTGCCTCTATGAATGACTCTCAATGGTAGAGCAGTAAAAGGCTTAGAAAGATGATAATTTTTCCAATTCTTTCAGAGGTCCAAGCCAAAAGTTGAGGCACCTATTCCCAACAAGCTCCCACTTGACGAAGACTTCCTAGCTTCCTTTGGACTTGAAAAATTACTCATGATCATAGGCCCCAAGGCCCATCGAATCTGTGCACCATTTGAACTTGTCCATGCTCACTGGATTTGTTAATGCATCTGTAACATCCTTCAAGGTGTCAACCTTTTCCAAATAGATATTTCCATCTTCCACCATGTCCCTCATGAAGTGATACTGCACATCAATGTGCTTTGTCTTGGCATGGAAAGTTGGGTTCTTTGCCAAAAAAATGGCACTCTGACTGTCACAACAAATTGTGATCTTCCCTGCATTGAAAGCATTATTAGAGCACAATCAACTCAGCCAAACTGCTTCTTTGTAGGCGTGCATTGCAGCCATGTATTCAACCTCTGTAGTGGATAAACTACAGCTTGTTGCTTGCTCATCCAACTAATTGCGCCTCCATTTAGCATAAAAGTGTATCCACTGGTGGATCTTCTACTGTCAACATCCCCTGCCCAATCAGAATCAAAATTTCCATGAATTCTTAGTGTTCTCTGTTATGCAACCGAACACCCATGGTAACACAAAGTATATTCTGAAGTTCGCTTCAAATATCTGAACACTCTCTTCACAGCATCCCAATGTGTCCTTCCTGTATTTTCCATAAATTGGCTGAGAACTCCCATTGCTTGGGCAATGTCTAGTCTTGTACAAACCATTGCATACATTAGACTTCCAACAAAACTAGCATAAGGTACCCTGGTCATTTCCTCCATCTCAGTAGTAGATTTAGGACAATATTCAACAGATACTTTCGTTCCCTGCATAACTGGAATAACTAGCTGCTCGCAATCATCCATACCAAATCTCTCCAGAACTGTATTGACATATTTAATTTGACTTACCCAGAACTTTTTGCTTGTTTTGTCCCTAGTTATCTCCATCCCCAGAATATACCTTGCTGCATCTAGATCTTTCATTTTGAACTTTGCAGACAACTAAGATTTAAGATCAGAAATCATAGACTTACTATTTCCTATGAATAACATATCATCCACGTACAAGGTAATAATAATTACACGATCATTTTCAGATTTATAATAAACACAATGATCATATTTTGATCTCACAAATCCCATAGACGACACAAAAGTGTCAAATTTTTAGTACCACATTCTAGGAGACTGCTTCAAACCATACAGATATTTCTTTAATTATAGACTAGACTTTGTTTACCTTTTTCAACAAAGTACTCAAGCTAGGACATATAAATCTCTTCTTCCAGCTCTCCATGGAAAAACGTTATCTTCACATCCATTTTCTCAATCTCTAAGTCATAAGCAGTTTCCAATGACAATAGAAATCTGATAGATGTCAACTTTTCTACAGAGGAAAAAATTTCTCCATTATCAATTCCCTCTATCTAGGAAAATCCCTTTGCAACCAACCTTGCCTTATACTTTTCTACACTACCATCTAGACCAATCTTCTTCTTGAATACCCATTTACAGCCAATAGGCTTTCACCCTTTAGGCAGAGGTACCAAATCCCAAGTTTCATTTTTCTTCAATGATTCTATTTCTTCATTCATGGCTTCCAACCAGGAATTTGAATCAGACATACTAATTGCTTCTTTTACAGTCCTAGGCTCATCAGTGCTAGTAATCAAAGCATAGGCACAGTTCAAATCTAACATACAGAAACTATACCTATGAGTTTGTCATTTTTCACGTGTAGACCTTCTTACTAGCTAAGGTTGTGGTTCTTCATCTTCAAAACTCTCAAAGCTTCTTGAACTCTCCTCAATTTTAGGGACACCATGTAGTTCCTCTTTTTCTAGAGTTTGAAGAATCTGAACTAGATCATTCTTCTTTTCTCTTATATCTGTCTCTAGTTGTGGATCAGCTACTGAAGGTTTCAGCTCACAAAATATTACACTTCTGTTGTACAAAACCTTCTTAGTATCAAGATTCCAAGCTTGTATCCTTTCACACCAGCACCATAGTCGATGAAGATATATTTAATAGCCTTGTTCTCCAACTATGATCTTTACTCATTGGGCACATATACATATGCCTCATAGCCAAAGACATGAATATGTCTAAGAGAGGGATTCTTACCAGACCATGCCTCCAAAGGTGTCTTCTCAACAAGTGCAGAACAAGGAGAACGATTTACCAAATAACATGATGTATCCATAGCCTCATCCCATAACTTCTACTCCAGACCAGCACTGCTCAACATACTTCTCATTTTATCCATTAACGCTATGTTCAACCTTTAAGCAACTCCATTTTTCTATGGAGTATAAGGTGTAGTTTTATGTCTTTTGATTCCATATTCTATGCAGTACCTTTTGAATTTTGTAGAACAAAGCTCACCACCATTATCTATCCTCAAGAATTTAATTTTCTTTCTAGTCTAATTCTCTACCAAAGTTTTAAATTATTTGAACCGATTGAATACTTTTGATTTACTCTTAAGAAAGTAAATACATGCCCTTCTCGAATAGTCATGAATAAAAGAAACATAATATCTAGACTTCGATAATGAAGGAACATTAACTGGACCAAACACATCAGAATGAACATAATCTAGTACACCAGAAGATTTATGAGGACTTGAATAAAATTAAACACAGTTTTGCTTTCCATAAATACAGTGTTTGCAAAAATCAAACTCAAGGTTACAATCATCAAGCCCTTCAACAAGATTTTTATTTTTCAAGGTTTTTAAACCTTTCCCACCTATGTGACCGAGTCTATGATGCCATAGTATGGTCTTCTCTACTGGGAGTTTCACCTCCAAAGTATTTTCATCCAGAGAAGCATCTTCATCTTCCTCTACAAGAACAACTTTACTTGACTTTATAGAGGTGTTGTTGCATTGAATAGGACATGCATCCAAATTTTATAGAGTGCAAGTACATACACCCTTAGCCACCACCATTGCACCTCTAGCCATATTACATCCTTTACTCAAGAAAGAAACTTCTACACCAGCATCATTCAACTTACTGATAGAAAGTAAGTTATGAGCCAAACCTGGTATGTGTAGTACGCTACCAATCCCTTTGATTCTACCATCAGGGAACTGTATCTTGACTCTTCCTCGGCCAACAATCTCCAATGTTGAATCACTTGCCAGGTACACCTTTCCACCATCATACTTCTCATACTTAGTGACCCATTCTCTATGAGACTTCATGTGAAAGGATGCACTCGAGTCAACCAGCCAGACATCATCTGATGCATGAATTGCCAAGGCTGCAATGAAGGCATCTGCATCACTTTGAGAAGAGTCATTTTCTGAAGAATTACTCTTCTTCTTCTTCTTCTCCTTACAATCCTTTCGGATATGACCAGTCTGCCCATAGTTTCAGCATTTCAAATTGGACTTTTTACTAGGAGACTTTGATCTCCCTACAGATTTAGATTTGGACATCTTGTCCTTCTTCTTTCCTTTCTCCTTCAATCTACCTTGAACAGTAAGGGCCTCTTTGGCCATCTCTAAGGACTTCCTCCACATCTCTTCAGACAACAGTGAGGCAACAACATCTTCCATCTTGAAAGTAGTGGTCGTACTTCCAATAACCATTACAAGATGATCTCAAGTGTCAGGTAATGAACATAACAGGAGCATGCAACGATCCTCCTCCTCAATCTTTACAACCATAGACACCAACTGAGCAACACTCATACTAAATGAGTTCAGATGGTCTGTAATAGATGCACCTTCTTCCATTTTCAAGGAATACAAATTCTTCCTCAAGAATAACTTATTTACCAGAGACTTTCCCTGATAAATATCACCAAGCTTCTTCCATAATGAAGTTGTAGACTTCTCCTCATGGATGTTCAGGAGTATAGAATCAGCCAGACTAAGTCTTATCAGTCCTCTTGCTTTTCTATCTGCAAGATCCCAATCTTTGTGCTTCATACTTTGTGGCATAGTTCCAAACACAACAATCCAAATATCTCTATCCACAAGGAAGTCTTCCATTTTGAGTTTCCACAACTCAAGGTTGCCACCATTGAATTTTTCAATCTCTACTCTACCTAATGTACTCACCATCTCAAATAGAACTAAGTTCTAACTTTACAATACTCCCACTGGAACAGTATTAGCACAAAAAACCAATCTTACTAACGAGGATAAAAAAACTGGCCAAGCTCTGATCCCACTTGAAAGGAAAATAGAGGTGCAAAATCACTTTCCTAATGCTAATACAACAGAGGAGAAGTGAAAAGTCCAATTTTAAAGCTTCTTAAAACAACTGAGATGAATACATATAGAGTAAAAGAGATAACAAAAAATAAGCAATCACAAATAACACCAGATTTACGTGGGAAAACCCTTTCGGGAAAAAACCCACCACACCAAGAGAAAACACTTTGTATTACAGTAAAATAAATTACATACAAAGCTCATAGTCCTCACTCTCTGATAGTTAGCTCACAGCAGCAATAGACTACAGTATTTTTCTTTTCTCACTATTACAATACTATTATGTCATGCTCTCACCCCCACTACTACCGTCACCCTTCGATTGACTTATATCAATAATGTAATCAACTATGCAAGTCTTACATCACATTTAACATTCCAACCAATCACAAGACTTAATGATGTATCGATCACCCAATCAAGTTATCTGATCTTCTGACTGATCTTCTCTGCATCGAGCCACCAAGGCATTAATTTTATTGCCTTAATTGGATTATGTCACCAGCCAAAACATGTCTTTCACTTAAAGCATGATATTCCCAAATTATCATGACCTTTCTTCTTTTCCTATAAAACTTATGGGATTTCCTCATCAAAATAATGATTAGAAAGTTAATTTAATCATGTGTGCAACATTATTTACTATCCTTAAAGATGCAAAACACAAATAAATGCAAGGAGAAACAACACAACACCACCTCACAATTAGCCTAAGTTGAACTTGAATAAAAACAAGATGAAACAACAAATATACCTTATCCAAGTTGATCTTTTTGGTTGGCTCTTTGATGTATCTTGAATGTGTGCTCTTTGATGAAAAATATGATGAAAATGATATGTAAAGTGATCTAGATTTCAAGATGAATGCAATGAAAGATGTGGGTATTTTGGTAGATGAATGAAACAATGGAGGTTGAATGCAAGTATGCAAGTTCTTGAAATCTTGTGTTCTTGAGAGTAGAATGTTTGAATGCAAGTTATGTTATGAATATGATATGATAAAATGAAACCAAATCTTCTATTTTAAGGGAAGAGTCTCTAGAGAATTAAATGACTAGGATTTAGCCAACATGGGCAAGATGGAGGGTTGTGGTGAGTTGAAGAGTCACAAGCCCTCACATCTTGTCATGTGGAAGATTCGGTGTCAAAATGATAGGTGATGTCAAAAGAGGACATGCGAGGTGGAGAGAGGACATGTGAGGTGGAGGTACTTGCAAGTACCTTGGGTTTAGGGAAAGATTTTCTCAAAAAGGAAGTTTTTGTCCCCATATAAGGATGATGGTGACAAGTGAGGAATTTTAGAAAGTCCTCTCTTATCCTCATGGGGATGAGAGAAGTTGTTGGGGGAATAAATATGAATTTTAAATTCACATGATTGGGGAGTACCTTGGGGATAAGACAAGGTTCTCATAAAGGAGGTCCTTGTCTCATGTGACTGATGTGACTTATGAAAGAATTTAGAATTTCCCAACAACCTACATGGGGAAGAAAAATGCATTGAATGAATAAATGAAAATTTTAATTTCACATGGGGAAGAGGTCAATGCTTAATAAAAGAAAGCACTTATGAAAGGTTGACTTGGAGGACATACTAGAAATGGCAGGTAATTAGATTAAGGTTGTGCAAACATGTGATTAGGAATATTAATGAAGGATTAAAGACAAGTGGTCAAATATGGAGGATGTGACATTAATATTGATTAAGGATGTGCACATCCTAATTATAGATTAATTAAACTAATCTAGATTAGAAGAAGATTATGAAGGATGTGATCAGAAGAGAGAAAAAAGGGAATTTAAAATTGATTTGAACTCAAAAAAGTAAATGACTAAATTAAATAAATTGATATATTTATTTAATTTAGAGAAGAAATGATGAAAGATAAAGTATTTAATTGTTAAATTAACTACTTTAGAAACCTTAGACGAAGGGGAAATATTACTTAAATAAGTCATTTAATTAATATTGATGAAATAGATGAAATAGATGAATAAAGGATACATATTTGACCATATGGGAGTGGCCAAATTTGGATGTCTACATTTTTCCCCTCTTTGAAATATTGTTAGAATAACAATGTTTCGAAGAAAAATAAAATGTCGATGACTCTATAGACGAAGCAACTATAAAATGATGCCCCATCATGGGAGAAGTTGTGTGATCTATCCAAATGGAGGGAAGTGAAGGGAGATGGCCCAATCTTGCAAGAAAGTGACTAAGAAGGACGAATGGATGAAAATGGTAGGGTATGCCCCCTTGAGAGGACGGTTACGGAAGAAAAAGGGGCCCCGAGTGACTTCTCGATATGAGGAAATGGAAGGTACCGTTGGATAGAGCTCAAAAAACCCCGAAGATTGGCTTTTGAATGGAGTCAAATAGACACACAGTGTGCAAATGGCATCCCTGAGAAGTTAGAGGATTAGTTGAATGAAAAGAGGTTTAAATAAAGGGTAAAAGTACCCTAAACTTAAAAAGGTTAAAAAAGGAGGGAAATCTTATATATAGTATTTTATAAATTACTATTCCTCATTTGCACACGTAGCAGTTGAGTGAGAGAGAGAAGAGGAGAAGAAGGACACGAGGAGACGAGGATTTCAAAGGACTAAGCTGATGATATCATCCACCAGGAGGATGAGGTACAACAATTCTTCCATGAGTGTATGGTTCCACGCCAGGTTAGGTCCAAAACTCTCTTTGTGATTTTAAGCATTTTCTAGTTTATGGTTGAGTTTTAATGAATTTTAAAAACATGGGTTTGGGGATTGGGGTAGTTTTTTGAAATGGGTAGAGGACGAAATGGAAATTTCACCCATTGGGTAGGCAAAATCGCGTATTAGAGGCGATGGGAGAGCATGAGAGAGTGGCGTATTTTCCCTGGAATCAGAAAAATCCGCCAAAAAATTGGGTTAGTAGGGGAAGGGTTACTATGCCTAGGACAAGGGCGACCCCACCCAGAAGTAGGGTGACCCTACCCAGGGAAAGGGTGGTCATGCATGAGGAAGGGCAGTCGCACCCCAAATAGGGGCAGCCCGGCCTGGGGAAGGACTGCCCCACCCCGATAAGGGGTGACCCCACCTCAAAAACGGGTGGCCCCACCCCAAAGAGGGGCAGCCCTGTCTAGGGATGGACGACCCCGCCCTGAACAGGGGCGGCCCCACCCTGAATAGGGGCGGACCCACCCGGGATGAGTGGCCCCACCCAGGATGGGATACCCCACCTAGGGACGAGTGGCCCCGCCCTAAATAGGGGTGGCCCTACCCGGGGATGAGCTCGCCCAAGGGGTGGAAAAAAGGGCCAGATAGAAAGAAAAGAAAAAAAGGGAAGGGAATAAGGAAAGAAAACGAAGTTGGGAAAATTGGGTAAATTTGTCGAGGGAGAGGAAAAAATTAGTGAGAAGAGAACCCAGGACCGAGAAATGGAGAAGAGGGATAGATGAAGGAAAATATGAGATGGCTGACATTTTTGTGCAATATGGATGTAGTGGTTTGAGAGTCTGCGGACATGCAAGAGGCGATCAAAGATGCTAGAGGCGACGAGAGCAACCATGAACAAAGTGGACCATGAGGCTTTGTCACAAGCGGGGTTATTGTAGTTGCTAGGATACCTGATTATTAGAGCTCATCGAGAAATTTTGACAACCCTTATAGAGCATTGGAGTTATGAGACCTCGACTTTCCATCTCCCAATAGGGGAGATGACCGTGACTTTGGAGGATGTGTGGCGGATACTGAGGCTACTTATAGCAGGCCACCTGGTGAGCACGACGAGATCAGAGGAGGTAGTGCTGGATCAAACCCTATGGGTCATGTTTGGATGAGAGGACCTTCCTATGTAGAAGAAGGGGTTGGATGCAGATAGGTGTTTTGGGTTGGGGGTACCACCACTACAACTATACTTGTGCGGATTGATTAGCGGATTACTAATACCAGACAAGAGTGGATGCTTCTACAGCCTTAACTATATGGAGGTGATTTGACATAAAGGAGAGAGGGTGAGTTTGCATGGGGTCCATGCATCTTGATGCAGCTGTACAAAGACATCGATTTTGTGTGCTATCGATAGGTGCTCAGTGTGACATAGGTGATGTTGCTACATGTATGGGCATGGGAGCACATTACTGTGGCTAGGCCAGACGTGGTGAGAGCATGGTTGCAGGATCTGACATTACTAATGACATACCGGTATGGTATTGAGTACGGCTGGGTGTGGAATTATCAGGTATTTGGGGATCTAGATGGATGTAGGAGGATACTAGATGATCTTCAAGAGGAGCAGATAGTGTGGAGGTCATACATGACACAAAAATTTTCTAGATGGAGGAGAGAGGAGGAGAGGTATAGAGAATATTTATGTACTAGATGCTACATAGTCGAGAAGGAGTCACGTATAGTGGAGGAACATAGGCTGGATAGGGTGACCAAATAGTTTGGGCTTCTGCAAGACATTCCTCATGGACTAGAAAGATTCAGACGGATCTCACAAGAGCGACCATGGGGGGAGTTGATTATGCCTGAGTTTGTGAGGGATCATTGGGAGACACTATAGCTAGTACCCTATCCGAGTAGGACCAGAAGGAGAGAAAAGGCAGGAGTGATAGTTAGATTCTTTGTGTGGTATGTCTATCATCGACCCCCATGGATTATCCCAAAGGAACCGATTATAGAGTCACTGGGTTTTGGGCTAGAGGATGAGCTAAGACTGGTAGGGCAGAGGAGAGGGAGGAGGAGGGGATAGTAGAGGATAGTGTAGGAGGTAGTTGGAGAAAGAGGTGAGCAAGAGAGATGATAGGAGCATGTTGAGGTAGGAGGTCAGTAGAGGAGGGTGAGGAGGAGAGCCCAGGTGGAGATCGAGGCAGAGGAGGAGAGAGATGAGTCAGAGGTGGAGGTGATGGAGGAGAGAGATGAGGTAGGGGTGGAGGAGATGGATGAGGTAGAGGAAGAGGTGATGGATATGGATGTTCATGATATTCCCCCATTATCCATGGTACCACCTATAGCAGAGGATCTAGCTATACTATTGAGAGGGGTTGGGGCGAGATTATAGATCATCGAGAAAAGATTGAGGGATACAAAAGCTATGAGTTGTAGACTGGAGGCCAATGTGAGAATGTTGCAAGCAAAGGTGGCTAGAGTCTAGGCAGAGGGCGAGAGGGATTTCAGGGTTGTAGTCAATGTGGTGTTGCAGAATGAGGAGGAGATATGAGTAGAGAGGGATAGTCTGTGAGCCAAGGTGAGCCAACTATGAGAAAAGGTGACTCAGCTTGAGGGTGAGGTGTCTAGAGAGTATGAGGAGGGGGTTGCAGCAAGATGGAAGCGAGATAGGCTAGAGGTAGTGGTGACTATAATACAGGCAAGGGGACAATGAGAGCCCAGAGGAGTGATAGAGCGGGTATTAGCGGAGACCCTAGTGGAGGTAGAGAAGGACATGGATGATTTGAGGAGGTAGGTGGAGGGGCTACTGAGAGAGAGAATTGAGTTGATACGGGAGCGAGATGAGATCCGTGACAGAGTAGATACTGGGAGACATGGGGCTGATGCAGGAGAGAGAGGAGGCTATGAGGGCCCAGGTACATACCTTGCAGATAGAGAGGGATGCAGCACAGACACATGTGCAGACCCTATAGAGTGAGAGGTATGCGGCAGTGGCATGGGTACAGGTCACAAAGGGAGAGAGTGAGAGATGAAATACAGGCTTATGCATAGGCAACATAGGGTGAGGGTGGCGAGATGGGGGCAGAGGTACAAGCCATGTAGGATGAGAGGGATAAGGCTATAGAGCATGTGTCTCTGATTCGAGTAGAGATTGAGCAGTTGTGGTTAGCACATGACGCATGGGCATAGGAAAAGAGATCTATATGCGGATTCCAAGAAAGGTATAGGGTAGAGCGGGATTCTGCCAGATATCAGGCCATAGAGCGAGATGAGTGCATGTGAGAGGCCAGCTACTATATGTGTGCCTATTTCACAACAATTTTGGATCAAGGGCAATGGGTACCTACCTATGTTTGAGTGAGGCCATAGATGCCAGCCCCATCTCAGTCATCAGGGACACATGCCCACAAATACAATAGTTGGAGAGAGACCCCTCTACACAAAGGGGGAGTGCCAGACTCACCACAAAGGTCAAATGTGGGCAGCTCACAGTAGAGAGGATAGAGGACAGGTGATAGGATACCAGTTTTTTATAGGTATAGGATGGGTGTACAGTACATAGTAGTAGAGATCGGAGTTAATCCAGAGCCTTGTACTTATACTTTATTTGATGATATATGTGATGGATTTGCATTTTGATTATGTGATGGACATTATTATGGACTATGTGATGGACATTGTATTTTTATTTTTATATGATATGCGACAACCCTTATTAACACGATGTGATGTTTATGTGATGGATGATTTATTTATGCATGTGTGTATGTTCATGGTTTTATTATGGATGATCATTATGATGTAATGTATGTATATTTCTATAATGATATATGTTTATGCCTATATGGGTAATATGGATGATATGTATGATGTCTAACATTTATGATTTTATATGCTATGGATGTGGATCTAACAATTTGTGATGTAGGTGACGATGTATGGGAGATGTTGATGATATGGACTAAGATGAATATGCTAATGCAATGAATTAATAATAGAATGAATCTAAGATGTGTAGACTAATCGATTAAAATTAATCTAACCAACTTAAAATGATTATAACATGATAATGCACATAGGATAAAATGCAACTTAATGAGCCTAAAATCTGGAATGAAATGCAATTAAATTCCTTACAAACGCTAATAAGTAAATGAAATGCAACATGAAAATGAGTGTAAATAAGGGCTTGCATAATGATGGAAGCGAACGATATATTGAATTTATTTGCAGATCACGCTTGCTTTAGCTTATAAAATAAAGGAGATGATGGGTGTGAAATTGCACCTGTGAAGAACCATAGGTATCCTGAGGAGAAAGGGAAATGGAAGGAATCAATTTTTCCACAACAAAAATCATGTCATGGGTTGGAGAAAGAAGGGATGGAGGATACATGCAATGCAATGCAAGAGAAAATGAAATGCAATCCTAATGCAATTTTACATTTTTGGAGCACCAATTTTTTCTATAGAATGAGACACCAGGTACCATGGTATGTGAGACCAAGACGGATTAGTGTCTAATGCATATACAAACACAGAAAACAAGGAGGCTATCCTAACACCCCAAAGTCACGATGACTTTGGTTGGGCCAGGTATTAGGATAACCACAAGCACAAAAGGATGTCCCAGCGTAACACAAGACCTCAGGGGTCTTGGTGGATACTATGTGGGACAACCAAGAAGACAACAACAAACAAAGATCAAGATATTCCCCTATGTTAACCAGTCAAAACACACCATAATATGGTAGATCATGGTGGCCTTGACAAGTGATGATAGGGAGCTCAAATGATAAATAGAAGTCAAAAGTACCAAAAGATTGCAATCAATTTCAAAACATCCTTTGCCATAGGATCGAGAAGATGGATGGGGTTGATGAGGTCTGTTATGAAGGATACATCATGTTGAGACCATACTTGGCAACACGACACAAGGAATGAGACACCAGACACAAGACTAACACACCCTAAAGAACTAGGGGCTCGAGGACTGATCAGATATTAGCCTTGCCTATGTGAAAGCATAGAGCCCTCGTAGTTCAAGAAAAGACTATGGATAAAAGCGGAAAGAGGACAATGAAGACAGATGATGGAGGAGAATGACCAGACTGACCAAAAACAAAGCAAATAAAAACAAAGCCTCAAGGATTGAACAAATTATCAACCTTACCTACGTGAAAGTGTAGGGGCAACATAGTTCGAAGAAGGACTAAAGACCAACGAGGAATAAGAGCGAAAAGGGGACAATGGGGACAAATGATGAATGATCAAAACCAAATGGAAGAAATAACCTGGGGGTGGATCAAATGATCGGCCTTACCTATGTGAAAGCATAGGGGCAACATAGTTCGATGAGGACCAAAATACCGACATGACAGGATGGATCTAAATGAAGATCAACATGATGAAAGAACCTAGATGGAAGTGGAAGATAGAAAAAATGACAAGACGGATGACACAAGATCAGATTAGGATAAAATCTCAGGATGACGGATATCCAATGCTCAACCACAATATACCAAGTGACCAAATGATGAATGTGGATGGAAGGATAGGATCGATAGGATGATGTAGATATGAGATCAAGATGGGTGGAAGCATAAAATAACTAGGACACAAGGTAGATAATGATTAAGCCTTGTACGAATGGCACCTATGGCTAGGTTTTCACCAAACGTACTTATCCAAGGCACCACAAAGGGTGGCTTTCACCATAGGATGAATTATTTCTCTTTACTATTTTTGGATTTTTTTGTTTTCTGGTTTTTTTACTTTTTTTGTATTTTTTGATTTTTGCAGGATAGGATACCCCAACTGAGTTAAGTGTAAAACCTTTTCAGATGCATGATATTAATCAGATCCTCTAGGATATCTCCTTCATATGTAGCAGTTTTGTATGCTCCTGATCGATATTTTGCTGTGATAACATAAGGGCCCAACCAATTTGCTTCAAATTTTCCCTTCTTTTGTTGATCCTATTGAGTGCGTTGATTCTCCTTGAGATATAGATCACCAAAATTGAATTGTTGAGGATGGTCCTTCTTGTTGTAGCTTTGTTTTAGATGATTCTGATATGCCTGAAGATGTTCATACGCTTTGATCCATCTTTCATCGAAGAGTTCCAGCTAGCTGAGTCTTGCAACCTGAGCGTCTTCATCACTGATAAGATTCTTCAAGGATATTATCAATGATGGGATTTCTACCTCAATCAGAAAGATGGCATCAACACCATAGATGAGAGAATATGGGATGGCACCAGTAGGAGTGTGGATGGAGGTGCAGTAAGCCCAAAGGGTGGGATGGATATGAAGGTGCCAATCTTGACCAGTGTTATTCACCACCTTTTGAAGGATCTTGATTAGAGTTTTGTTGGTGGCCTTCATCTGTCCATTACCTTGAGAGTATTAGGGCATGGACCAATGATGTTGGATGTGGAAGATTTCACAAAGGTGTTTCATGGATTGGTTCTTGAAAGGCTTTCCATTATCAGTGAGGATGGTGGATGGAATTCCATATCTGCAGAGAATATGGAATAGGATAAATTTGGAAATTTGAGTACCTATGATTTGTGAGAGTGGCATTGCTTCCACCCACTTAGTGAAGTACTCAGTTGTAGTGATGATGAAGGTATGACCATCAGAGGATGGGGGATAGATATTTCTAATTAGGTCAAATCCCCACTGAGAAAAGGGCCATGGCGCTATGAGAGGCTGGAGATCTTGTGCAGGAGCATGTATTAAATCTGTGTGTTGTTGACAGGGTAGACATTTCTTCACAAATTCATAAGAATCATGTTCCAATGTGGGCCAATAGTAACCAGCCCTGAAATTTCTTTTAGCTAGTGCCATACCATTTGAATGGGCCCCACATACACCACTATGTACCTCTGTTAATGCAGTGTGAGCTTCAGTCTTGTTTAGACACCTGACGAGGGTTCCATCATACCCACGATGATAAAGTGTATCACCTACAATGGTGTAAGGGGATGTTCATCGAATAAATGATTTGTGTTGGTTTCATGTCAAATCAGGGGGTAGGATGTTGTCATGTAGGTAAGTACAAATATCATGATACCAAGGTGATGTAGGACCTACAATACCACACACCATCTCACTTTTAGGGATGTTGTATGTTGGGATTAAAATTTGCTCAACTAGGAACTCGCATTCAGTCTAATCTTTAGGCATCGAGGAGAGAACTAATGATAGCCATCACATCAACCACTTTGTTCTACACTCTAGGTATTTGATCAAACTAGATGGATGTAAAGTACCTTTTGAAGCCATCTACCATATGCTTATACGGTAACAGCTTATCGTCCTTTGTGAAAAACTCATCGTTGACATATTTTACGATTAGAAAGGAATCACCAAAGACTTTTAGGTGAGTGATATGCAATTGGATTGCAATTTTGAGGCCAGTAAGAAGAGATTTGAATTCAGCTATGTTGTTTGTACATGGAAAGGCCAACCTAAATGACTTCAGTATATAATCACCCTGGGGGGTGATGAGAAAGATTCCTACCTTTGATCCATTGTGTGTGTACGATCCATCAAAATAGAGTGTCGACATAGCAAATTTTGTGATTGCAAAGAACCCTTCATCAGGAAATTCTGTTACTAGAGGATAAGAATCTATTAAAGAAGAATTTGCTAGCTGATCCACTATCACTTGTCCTTTAATCGCTTTTTGATCCACATATTCTATATCAAATTCACTTAACATCATGACCCACTTAGCCATGTGACGAGTCAGAGTTGTTATGGATAACACATATTTGAGTGGATCAACCTTGGATATTAGATTTACTAGATGGCTGAGCATGTAATGTCAGAGTTTTTGTGAACTAAAGACCATGGCTAGGCAAAAATTTTCCATCGGGGAATAATTCAGTTCATAGCCCACTAGGGTTCAACTAATGTAGTAGATCGCTCATTCCTTTGATGACTCATCATGCTATGCCAACAATGCCCCCAATGCCACTAAAGTAGCAAAAATATACAACAAGAGTGGTTTACCAAGAATTGGTGGCATAAGAATGGGCGGGTGAGCCAAATATTCTTTGATCTTGCCAAAGCCGAGTTGACATTGTTGATTCCACTTAAAGGCAATATCCTTTTTGAGGAGATGTGTGAATGACTGAAATTTATCAGCTAATTGAGCAACAAACCATCGGATGGATTGGAGCTTACCCTGAAGACTTCTTAATTGTTTTAAATTACGTGGCGAGGTCATTTCCATTATCGCTTTGACCTTTGAAAGATCGACCTCTATGCCTCTTCGGGAGACAATGAAACCCAATAGTTTTCCCGATGTGATGCCAAAGACACATTTCTTTGAATTTAGTCTTAGCTTATAATGTTTTAGATGCTCAAATATCTTATTAAGGATTTTCAGGTGCTCTTCCCTTGTTCTTGATCTCCCTAACAGATCATCAACATAATCTTCCATTATGATGTGAATGAGGTCATTGAAGATGGCGGTCATGGCTCGCTGGTAGGTTGCACCCGCATTTTTAAGGCCAAAGGGCATAACATTATAACAGAAGGTGCCCCATGGTGTGGTGAAAGCTTTTTTATGTTGGTCTTCAGGTGCAATTCTAATCTAATTATACCACGAGAATCCATCCATGAGGGAAAGCATCTTGCACCCTTTAGTTAAGTCTACTAACATGTCAATGTTTGGCAAAGGGAAATCATCTTTGGGGCAAGCTTTTATGAGATCTCAAAAATTTGTGCAAATCCTGATACTCCCATTCGATTTGGCGAGAGGTACAATGTTGGATATCCAATCTAAATAGTCAATGGGTCGAATGAATCCAGCTTCTAGCAATTTCTTCAACTCTTTTTTGACTAGTAAGGTTACTTGAGGATGCATTTTTCATAACTTTTTCTTGACGGATTTGGCATCTAGATGAATATCCAAATGATGTACCACTAGAGTAGGATCCAGGCCTGACATATCTGAATAGGCCCATGCAAAATTAATGATGCCATCTTTAAGCAGCTGGACAATGGTAGAGTGCTCTTCTTACAATAAGGATTTGGATACGTAAGTGATTTTAGAATCTTCTTTTGTCCCCAAATTGACTTCTTGTGTCTCCTCAATGAGAATAGAAGATCTTTCATACAATTGAGCCCCTACAAGGGGAACATGAATGTCCCCATCCTCCAATTCCTCACTAAGGTTTTCACTATCAGATACACTCTTTGTATTAAATTTTTCCTAGTCAAAAAGTGCCTCAAGGAGGTTTTCACTTGATTACCCATTTTGATTTTTTTTGTTTTTACTTTTTCAGTTAGGGCGTTCATCTTCCCCCAATCCCATGAGATTTACATAATCATGCACTAAAGGAAAGGTGTTGATGGGTGTGCTACTACGTAGGTCACATTCAATAAGGTCAGGGTGATGAAGGGAAAGGTCAATAGTATAGTTGGATAGGCAATCGAACATGGAAGAGAGATCCACGTCATTGTATGCAAGTATGATGGATTCTTCTTCAAGTATGTCTTCAAGGAGACCATGGTCCACACCAACATTGTTAGAAGCACTAGTGGATTTTGCAAGACCCTTCTTCTTTGTGTCATAGCCTAGGCCTATTATTTTAGGTCGCATAGAAGGTTTGAGAGGTTGGTGTCATCCTTGTTCTTCAATTTAAGACCACCCCCTAATAATTGTACTTTTCAGCCAGCCTTGATGTATGAGGGTTTGTCTCCTGGAAATATTCCATGAGAGGGGGTGATGGCTCACGTTTTTCTTGGTAAACCCATTGGTTGATATCATCTTCCATCTGATCTTCAAGGGTACCCAAATATTAGAATGTTTATGAACCCATGTTCTTGGAAGTGAGTGCGAGTGTCTTTTCTTGTGCATCTCATGATGGTTAAGAAAGTTGGCCAAATGAGTGAGGAGAGGGTGGCATTGTGGCCACATTAAGTGTAGCTTTCATTTCATATTCCCCACAGCCCTGGGCAATGATCTTGACCTTGGGGATGGTGGAATCAGAAGTGTTGGACGTGGTGGATGTGGTGGATGTGGTGGATGTGGTGTTGGTGGATGGATGCTGAGATGGATTGGATGATGACATTTGAGGTACCCCCATTTCAACTCTAGGACAATAGTGATAATGGGGGAAGGAAGCTTCTAAAGCACAACAATACTCAAATGGTTCAGGACCAACTTGTATGGTAACTTCTATCCCATTGAATGGGAATTTTAGACATTGATGGTATGTGGATGGAACGTCTTGCATGGCATGGATCCATGGATGGCTAACGAGGAGGTTATAGGGGATTTCCAAATCAGGTACATGACATGTAGTGTATTGCACAACTGGCCCAACCTAGATTGGAAGACAAATTGTCCCTTTAGAATCATGCTCTACATTATCATATGCCTTGATGGTGATGACTTGATTTTTAAAGTCAGCATGGGTGTATCCCACCTGTTCTATGAATTTTAATGTGCAAAGATTTAGGGTAGAACCATTATCTACCAAGACCCTTTATATTTTGTGACTATTCACAACAACCTCAAGATGGAGGGGACGACTATGGTTCGATTCAATGTAGGGCATATCATTTTGACTAAAGCGTAATTGGTAGGTTGCTGAGAGGTGTCCTACCAATGCTTGAAATTGTGTAGGTTCTATGTCATTGGGAACTTAGGTGTCCTATAAGGCCTTGCTTAGAGTTTCTTGGTGTATAGGAGAAGACTTAAGAAAATACAGAATAGAAATCTAGGCTGAGGTCTTTCCTAGATGATCAAGAATGTTGTATTGGGAACTTACAAATGGTGGATGAGTGGATGCAGAGGCTCTCGAGACTATGATATGGGTACACCATTTTGTGATAGAGCATTGTGGGTCCTTTCCTTTTACATGTATTATAGATAAATGTGGTTCTCCTTGTTTGATGTGCATGACGATGCCTTGATAATTAAATGGCACAATTTTGTAACTGATGTTGTTGGTGTTGTTATTTTGATAATTATTGTTGCTAGGCCCAGGGTTTGAGTTTCATGTGCTAGGACCTTGGTTATGCTTAGGGATAGCATTCTGATATATTTTCAATTGAGCTTTGGATGAGGGTGTCATGTTGGTATCCACATGTATTTCACCCCGATCTATGAGATCTTGGATGTAGGTTTTCAGACCTTGAATTTTATTCAATGTATTCCCTTTAATCTTGTGGAACTCACAATACTCATTTTCTTTAAACCAAGTTGGTTTAGGCTTGGATTCATCAAGGGGCTTAGTCACAAGATATGTAATCAGGTAATTGGCTTGAAGGACCCTACTAAACATGACACTTAGGGGTTCTCCCAATTGAGTAAATTGATGTTTGTTTCCCCCTTGATTGTTTTGATTGGATTATTGGGGAGGATGAGGTGCCCCTTGTGGCACTGATATGGCATTTGGAATTGACTACTATGGAGGAGGATATTACAGCTTCTATGAGGCATTAGCCACTTGGACATGTTTGGTGTTAGTGACACCATCATTGACAATGTTTTTGTTATTGTTCCAATAACGAGGCTTGTCCCTAGATGACTTCTCTTTATCGGAGTTGAATATTTTGACTAGCCCTTTATCAATAAGGGCTCTCTCTAGGATATGACCTTTCTCTACTATTTTCGTGAAGGTTGTAACATAGCAGAGTTTAAGATTGTGGGCATATCCAGATGGGAGTTTTCAATAAATAGGGTAACCATGTCTTTCTCCCTCAATGGGGATTTCATCTGACTGGCTAAAGATCGCCATCTTTGAAGATAGCTCGCAATTTTTTCTCCTTCACACTGTTTCTCTTTTAGGAGATCTAATGTATCGATATCCTTCCCCAGATTGAAGGAGAAGTGGGAGACAAACTCTTTTGAAAGATGTGCAAAGGATTTAATATATCTCTTCTTGAGACCCATAAACCAGTTAAGAGCTATTCCCTGTAAACTCCTAGGAAACAATCATATGAGGTAATTGTCATTATGCATGACTTCTTGACAATGGGTGTAGAACTCTTGAAGGTGAGCCTTGGGGTCTTTGGTTCCTTTATACTTATTGAATTTTGGAATTTTTAAATGCTTAGGGAAAGGTACCAAAGAAATAGAAGGATCAAATAGATAAGGACAAATGTCCTCAAATTTACATGATTGTTTTTCGGTCCCTGCTTGCAAATCCCTTAGCGCGGCTTTTACTTCTTCCAAATCTTTATTGATAGGCATTGTGGCAATCAAAGTAGATGGATTAGGTTGATTGTATGGAGGATATTGATAATATGATCAAGACGGTGCAACAATAGTTGCATCATAAGTGGGTTGAGGTGTATATGGAGGTGTTTGATGGCTTTGATTGATGTAAGAGGATTGCGGATTAACGTAAGGTGGATATGAGGATGATGGATTTTGATAGTAAGAGGTGGAAGCTGCTTGTTGGTAGGGTGGTTGTTGTTCATAATATGCAGTGGATGGAACACCCTACTGATATTGTGTAGGAGCTTGGTAGTATGAAGAGGTGGAAGCCCCTTGCTGGTATGATGGCAGTTGTTGATAGTAAGAGGTGGATGAAGCACCTTATTGATAAGATGGTTGTTGTTGACTACATTACATGGATGAAGCACCTTGTTGGTATGAGTTTTGTTGTTGAAGGTAGTCTAGATTGGATTGGTAATGGTACGTAATGGTGGGCTATTGTGTGACATATGGAGGTGGTTGTCGGTTAGATGGTTGTTGGTAAGGATTTGTGTGTGATTGTGGAGGGTTGGTGTAAAGAGGCGATTGAGTCCACAGTGGTTTCTAAGAGGCTAGATGGAGATTTGGATTAGGATTGGATAGAGCAGTATAGGCGGTATACGTGTTGGATAGATGGTAGAGGTATTTTGCGAGAGAATTACGCTATGTTTGCATGGGAACGTGTGTATGTTGGGGTGGATGTTTTTGTTGTGGTTGTTGGTAAGGTAGGAGAGACGGGATGTGTTTCTATTGTGGGACTGCTACGGAAGCACCATGGGGCGGCTGCGATGGTTGTGATGTAGTTTGCGTCACTTGATGTGGTGGTTGCATAGGAATGATAAAGTGTTGTCGAGGAATCAAATTTTTTTGATGTGGGATTGTGACATTATGTTACGGGATTGTGACATTTTCTTATGGAGGTTTCTGATTACGAATAGACCGTGTTGAGGCAGTGCTTGCAATGTAGTGGATTGTTAACGATTAAGGGGAGGTTTCTAGAATGTAGGTGGTTGTAAGTTGCCAGCGGGTGTAGATCCTAGAGGTGGCATCAATGCAAGGACAAGTGTGCCCCCAATATTGATGGGTGGTTGACCAGGATGTTGAGGCGAGAGTGGTGGAGCAAATGGAATGTTCTGTGGCATGCCATAGGAGTAGAGGTCGTTAGGATCAGGTTGTGTTGTAGAGGTTATGGTTGGGAGGTGAGGATAACTTGCAACTTGATGCATCACGACATTTCCAAACTCAAGGTGATACCAATTCTCTATAGGTGCACCTTTGGGGACATACAAATTCCCTAGAAAATTTTGTTAAGTCTGCAGATCTTGAGGTGTTGGAAGGGTCTGGGTACCAGAATATTGTGACATATCAAAATCAGAGTAGCGAGAATCTTATCCCCACGCTCGTTGAGGAGGTGATCCATCATTTGAACATTGACAGGATTTCTAAGGTATTCTTCAACTATGACTTCAGGTTGATTGACCATGTTTTCATCACCGGCGGTGGGGTGTTTTGAACGTCAGTATTGGACTGTGATGAAGCACCGTTATTGGGATCTTATGGGATATTTGCAACATTGCTAGGATCCTGTAGGATACTCTGCTGGGAACCCTAGGGTTGTTCTTCTACCATTTGATTCCTTTCTTGTGATCGGGTTTGAACGGGCATGAAAATACAAGGCTACCGAATAAACTAAGATGCGGTTAAATCCTAAGATGCAAGGTAGAGATTACCTAAGTGACGATTGGAGGACTAATTAGATTTAATGAGGGATTGGTTGATTGGATAATTGGATAAGGATGTGATTGGACTAAATTGGATAAGATGGATTGATGAAATAATTGATACGATTGGATGAGATTGGCTGATTGAAAGGGATTCTAAACCAAGTTCAGAAATCACCTTAGGTGACTTAAGGTGTTGATTGATCGGGTTAAAGGATAGATAGATGATTGCAACACCGAATCTGCCTTGAGATGAAAGGCGATTTATTGGGCTGAGGATGATGACTGACTTAGGATGAATGACGATCCTATGCAAATGTTGAAGGATGACAATCAATTTCAGACACCTAGGTCAATTCGGATAATAACTTCAAATGAAGTTCAAAGGATCTGGATTAAGAAAATGATGAAGGATACGCTACTTAGAGATGATTAAGGATGTATCTATATGACTTGGATGATGATTGGATGCAGATGGATTGGAATGTAGATGGACTAAAGTGAGGATTATGAGTGAACAAAATAACAAGCTTTTCGGGAGCCTAATAGATTAACTTTTTGGACAAAGGTTAGACTTGCCTAATAGGTGCAAAATCGTCCAACTAGGGTGCAAGGTAGCCCAAATTTGGGGCAAGGTCACCCAACTTAGGGTCAAGGTTTCCCAACTTAGGGTCAAGGTCACCCAACTTAGATTCAAGGTCGCCCAACTCGGGAACAAGGTCACCCAACTCAAGGTCAAGGTCACCCAACTCAGGGTCAAGGTCACCCAAGTCAAGGGAAAGGTCACCCAAGTCAAGGGTCAAGGTCACCCAAGTCAAGGGTCAAGGTTGCCCAACTTGGAGTCAAGGTTGCCCAACTTGGATTCAAGGTTGCCAAACTCAGGGTCAAGGTCGCCCAACTTAGGTTCAAGGTCACCCAAGTCAAGGGCAGGGTCACCCAATTCAAGGGAAAGGTCACCCAAGTCAAGGCCAACGTTGCCCAACTAGGTGACAAACTCACCTAAACAGTTTTTGGATTTGTCTAAATCTGAGAAACAGTCAAACGACATCGATAAATGGAATAAACGGACTCATTGAATGGGTAGACGGACTATCAGGATAGGCAAACGAAAATACTGGAATGGGAAAATGGATTATCAGAACGAGGAAACGGACTATCGAAATGGGGAAACAGACTATCGAAATGGGAAACGGATGCTCAAAACTAGAAAATGGACTATCAGAATGGGAAATGGATGCTCTGAATGGGCAAACAAACTATTGTTATGGGGAAATGAATGCTTTAAATGGGTGAACGGACTAATAGATTGGCCGAACAGAAGGCGGGATTGATTGTTTAAAGTGGAAAATCACCCAACTCAGAACCAGAGTCGCCCCTTTTGTAGAAATAGGTGAATGAAGTAGGTTGCTTGACTGACAAAATGACTCAGACAGAGGGAAAAATCGCCCCTCTAGAGGTTAGGGTCACCTTTCTTATGGGAAGAATCACCCCTATTGAGGGAAAGGTTGTCTATTCTGTGAAGAATGGGCGATTTTGACAAGAATAGATTGGGAAATGACTTAGACATAAGGTAGGGTCACCCTTGTTAGGGGAAGAATCACCCCTGTTGAGAGAAAGGTCACCTATTATGTGAAGGATGGGCAATTTTGGCAAGAACAAACTGGGAAATGACTCAGACAGAATGTAGGGTCACCCCTGTTGAGGGCAAGGTCACCCCTTTCAACTGACCTGGACTTAACTTAGATAAAAATGGCTATGGAAAAGGATAGAAAACATAGCAAACAACAAGTAGAAGGTAAAGGTTGAAGACACAAACTAGTTTCACATAAAAAAGATAGTTCAAACAGCACAATCCTAATATTAGTATGAAGGGTATGGCCAACACAGTCCTCTAACTAGGTTGAATGAGGAAAAATAGGGAGTCCTCGATATATGCATGGTATGTGAGGCACAACCGTGAACACCACCCCATCTACAAGTGTGAGTCAAAAGCCCCAGAAAGGTATTGAAAACTTGGACCAACTCTTCACGTCTTATCTAGGTATCACCCTAGCTTCGACGCTTCACCAGACAAAATGTGACTAGATTGGGGTACAACTTTGGCTCTCCCCTCTTTATATACCCTATTGGTAATAGGTGGTTGGGATCGTCCCTTGGGGTGATGAAATCCACAAGTAGGTCCTGCTAAAAGAAGACACTAAACATTTTCGGCTAGTCCCCAGACTCACACGAAGTGCAAGGGGAAAGCTTGAACGATTTAGTGCCTCCTAGGCAACACAAAGGACTAAGTGGACTACAATTTCTCTTCACCCAGGATCACCAAATGGTGAAAATGGATTGGGTACGTCAATAGCCCACTTGACAAGCACAACAAACAAGTATTTTGACTCCCCCTAATTAGATCTATGTGCCTAACTAGTATGAAAACTATAAACAAATAAGCTAACTAATGTTCTTGGCCCACTTGTCTTGCAAAAAATATGTTAGAATTTTTAACATTTGGTCTTTGACAAGCGTGAAACAACTGTAAAAATGTTTGTAAAAATAGCCACATTCACCAACAAAACAGGTTAGAGGGTCAGTACTAAGTAAAATAGCCAGAAACGAACCCTGGAAATGAACTTCAAGTACCTATTTTTACCTCTGTTGCCTCTGTTGAGGGCAAGGTCACCTGTCTTAAGGGAAGACTCGCCCCTATTGAGGGTAGAGTCACCCCTATTGAGGGAAAGTTTGCCCCTATCAAGAAACAGGGAGTGGATTTGCTCCTGTTTCATATATGGGTAATTTTGTAAAGGAAGAATTGCCTCTGTTTAGGGCGAGGTCGCTTGTCTTCAGGGTAGGGTCGCCTATCTTCAGGGTAGGGTCACCTATCTTTAGATTAGGGTTGCCTCTATGTAATCTAAACCCGCAAAATGTCTAACAATAGGAAACATGAAAGAAATAGACCTGTTTGTGGGTGCCACTGAGTGTGCCAAAAATGTGTGTATTGTTATTTACTATCCTAAAAGATGCAAAATACAAATAAATGCAAGGAGAAACAACACAATACCACCTCACGATTAGCCTAAGTTGAACTTGAATAAAAGAAATATGACAACAACAAATATACTTTATCCAAATTGATATTTTTGGTTGGCCCTTTGATGTAGCTTGAATGTGTGCTCCTTGATGGAAAATATGATCAAAATGAGTAAAGTGATCTTGATTGCAAGATGAATGCAAAAATGGAGATTGAATGCAAGTATGCAAGTGCTTGAAATCTTGTGTGCTTGAGAGGAGAATTCTTGAATGCAAGTTATGTTATGAATGTGATATGATAAAATGAGACCAAATCTTTTATTTTAAGGGAAGAGTCTCTAGAGAATTCAATGGCTAGGATTTAGCCAACATGGGAAATATGGAGGCTTGTGGTGAGTTGAGGACTCACAAGCCCTAACATATTTTCATGTGGAAGATGAGGTGTCAAAATGACAAGTGATGTGGAAAGAGGACATGTGAGGTGGAGGTACTTGCAAGTACCTTGGGATTAGGGAAAGATTTCCTCAAAAAGGAAGTTCTTGTCCCCATATGAGGATGATGATGACAAGTGAGGAATTTTAGAAAGTCCTCTCTTATCATCATGAGGATGAGAGAAGTTGTTGGGGGAATAAATGTGAATTTCAAATTCACATGATTGGGGGGTACCTTGGGAATAAGATAAGGTCCTCACAAAGGAGGTCCTTGTCCCATGTGACTAATGTGACTTATGAAGGAATTTAGAATTTCCCAACAACCTACATGGGGTAGAGAAATGCATTGAATTAATAAATAATAATTTTAAACTCACATGGGGAATAGGTCAATTCTTAATAAAGAAAGCACTTATGAAAGGTTGACTTGGAAGACATACCAAAAATGGCAGGTGATTAGATTAAGGTTGTGCAAACATGTGACTAGGAAGATTAATGAAGCATTAAAGACAAGTGGCCAAATATGGAGGATGTGACATTAATCCTAATTAAGGATGTGCACATCCTAATCATGGATTAATTAAACTAATCTAGATTAGAAGAAGATTATGGAGGATGTGATAAGGAGAGAGAGAAAAGAGGGAATTTAAAATTGATTTGAACTCAAAAAGGAAAATGACTAAATTAAATAAATTGATATATTTATTGAATTTAGAGAAGAAATGATGAAAGATAAAGTATTTAATTGTTAAATTAAATATTTTAGAAACCTTAGAGGAAGGGGAAATATTACTTAAATAAGTCATTTAATTAATATTGATGAAATAGATGAATAAAGGATACAGATTTTACCATATGGGAGTGGTCAAATTTGGATGTTTACAAATTCAATGGTTGAATCGTTGAAAACTCTATCTCCACTAGGGTTATGCATTCTTCTAAAATTCAAACACCAATCTGGTAGCGGCTCCCTCCTTTTCGTACTTAAGGATGTCTCTGTTATCGGAATCAACTTATGAATATCCAAACTTATCCTAGTAAAAAAATCCTACAATCAATTTCAATATGATCAGTTGTTCTACATTCTGTAACCTGAAAAAACCAAAACAAACTCAAGGGTGAATGAATCTCGTTAATAATTTTTCAGAGCTTCTCCATCTCTTTTTCACTCTCCATTCTAAGCTCACTTAGACCCTTAACTCACAAGAGAATTTTGACTATATAACTGGAACACCAATACTAACTTAAGGACAAAAACCACCCTCCTTCTAGCACCACTTCTGTTGACATGGATTTTGCACACACACACACACACACACACCAATAGGTAGATAAATCCTCACATAGTAACGCGGTAATCTACCTCTCTTCAAAGATCCATTGGGAAAACCTAAATCTAAGGTGATCTCAGCTCGATCCCATGGCTCGGGAATGTCAAGTCTTGATGTGCTAGGTTTGCTCAAGGTTTGTTGTGTAAACTGATGTTAAACACAAGGGGCCTACATTCATCACAAATTGGTTGGTATTCAAAGGATGAAAACATAGTCTTAGTTTGATCACTCACATGTCACTTAACAACTTCATGAAATCAAATATTTGTAATAACATTTCATGAAATTCAAATTATTTGCATACATTCAAGCAAATTTAGCATTAAGCACTCCACAGTTTCATGGAATCGAAAGATTTATGATAAAACTCCATGAATTTATCAATTTTGGAAAAATAAAATTGGAAATATAAAGCATCTAATCTAAAATAAATCATAAAAATACTAAATTATAAAGATTTATCCCAAGTATTATCCACGCATGCCTTAAGAAATAAACTAAATCAAAGCAAACCACTCTATACTTCACCTGATTGCTTCACAGCTAGGCATAGAATGATGCAAGGGTTTAAAGAAAAGGGTATTATTTGCCACTGAATACTGTCAATATGCACCCAAATCTGGTGCAACACAGTCTTTTCCGATAGGAACAAACAATCAGCTACGAATGATTTCATATCAAGAAATAGCTTTGAATTGGCCTTGACATTAGTTAATCTCAAATGAAACATACAAGTTTTTAATCTGGAATGGAACAAAAAATAGGAAATAGAATAAAACATAAAAAAAATTAGTTCTCTAGAATCCAAATTTTTTGAACTTAATGAAAATAAAATGTCTCTTGACCTTTTATAAGAACAAGACACTCGAGAAATTTAGTAAACACATGAGAGAGAATCCAGGGGATGAATCATAATAGGGCATGTGGCATGTGATGGTTGGTAGGAGATACTTTTGAATAACTCAATAGACTTTGACCTTCTTCAGCACTTGAAACTTTTGGACTCAGTTCTTTAAAATACAATCAGTATATCAAACCGGATTGAGCAAACTGTCAACTTAATCTTCAAAAAAAATATAGGAACTTGTTGGATATCTAGAGTGATCAGTTGGAACTAGAAATTTTAATCCACCAACCTTGTGTTCCTACATTCAATCTATGGTTTTAGGGAAAATTCTTGCAAGTATATCACCCTAGAGCTAGGCACCTCCTTTGTCACATGCATAATACCCAAATCTCTAGTTCCCCGATTATTGGTATTTCTTCTCCATACGCTTTGTTCTCGCATGAGCTTTCAAAGTACACCACCTAGACTAGTAAAATTATTGGATATGCTCATAATCCAAATTTTCCTAATCATCCATACCCAAACATCATCCAACAACCTATTTTTCCTACACATAAAATTCCATAAATCAATCCCCTTTTTAAAACATTAAGAAAACCTTTATTAACATAAAACCATCACTATCATTAATCCTTTTAAAATAGTCTGTAAGTAACACACTTTAATGCATTCTCATGTAACTGTCAACTTTAGGTGGGTCACCAGATGTTTTGGACATTTAGGAAAAACCAAATAACAAGCTTGAACATTCTTGTATTAGTGCACCATTTACCCGGGTACCCAACTCCCAATATGCTCAACTACCTTTGAAACTCAACTAGCCGATACACTTCGTTCCCTAGAACAAATCCTTACCTAGATTCTGAATTTTACCAGTCTTTGCAAATCCCTAGGCCTTTGACTCCCAACTGCACCAGCTTGTTAAACTTCCTTTATGAACTCATCCTGATCATTCACCCAAACTCAATTTACTTGGACTCTGGACACTTGGTACACGACCATGTATTATTTTCAATATTTTCAACTTTCCACATAGCTCTTGGTGACCATCAGCCAACTAGCATTTTCCTTGAGTATTAATTTTTAACTTGGGTCTCCAAACTTTTTATTCTTGGGGCGTGTTGTGAGACCACACAATAGTTCCTATACTAAAATAGTGAAAGAAATATACCTCAAAAATCCAAGCAAGAAGTAAAAATACCCTCAAACTATACATATATTAGGACAACTTGTAGACATTATGTTGGGAAATATAACTATCCCCAAGTATGCATATCTTGGGAGATTTGTAGTTGATGTCAAAACAAATGGAACTCTCATTAATAACACCCTAATTGACTTAGAAGAAGCTATTAATGTAATGAACAAAGAGATGATAAAGTTATTATAGTTAATGAACTCGGACCTACACCTATTATTCTATAGTTGGTAGATAGGTCCATAGTTCAACTTGAAGGTATCATTAAAGACTTGGTGATAAAATTTGATTCATGGGAGTACCCTATAGAATTTATGGTATTGGAGCCTAAAGCTAATCTTGAAGGTTATCCCCTCATATTAGGAAAACCTTGGTTGGCAATAGTATATACCTTCATAGGTTGTAGGTCTAGGAATATGATCATTTCCAATGTAAATGTAACTAATAAACTAGTCCTTTATCCACAAATTGAGCCACATGTAGACCTTGAACAAACCATCTGGCCTACCCTAGATGAGGAAGATTAGTACTCCTTGCAAGCCTTGATGACTATTAAATGCAACCTCTTGTTACAAAACTAAGATGAAGATAACCTGATAGAAAATATCATGTAGAACAACTATGACAAGGGCCCACAACATCATGATTGTCTAACATGTCTATAAGATTCTCTACAAAATATGATCCCTACCAATTCATCTGAGTAAATTTCCCAAATTTTCCATACTTTGTTACCATACCAAAATGTTCCAAACATAGAAGGACTTGAAATTTCCTCTGTTCAAACAATATCCTTGAATTTAGAGATAATGTTAGGTAAAAAATTAAATGTTAACTGTCAATTGACTGATATACAATAGACCTCACTGATGAATGTGTTGCAAGAACATGTAGCAACCTTTGCATGGGATTACCATGATATGAACGGTATAGACCCAACATTATGCAGGCATAGGATTTACATCAATTATGTTTTTAAGTCGGTTAGACAACCCCAAACGAGGATGAACCCTACAAACTGAGATATAGTCAAATCATGATTGCAAAAATTGCTTGATGAAGGCTTTATCTATCCTATCTCTAAAAGCCAGTGGATGTCACACCTAGTAATTCTCCCTAAAAAATAAGGAAAGTGGAGACTGTATGTATACTATTGAGAATTGAATTATGTAACTAAGAAGGACCAATTTCCACTCCCATTCATTGACCAAGTACTTAATTCATTAGCACTTGAAAGAAGAATTTTTCCTTCTTGGATGGATTTAGTGGCTACAATCAAATTATGATAGCTCCAAAAGACCAATACAATATAAATTTTGCATTCCCTTGGGGTACATACCAACCACCTTCCAGAGGGTAGTACTAAGCATATTCTTAGAATTTGCACATGATTCGATGGAGGTTTACATGGATGATTTTACAACCTATGTGAATACCTATGATGAATAACTTGGAAATTTGGAGAAGGTACTAAAGAGGTTTCAAGAAAACAACCTATCCCTAAGTCATGAGAAATGCTACATCATGATGACTGAGGGTATTGTATTAGAACATTTTGTGTCAAATGAAGAAATTCAAGTAGAATCCAACAAAATTAAGGTGATATCAACACTCCCTATTCCTCAATGACAAAAATATGTTATAATTTTCCTAAGAAATGTTGGGTAACAGGAGATTCATCCAATACTTTACCAAACTTATAGCCCCACTATTTGTCTTACTATCAAAAGATATTGAATTTGAATGGATAGTTTCTTGTCAAAATTATTTTAAAGAACTCTAGGTAGCATTAACCAAAAACCTTGTCTTGAGAGGACCAAATTGTAGCCTACCTTTCCATATCCATACATATGCTTATGATTTTTCCATAGGAGCTATGTCTGGATAGAAGGAAGGAAAGAAAGAGTATGTCATATATTACATCAAACAAAATCTACAAGGGGTAGAACTCAACTATATAGTGATAGAGAAGGATATGTTAGCATTATTTTTTGTATTAAAAAAATTCAAAAATTATATTATAAGGTATCCAGTGTTCATACACACTGACCATACAATAATAATGTATCTCATGAACAAACCAATGGTTGGTGGCAGGCTTGTCAGGTGGTTACTGTTGCTTCAAGAATTTGACATTACCATTGTGGATAAGCTAAGTAAAGAAAATATAGTGGTAGATTTTCTATCCAGACTACCAACCAAATCAGAAGAAGATGTTGTTGATGATTCATTCCCAGATGGGCATTTATTTGATCTATCTTTACATACACCTTGGTATGCAGATATTGCCAACTATCTTGTCGCAGGAAAGACACCACCCCATTTCTCACCGAGAGAAAAGAGGAAATTGTTCACAAGAATTTTCCCTACTCATAAATAGTTGGATACTTATTCTAGACATGCTCAAACAACATAATGAGAAGATGCATCTAATAAGATGGAGTATATGATATCCTCAGAGCATGGCATGATGAACCATGTGAGGGAAACTTAGTAGAAAAGAGGACAACTCTTAAGATTCTCAACATTGGCTATTATTGGTTGACTCTTCATAAATATGTAGTAAAGTACACTAGGATTTGTGATAGATGTCAATGAATGGGAAAACCAACAAAAAAAATGAAATGCCATTGTAGCCATAGTTAGCAATAGCACCATTTGACAAATGGGGACTAGACTTTATTGGCACAATTTCACCAACATCAAACAATAAAGAGTACATAATAATATACATAAATTACCTTACAAAGTGGGTAGAGGTAAAAGCTTTATAGTTTGCGAGAGATGGGAATGTGGAAAATTTTCTCTATGAAGACTTATTCACAAGATATGGAGTTCCAAGAGGAATTATCACAGAGTAGGGGCCTTAGTTTATATTGGAGATAATCACAAAATTGGTTCAAGAATATGAGATTAGACACAAAAATTCCACACCTTACCACCCTCAAGCCAATGGGCAAGTGGAAGTCACTAATAGAGAAATTAAAAACACCCTCACAAAGATAGTGCAAATTCATATAAAAGACTGAGCTGCTTGATTTCGAGAAGTAGTTTAGGCTTATAGAACAACTTGGAGTACCACAAAAGGATTTACAACATATGAAATAGTATATGGTAAGAAAGCAGTACTTCCTATAGAATTTGAGTATAAAACATTGTGGAAAATAGTCAAATTGGGCATGGATTTATCAATGTAACAAAATAGGAGAGAGTGCATAGCTTGAATGCCTTGGATGAAATCAGAATGGAAGCCATTCACCATACTAAAGTTGTCCAAAATCAAAGAATCTATTGGCATGATCAATTTATTAAGACAAAGGAATTCAATACAAGTGATTGGGCTCTGCTTTATGACTCCATATATAAATGTTACAAAGGTAAATTGCAAACTAGATGGCTTGGGCCATATTAAATAAAACAAGTATTTCTAAATGGAGCAATGCAGCTATAGACAATTTTTGAAGTAAGGTTCTCATTTATTTTTAACAAACATAGATTGAAGCTTTAGAAGAAACCATTATAGAAGGATGAATTCCTTCTTACATTACAACAAAAATTTGAACCTGCAATTGAAAATTCAGAAATAGAGACAACTAGTTCTACAAATGAATTAGTAGATGAGCTACACAACTCACCCACTGATGTTCCAAAAGTATAATTTTCTCACATATTTCATGTGTACACACTACACAAGTGACAAATAGAAATATTCATTTTTTGAGACAGTCACACAAGTAGCAAGGACTCGCAACATTATGCCTCTAGGCAACAAACTTCTAGAAGGTACTTATTATTGCATGCACTCGTAGCACTTGTCTCTCAGTTATTTCATATTACCATCTGTATTAATTGCATATATATCACTTCATAACCTATCCTTTTGTACATGCAACCATACATATTCCATTTCCATTACGTACAACTTCTTACATTCATTCACACATAGAAATCTTACCACCTTTATCGATTATACCATCCCATGTAATTAATCTCATCTCACCTATTCTATACACTCTGTAGTCTTTTCATTCAATCGTTTCCCACATATCACATATATGCTATCATTCATTTCAAATTACCACTATGCAAAATTTATTACAATCAAGGCAAGTCACTTCAAATCATGTTGCAAACAATCATCAGTTACTTCACATGAGTTGAATTTCATTTCAACCAATCCCTATAGGTACACTACGTATTAACTTATCATAATTAACATACATGATTATTCAATTTATTCATGTTTATAAATTCATTTGTGCATGCTATATATCTTTATTTATTTTCCTCTACTTCTAATCTAACCCTCTACCAAAACTGTACCCATTAAGTGAGGACACTTAATATCTTTAGTTGGGGGAGGGGTATTCCTTAGTTTTCTTGGATTTCAAAAACTCTTTGCAAAACCTTTTTATTATTTTCATTTATTTTCAAAAGATGCAAGCTTAGAGGAGAGAAAAGGGTTTGAGGTAGTTGAATTAAGAGGTTACGACATTTAGACATAATGGAAGTGGTGTAGTTTGGGTGGTGAACAAAAAATCGAACAAGAACAAAGCAGAATTGGGGAATTGAAGAGACTGTAGAAAATTAGAGAATTACCATGGGAGATGACATAATCTATGGAGAACTAGCGGCACACAACCAGTTGTTAGATGATAGGCTGGTTTTGCCCATTTTCAAAAAAACTGGTTGGTTGGAATATTTTTTGAAGCTCATAGAGTTTAATGAGGTCATGACCTAGCAGTTTGCAGCCACATTACAAAATGATGAAGCAACTGTTAGGGGCTTAAGGGTAGAAGCTTCAGAAGCTACTATATCTAAAGTATTTGGATTGCCAAGGATAGGAGAAGAGTTTCCAGTTAGGGAAAATGCTATTGTTGCAAGGGAAAATTTCAAATAGCTAGGAGAAAAACTAGATTCATCTTCTCGAGGTACTAAACAATTATGTTTACCCTAGATTTGGGCTTTAGTTTCTTCCTATGTAGTTAAGTATTTGACATGTGATGGTAGACAATCTTTATTGTACATAGTTCATTTTAATTTTTTGAGTCATCTTTGCCATGGTAGGCATGTGAATTTCCCTAATTTCTTGTATAATTTGTTAAAGAGAATGTCATCTGAGTACAAGAGGAAAATAAACAATACAACATTATCTCATTTTTCTTTGGTTACACTATTGATAAAGAGGAGTCTTAGGGCTCAACTTCCAAATGTTTTTTGGGAACATTTCTTAATTGTAACAATATAAATAGTATCTTGGAAGAACCTATTGTTCCAGAAATAATAGAAGAACCTGATGTTCTAGAAAGGGAAATGCCCTATAGCTCCCCTATTGCATCACCTATCCACAACATGGGAGAGCTAGAGGATCATAGCCTATAGGAAACACAGTTTGTAGCCTCTTATGAGAAAGCCACAACAAGGGACAAATAAGAAACCCCTATTTTTAGAAAAATACAAAAAGGAAAGAAAAGGAAAAGTGGAGCCTCTTCTTCTGCACCTGCAAAAGGGTAGAAGAGAACCACACAACCCAAGAGGCGATCACATCACATAAAGAGAAAAGGGGCCATGTGAGGATCAATGAAAAAGTAGGAAGGGGATGTTGTAATGGTGGAGACAGATAAAGAATCAGGGGAGAATTCCCTTGGAAATGTAAATGCACCAATTGCATAATCCTGGTACTATACAAGTACCTATGAATCTGATTTGGAGGATGTTTTGTAGAAAATAAAATGAGAAGGAGATTCCCAGAAAGCCCTAATTTAGAGGGTTGTAAATACACCAGTACAATGAGGGATGAACAATTTTTTACGAAGGATGAATAATTTTTTATAGAAGAAAGGAATATCGGTAAAGAATTGCATGAAGCAATGGAAAGAATAATACAATTGGAAGAAGTTTTGAAAGTACATCAGTAAAGGGATAGTGAGAGGGATGCAAAAATTAAATAATTAGAGGAGAAGCTCTATAAATTTGAGCATGGGTCTAAATTAGAGGTACTTGCACAACTTTTTTATGGTTGAATCAGGAAACAAGGAACCAGTATCTCAAGGCCCAATTTCTCATGTTAGAACCCCCACTAGGCCAATTTTGGTGTCCTTGGGTGTTGAATTGTGGAAAAGAACCAAAGAGTTCTCTCAAAGGAAGAAGGATTGGGAGAAAGAAAAAGTTGAATTAATATCCAATCAAATCAAGGAACTTTAACAATAGGAGATAGAATTGAAAAAGATGAAAGTAAAAATTGAGATGATGGAAGATAAAACAACACAGTTGCTAAAATGTAGACCACCTGCAAGGGTTTATGCATTATTTTTGCAAGAAAATTATTTGTGCATTTAGTTTAGTCAGTTGATTAGTGATTTACCAATTTCCATGAATAAAAAAATTATTTTTCTATATACTTTCTTTGATTCTACACTAGACATGTAGGACCAGTTATGTGAGTTCTACTTACATACCATTGTTCTCTAATATGAGACTGAATAGAATCCATTGATGTTTGTGGGAGACCTACAAATTAGAGATTTGGCCTCCTACATTAGAAATGAACAACAAAGGGGTGAAATTTTACAAGAATATAATAAAAAGGAAAAATATATTGCTTTGTAGTTCTGAAAAGAATCAATAGATCTAACCGCAGTCATAGATCGGTGGTCAAAGCTTTTGGATTATAGAGGTATTATGGGAAGAAAAATAATGAGTATCAAAGAAAATGATTATATTATAATGAAGCAACTAGCTATATGACTTATTAATTAGGCCTTCAATTTTGTATAAAAGAGATGGGAAGAGCTAACCCTTGAGTTGAAGAAAAAGGAGCCACTCTCTATGTATAATTTTGTAGCCATTGTCCAAAGATCTCATAACTATATAGGTATTGTCAGGGATAATGGAATTATATGGTTTCCACTCACCTTTCATCCACCTATACTCCTATTTCTAGTACCACATTGGACAAGGAAGAAACATGGAGAAGATGAAGCGATAGAGAACATAAGATTGGTAAAGCTTTCGTGTTGTTGAGGCTATTATCTAAGACAGATAAAGGGAGTTGATATTGTAGCATATTTTAGGGAAATAGCTCTGCAGTATAACCTAAAGCCTTAAAAGTTTCTTGAGGATAAGAAAATAATTTAGTTGGTGGGAATGATGGATCTATTTAATAGATAGATTTCTTCCATTTAGTTTATGTCTTTTAAACATTTCAATCTGCTAAGTTCAAAAACAATCTTGAACCTTATACATCTTTTTTCTTTCATTCATCTTAAACCAAACTTTAGTATGTGCAAATACAATTATTGTATGATGGTACTTGTATGCATGGATGTGTGAATATTCATGAAATTCGATATGATTCTATGCTTAATTCATGGTTGTTAATAATGTGTATAATTTAGATGAAGCTAACCTCTTATAGCCAAAACTATAGCCCATAGCAATTGATTTTCCAACCAGCAACAAAAGGATTACAGGCAGTTGCAGGGGAGAGTCCAAAATGTTGAACACATGATAGTTCCAAGAAGTAATGAAGGAAACCATTGAAACGGTCAACCATGAGTCACCAAATCACCAAATAAGATGACAGGAGGAAGAAGGAGTCTACTTTGATAAGGAAATCCATGACATGATAATTTTCATGCAGCACATCTCTATCAAACCATTAGGGTGGAGTTTTAGTTTTATTTCTCTTCTTATGTCATTTTCAATTATGGTTTTTAGTTGCAAAGACTAGGAATCTCCCTATTCTTGAGGGAGAGTGGACATATGCATTGAAATTCTATTTTTAGTCCTTGTGTGAATAAAAATCCTCTCGTACATATATATTGTGATCAGTGGTTGAGGAGAAAATTTAGTTCAAGATATAGTTAAGTTTTTTTTTTTGTTTTACCAAAAAATACTTCATTGATATTAGTTTTATATTATTTGGTTGTAATGGATATGTACTTATGAATGGGAAATCGTTTGAATATTCTTGTCAAACTATGAGAAGTTTAGTATTTATGCAATAAAGGAGTTTTAATTTACTGTCATGAATTGTTGATTAGTAGTGCATAGTTGATTTTTTTATGGTTGCAACAACTCAAGGTACTGCCAACCCATATTATTTTTTGTACTAGATTAGGTTTTCATTGTTGTATCTATTTATTTGAATTCCCACTTGTATTTATGTGAATTCCTTAAATGATATTTGGTAACAAGAATTGCATTCTATAACAGCATGTTGATTCAATCTTTGGAGTATTTAAGAAGTTAGGATTCAAAATTCAATAGTTTCAATTAGTTGTAAAGTTTAGTCTTAGTAGTTAGCAATTACAATATTAAGTTGAAGGTACCCATAACATAAGCAACAAATTATGTTATTTACCCTATTTTGCAATTTAACACTTTATATTCCTTTTCCATCCTTTACTATTTTTTGTACAAGTGTAAACAACCTATACTCACTAATATAGGTTGTGTAGAGTCCATGAATGCACATACAATTCCAACATCATCAAAATCTTACAAAATCTTAGTTGATAATTAAATAAATCCTTTGTGAGGGTTTGATAAAATGTTCAATTAGGAACCTGTCCTCTAAATTTTGTATCCACTCATAAACACCAAGTTGATTGAACATTAGAAAAGGCCTTACAATAAGTAATTTTTGATGTATCCAATTCATATCAAGATATCACAATTACAAATAAAGAAACAAGAAATTTGGATGATAAAAGAAGTTCCTTATGTCAAACTAACAAATCACCTATTTGTGCCAAGCATGAATGATTAAAAAGATGAAACATATGTAATTGAGAAGGAAAGTTACAAATAAGAACAATAATAAAACAAGAAGAAAACACCAAATAATATTGAAATAAGGACTTATGTTCTAGGATCATAATGACTTTGGGGGCATTTTATTTTACCCTTTTACACATTTTCTTTCATACTTGTTTGCACCTTCTTGATTACTATTTGTTTCCTTTTATCTTTAGCTTTAGTATCTTATTTACCTAATATTTTTATTATTTCACCTTGTAAATGTCCTTATTCTTGCTTTATATTTTCATTTTATCTAGTCATGGTTTATGGTTCATACTCTACTATTTTGGCTTCTCATGTTGCCTTGTTAACTCTCACTATATGTTTATTATACATTTATATTCTCATCATGATAATTTTCTTACGAACCTCATACGTTATCATTCTTATTCTTATGATTTTTATTTGAAGGAATATATTGCCATATCACCTTGTACTTAGCTTTATTCTAGGGGATTAATGTTTTCCCATGACATTGGAAATTTTATAGTGATATCCTTTACATTTGATGCATCACACTTTCTCCATTTCACATCATCCTTTTATTTATGCATCTTTAGATTAGTTGCATCATGTATATCATTTGTTCCTACATTACATCATTTCTTCCCCACTATTTTATATTCTATAATTACTTATCCTTTTACATTAAGGCATCATGCTTTCCTATGCCATGACCTTGAGATTATAATCCTAGACCTATGCTACCTCTTGGGACCTATTACCTTACCCCAAGCATTGTGTGTTCATGATTTTGGATTCCATACTGAGGGAAATGCCTATTATAGTACCTTATGTACCAACATGACTATTTTTAGCCACTTGGGGCCACATCACCATTTTTCATATTCTCATTCTAGGTGCAAAGTTATATTTTGTCATTCCTATCTCCAACCCATGTGGTTACCACACTTATTATTCAAAATGATTAATTGCTTGTTACATGATGCACTATTATATTTATTAATTTACATGATTACATGCTTAATATTTATTTTTTACGTACTATTTTTTCTTGCCTCTAATTGCTCGCATAAAATAGATGCAACCAATTGAAGAGGGGCATATTCTATAAGTAGCATTCCTATATTAAGATTATAAGAAAATACGTGCCAATTCAAAGACTTGTTTGTGTGTATAGACAAAGCTTTATCACATGGCATAGTATTGTCCAGTATGAAAATAGTAGCACACCATGTTAGCTACCATAGAGGTAGAATTTCCTAATTCTATCATTTTTCACTTCTATGGTTTTCAATTTTATTAATAATTAAGAAAGCTAGTATTTTGTTTGTATTTTTCACTTATGAGAAGAATCTACCCATCGTGCATTTCTCTTTTGTTTTGTAGGTTCTCATGGAGTGTGCATGCCAAAGGGTGAATAAACAAAATGGCATTTGGCAAGGTTCAATACTTATATTGACCTAGACATCCGTTTTTGTTTGAATATTTACTTTACATGCATGTTTGTGAGTGTTACAAAATTTGACATACATGATCATTCTAGGATTCATAGGTACCTAAATGTGGGGGGAAATATAATGGTGAAATTTACACACAAATTGCATTTAATCTTATATGAAGTTGGGTGCACCCTCATTCACATAGATTCCCACATTTTTACAATATCTTATTCATTCTTGCATGTTTTCCCATGCATTCCACATTTTTTGCACCTCCTATTTCTAGATATTTAGTTCATTCATAGATTTGACCACTCTCTTGAGTCATTCTTGTGAGTGTGAGGTCAATCCTATGGCCACAGATTTTACCCTCAAATTTCTAAAATTCAAATTCAAATTTGGTTAGCTCCCATTCATTTCACTAGTCATTAAGAATCAACTAAACACATGTTTGTGTAATTTATTGTTATGTCATATTTAAATGCTTTTGATTCAATTTATTTCACATCCTCTCATATCCTCTTGCATGTTAGATCATTTGAGCATTGAAGGAACAATTATTAGAAAATTTTAATTGACACAATAAAGATAATAGCATTTACTTCAGCATCATCATCTAAGACATCTACATGATTTGTTGTTACATGTCAATCCTAAACATGACCACAAAGCTAGTCTTCTCTAGAGGTTGATCTAGAAGAAAATATTCCCTAGAAATTCAACAACCCTCTAAATGCATTCTTAAATACCACAAACATTTATAGTAAGCAAACATTAGTAAATCCCACAAATCATATAGTAGAAGCACACAAATTGTAGGGTACCATAGTTTTTAGATCAAATCTCCATCCATGGAGTTCTCTCAAACCCACAAACTCAACCTAGAAAAATATACTAATCTTGTGTAGAATCTAATGAAAAAAAGAGGCCCACATAATTGTCCTAAACCTATATACTCGACCTATAAAATATACTAATCTAAACACAAAAAAGAAAGGATTCAATTCCAATTCCAATTCCAATTCCAAATCCACCGCAATCTAGAACTACATCAAAATTATTCATCTTCATTCCTAAAACTAAACACTTTATCTATCACATTTGATTTCCTAATCCAACACTAACTGTTCAATTATTTTCTATAACTACCAATTATCAATCTAAATTAGATCATACTTTTGTATATCCAAGATTAGTTAACTCAAATTTAGAGAATGTTTATATTCCTCATACACAATATAAATACATGAGTAAAAAAATATATAATTTTAACATTTTCTATCAACTCTACCTTACAAATTTGATTCTTCCATCCAAGTCCATATAAACAGAACAAATCTGGCAGCATAGTCCTACTCTCCCATACCTCATATTTCCATCCTCTGTACTGTCATCCGCAAAGCAGGCATCAGTCATTTTTATTTTACAGGAAAAAGACAAACATCTGATTGAGCGTACAATCTCTTTTATTTCTTACCTTGGTTCAAACAAATTTAAATAGAAATTTTATCAGTTGAACCTTGTACAATATAACAAAATTTCAAAAGCATGCTTAAAGTTTGTATATTTTTTCAATATTTCTATATCATTCTGTAGTCAAATATTCATACAACTTAAATATTTTTGTATCATTCGGTAGTCAAATAGTCAGATATGCAGTGATGGATTATGGAATTTTGTATGGAAAATAAGCAACAATTTCGTAGTGAAATGATGAAACGGAAGAAGTGGGTGTTAATGTATGACAAAATCAACCTGCGAAAAAGCCGAGCGTGCTCAGGATTATCGGCTTCTATTCGCCGCTTATGCAGAGTACAAAGGTCCTCCATATATTGGGCTTACTTTTTCTTAATGTCATCCTTGGAGACTTACCCAATCCTTCATATTTAGTCGTTTGCTGATATAATGTAAAATGGTCGTTTTTTCTTTAAATATTTAGGTACAAGATTCTAATGGTGAAATTTGTAGATTTATAAAAGTTATTATTCGGTTTTGAATAATGTGTAATGTTCTAAGGTTGCACTCAAAATTTTAGTGGATAAAAATGGACAAACAATTTTTTTTTGGTAATGTACAAGTATAATATTAATATGTTACATAATATATTCATGCTTTCAAGATGTTATGAAAGTTTGCATAATCTTTCAAGGTATGCATTACTAATGTATCAAGTATAGTAACACAAGTGGAATACATAACTATGTCATGTGAAAAAGTCACCATGACAATTACACAAGATGATAGAGTTTTCTCTATGATGAAGATCAAACACTAGCTCACAACTTCATTCTCTCATGAGCATAAAGATGAGAATGAGAGTGATATTGCTTTGTTACACATTCCAAGATGACAATTAACATCCAAGAGGATGTGGAAGTGACATATAAACACTAGGATTACCACCTTAAGAGGTATGTCCATTAGGAAATATAGCATCTCAACCAAATGAATTGGCGACTAGTCATTTGCAAAAAAAGGCACACAATATGAGGTGAATAATTGGTTGAGGTTAAAAGATACATACAAAACAACACCATAGGCATTCAAGGTGAAGTGCAAGGAACAAAATCTATTCAAGAACCTCTCCCAAAAATTGTTTAGGGAGTACCCACTATCCAAGGTTTAACCAATAGGCCAATTAGGCTACCCAAAATAAGTCAATTCACCTAATGGGGGCATCCTTAATAACTTGGGAAACCCTCAAGATCCTCATTGGTAAAATGGGTGACTCTAGTTTCCTCACTTAGCCTAGGCAACTTGCCCCTAATAAATTGGGTGACTTAAATAGGGGGCGTTGTGTCTTAAACATTTTAAGGGTCCTAAAAGCTCCAATTTGGATATCCAAGTTGACCAAAGGTTCTTAACCACCTCTAAAACCTATAGAGACCTAAATCACAATGTTTCAACCCTACAAAGCATGAAAAAGAGGGCACAAAACCCAAGACATAGAAGATCTAAGAATAGAAAATCCTAAAGAAACATTAACACCCAACAAGGAAAAGTACCTCAAGAAAAGGGATAATTCAATTAAGTCTCACCAATGGATTTAGTTGGGATTAAGCTTTCAATTAACATCATTAGAAACCAGAAAAACCATAATTAATTTTAACACATAAGACACTAAAACAAGAATAATTGTTTAATTCCCCCATAATAAGATGGTGTGGGTCAATAATTGAGAATCCTATGGGATTATCAACTATTGCAACCAACACACAAAAAAGAAATTTATTTTTTTAATTATGAACTAAAAATTATGGAGAACACAATCCCAAAGGTTAACCATCACATGTAATTTCAAAATTTTAAAGACAAATCTAATTTTTCATTATCAAAACTTTCATAGTATGTAATAACAAGCTACAAAGAGCAACTAGCCATGTCCAAAACATTGCTACAAGTAAGATTAAACACACAACAATAGAAAAACATATTCAAGGGCCTCCAATTTAGCTACAAACAACGAAAAATGTAGCTATAGATCTCTAGAACTCCATCTTTGGGCACCAAGATCGGGTTTCATAGGTTGTTCCTTCTTTCTAACCCCTATTTTTAAAAATTTGACCTCTTTTTTCTCATCCTCCCAACTTGGGCGTTTCCACTCCCCTACAAAACCAATCACATTTAATCCTTCTTCTCCTTTTCTAGACATCCCACTCTCTCATTACTCTCCCTCATCCATTTTCCATGCAAGAATTTCAAATTTTATGCTAAAATTGTATTTCACTTCCTCAATCCACTACCTCCACTTCTAGGAATCCATATTCCTTTCCCTCTTTGATTGTTACAAATTTTAAATTCCAAGAGCAGTTACAAGATGCCAAAAATGGCCTCCTCCAATCCAGGCATGGGATTTAGTGCCATCTCTTAAATTTTTAAATAAACACCAATTTTAGCTCCATAAATCCCAATTTTAACTTAATTAATTAACGTTACAAAATAATTTGATGTTGAAGGAGCAAGAGGAGAAAATAATTTAAATATAAATCATGCTTGCAAGAAAACACAACCAAAAATGATATAAATTAAAATCAACACAAAATTATGGTGTGTAGGATTTCCCGTGTACCCATATGCTCCTGTATCAAACAACCCAAGTAAGAAAGAGTGTTTCATGAGTGAGAGATCATGAGAATTCATTTGGATTTGAAATTCCAAGCTTTGAAGCTCTGAAGCTACAATCCACGTTGCTTCTTTCATCTTCTTTCCTTTCCATTTGATTAAATATTATCTATACTCTTTTCCCTATGTCTTCCTGACTATTCTAGAATCCCACTTGACCAATTTCTTCTTCTTTTTTCTCTGGTATTTGTTGTACCCATTTCTTTGTGTCTTGAAAATATGAAACAACATCCTCCTTTCCACTAGTATCTCCTTCATGAAAATGGTATAAATGAGCCACATTGAGTAGGGTGAACCCACAAAAGTGGTTTACAATTCGAATGAGGGAGGAAAACTTCCAAAAAATGCCCCCACTAAAAAAAAAAATCATTTTGAGGGGTTCAAACAAACTCAAGGTTCAAGCGAACCCAAAAGGGGTTTGTTCGAACCAAGGTTCGATCAAACCCCTTTGAATGTGGAAACATGTGTTTTCCATTGTGGAAGGGGGTTCGATTCAACCCTTTAGGTTCGCTTGAACCCCCCTTTTCCCACCTTCCCACGCTCTCTCACCAAAAACTTCCAGATTTTTGCCCTTCAAAGCGCGGGTTGAGGATGAAAATGGAGGAGAATTCACAAACCCAATAGAAAGATGGTAGTCCTCGGAATGATCTATCCAATGAATATAATTTTAATATGTTTTGGTTTTATTATGTATGTGTTTTTTTAGTTTTATTAAACATAGGTTTTTCACCGAAAATTAAGCTCTTTGTTTTGCACGTGTGGAAAAATAGAAAATTATCAAAATAAAATTTTAAAAAATATTTTTGTGCTGGGTATTGATGTCCTTGATCCATTAAAAAAAAAAATTGAATTTTGATACATACAGAAAAAGTCATGTTGTATACAGTCTGCTTATGTCTAAATTGCAATTAGTTTGACTTCGAAACTTGATTAAGGAAAAAATATTCAATAAAAAACTATGAGACCAAATGAAAGTGCTAGATATTGTAGTTACAAATCTAAATTCGAAAAAATTAGAGATTTATCCTTCATACAAAAAAAGTTATGTTGTATACGATGAACGTTAGTTTTTAAAAATGTTGTTTTCTGAAAAAAACCAATTTTCGTGGGAGATGGAAAAAGAAATGCAATCTAATTCTAAAAATTTTGGAAAAAAATATTTTTAGAACCTATAGACAAAATTTGATGAGACTCTAGTTTGGATCATCTTCAAATTCCTCATGGTTTAGTCTCTATAGGTGCCCGAATGTGAATATTTAGTTAAAAATAATAATTTCAGTGTCTAGTTTGGCCAAAAATTATAAACCACTATTGTGGGATCACCCAGTATTGGTGAAATATCCAACTCCAGTGGTAACTCTATTTCATAAGCATTAGCTGAAAACTTCTTAATCACCTTGCATGGTCCAATATTTTTTCATTTTAATTTGTTATATGTACAATGTCGAAATCTCTCTTTTTGTATATGAGCTAGAACTAAGTCTCCCTCCTCAAATTCTTGCCTTCTCCTTTTTAAATCAACATGTTATTTGTATCTCTTGGTGCTAGCCTCCAACTTCTCCTTTATTTCCTTGTGTAATTCTTGCTAATACTCTTCATAGTCTTCAGCTACATCACTTTTTATTTTCAAATCTACACTATCTCATAGTTCATGAACTCTCCTTGGTCTAAATCCATAAACAATATGAAAGGGACTCTTACAAGTACTAATGTTGATAGAATTATTGCAAGAAAATTCAGCTTGGGGTAAAATCACATCCCAATGTTTTGGTTTCCCACCTATCAAACACCTCAACAAATTTCCAAGGTTCTAATTGACTACTTCCATTTATCCATCCATTTGAAGATGATAGGATCAACTAAAATTCAATATTGTATCCAACCTCTTCCATATTGTTTTCCAAAAATGACCAATAAACTTAGTATCTCTATCTTAAACAATGATTTTTGGAAAACTATGTAACCATGTACAAATTCTTTGAAAAATAATTTGGCAACATGTGATGCATAATTTGACTTCTTTAATGGAACGAAATGATCCATTTTTTAAAATATATTTACCACAAAAAAAATGGAATCATTACCTTTTTGAGTCTTTGATAGCCCAAGAATGAAATACATACTCACTTCCTCCCATGGTCTCTCTAGAATTAGTAAAGGCTGATATAGTCTCATGTTTGAATTGTTCCTTTAGCATATTAATAGATTGAACACCCTTGTACAATATTCTACAATCTTTATTCATTTATGGCTAATAATATCCTTCACTAAGCTACCCCAAAGTTTTGTTCACTCCAAAGTGTCCTCCAAGTCCCCCACTATGTTTTCTCTAATTAAATATTATCACAATGATCCTTTTGGAATGCACAACTGATGTCCCTTAAACAACAACCTCTCTTGAAGGAAATACTCCAACCATTTGTTTCTATCATTTTTAATTATACATTTACAAGATTCCCATGGTTCACTAAAATCAAGATCATTCCCATACATTTCTTTCATTGAATCAAAACCCAAAACATTTACTTTCATTTCCTTCAACAACAAGCACCTCCTACTCAATGCATCAGCTACTTGATTTGACTCTCCACTCCTATATTTAAGAATAAATGAATAATCTTGAAGAAACTCAACCCAGTTCATATGAATTTGATTTAACTTACCTTGGCTATTAATAAATTATAATGCAAGATGATCAATAGAGATAACAAACTCTTTGGGAAATAGGTAGTGCCTCCACTTCTTGATTGTTTGCACAATACCATAGAACTCTTAATCATACACTAAATACTTCATCTTGGCCTCCTTTATCTTTTCACCTAATTAAGCTATGGGCCTTCCCTCTTGACTTAGAACTCCTCATATGGTTGTCCCACTTGTATCATAGTCAACTTGGAACTCTTTATTGAAATCCGATAATGCTAGGATAGGTTATTTGGTCACCTTTTCCTTCAATATTTTGAAACTTCATTCTATTGTAGCTATCCATTTGAATTCTCTTCTTCCTCCTTTGATTGTGTTGGAAATGGGAGCATAAATACTACTAAATTTTATGATAATTTTTTTGTAAAATCTAGCCAAAACATAAAAACTCCTTGCTTCAAACATTACCAAGCACACTACAGTTTATAGGGGGGCTACCTAATTCTTGTAGTCTAAAAAAAAGTAATGACCCGCATAGGTAGCGAAGTTGGCTTGGGTTGTGGGTTTGCTCCCCATAGGTTCTAGGTTCAACTTTGAGGCCTGGGTTAAACCGATGTACATGGTTGGTGGATAATTTTGTGCATCCTCAGGGGATTAGTCTTGCCTCAGCTCACCCTAGCTAGGCATTGGGTTGGGTCACGTGGATACCCCTGAGTTTAAAAAAAAACCTTAAAATTCTAGTTCAAATAGAGAAAAAATATCAATTTTCAATCAATATTAATTTTAATAATTTTTAAAGGTGAAATTTACTTAGAGTGTCATAGTTTTGATGGGACTTCAAATTTTATCTAAATTTTTCTATAGTAATAAAAAAAATTGTTGGAGATTATTCTCCCCTATAGTGGACCATTTAAAAAAAATTAAATGTATTTACAAACTTTATTTTAGAATAAAGAAGAGATAAAGAATGGAACATGACACCAAATTTTGTAGCTCATTTTATAGGATGTCAAAAAATTACGTAAATGTTTGTGCTACATATTGTCATCTTTATGTACCAAGTAATAAAACACTTCAAAAATACAAAATCTTAGCTTGATAGTTCACTTAACCTATTTTATTAGAAATGGGAACATACTAGAAACTAACATGTAATGAAAAATTATGTGGAAATACAAAAAACAAATGAGTTGCATTGCATTTAATCAAAAAAATGAAATAAATAATGAATCACAAAAATAATAGTAAACCTTCATGCAACTGAGTGTTTTTGGTAGGCCTAAAAATAAAAGAAAGGAAATTGTTTGGCTTGTTTAGGGACTTGCCTTGAAATCAAACACATATTGGTCTTTCAACCTCCACAAATAGCCAAATAGGGAAAATAATAAATTTTTATGTGCTCTTATCCTACATGTATAGAGGAACTAAGAGAAATAAATGAAATAAAATAAAATAGATGGTATCAGCCTTGGTCTACAAGGAAGACAACTATTGTGAATGCAAATGCATATATAGGTAGTAGTTTACCCACAAATTAAATTTCCCAAAGATAATGGATAAACAATTCCAATCTAGAGAAATATTATTCAAATGAAAAGAACAATATTACCCAAAACAACAAGCCCTTGGAGGATTCAAAAGATGCAAAATATTAAGTCCTTTGTGATCTTTAACTAGTGAGAAAAACAAGCAAGAGTGTTTTCAATGAAATTTTTTAGAAATTTTTCCTAAGAGAGCCAAGACATCTTGAGATGTAAAGATATTATGTTGTTCCAAATATAATGGGAGCTTTTTTGGTTAGGTGTGAAAATTTGGAGTATTACTTTTTTAATTAGGCATTATTATAGGTGTCAAGAAATAGCTAAGAAGAAAATACACATATTAAACCTTAAAACTTCTAACATGCTAGTGTGTCATGTGAACGTCTATGTGTAATCCTCTTATTCTAAGGAAATTATTTTAAAAATATTGTGTTTAGAGGTTAAAATAATATTGTAGCCCAAAATCTAGGTAACCTTGGTGTAAGGGGAGAAGGCCAAGGTCTCAATTCAAGTGGATCTAAACCATACTATGACAACAAATGCTAAACTAGGTTTTAAACACAACATTAATTATGAGGATACACAATTTTCACAAAACCTACCCTTACTAGGTGTTTCTCTTAGATTTAGATCTATCCTTATCCCCTATTTTCCTACCACCCTTCTCTTTGAGCCTACCCAAAATGTGTAGTGCATCTTTATGTTGGAACACAACTATCTACTAAGAGGGGGGTGAATCAATAGATCGATTAAAAACTAGCCCTTTTAAAATTTTAATGTAGGTTATAAGAACATGTAGAGATCACACACACATAAATTCTCATAACACTAGATATATGAGGAAAACCCAATATGGGAAAAACCACAGTGAGAATAGTTGCTAGAATCTACTCTCCTAATCTAGCCTCATAATAAAAACCTCACTGGTAAAAATTATAAGGGCGCCAACCCTAGGAGACACCAATCCCCTGATTTAAGAGCACCAACTCTAAGGAAGCACCTAATCCCTAAGTGAGCACTCACTTAACTTTTCTAATAGCATCAACCAATCAGATTTATAATGAAAATATGGAGCTACAACTATTGATTACAGAGTAATTCAAATGAATCTAATTCAATGTTACAGACCTATTTTGTAACTACTCACTCTTCTTTTCTCTACTCTGCAAGAATTTCTCTTGGGTAAAAGCACAAAGTTGTGTCACACTTTATAAAGGAAATGGCCAATGCTGATCCAACTTTTAAACTTGAATCACTAAAAAGTAGCATATATGTTTTGAATTTTTAAATGATGTAAACTAGTAAAATATGTATTTTTTAGTCTATTTTATGTTTGTATTTTTTATAAGAAATTAAAAAATTATTTTAAACTACTTTTTCATAAATTTCACACTATAATTTAGTTGTTGATAAAATACTGAAAAATGAAGTTGCATGGGACATCAAACTTTTTATAGTAATTTTTTTTTTTTTCTTTCAAATTGTTTGTGTATTTATAACTTGAAACTTAAGTGCATGGATATATTTTTTTCCAATTTTGATAAATATATAGTGTTATATAAATATTAAAATGTGCGTGAATAAAAAATAATTGTTTCCATCAGATATCAACATTCATATTAAATATTTATCTAAAATGAAAAAAAAAATATACCATCTTGAAATAGATTCTTTTATCTAGTGCATCATATTTTTTTCAATTTTTTTTAATAAGTTTTAGTATTTTTCCTTGGCATGGTAATCAACCTAATAGTTTTTACTAATAGCCTACTTTTAGTATGAACAAAAATATAAATATAAATAATAATTAAACTATTAAAATAAATATATTTTTGAAAACTATACTTATGGATCTACAAAAGGGTATTTTTACATTTTTTTAAAAATGTTATTTACATGAGGAGGAGTTATTAAAACTTCACGTTTTTCAAATATTTTTTTTTTTTGGTAAATTGGACTCAAAGTGGTGCTCCATATATTTTTAGCCAACAATTTTAGTTGAATAAATTGTGGAAGTATCTAACTTATCTAGAATGAATCTTACTAGGTCATATGTTTGAGCAAAATTGATTTTTAGTTAGAAATACTTAAATTCAGTTGTGCTGATACGTTGGCTGAAAGTGTGACACAGCTTTATGCTTTTACCCTCTTTCTACTACTACAACTAATTCTTCTTCAACATCGCTATTTCCTTCTCTATTTTGCCCTCTTCCTTACACTGCTATCTTTCTCTACTCTGCATATTGAATACATACCCTACATGATGTGTTCAGTATTTGGTCTAGGTCTTCCTTCTCATAATATTCACAAATTTTTGTTCTACACATCAATTCATTATGCTATACTTTTTTCTATTTTCCTTAACTAAAAATTCTCACTTTCCTCGAACCATGCATATAGCACCCCTCCATTTTTCTCTTTTGATCAAACAATTTTCTTCTTCATTATGTGTTATTTTTTGTTAGTACTCTAACTATGGTACTCGACTACTATTTGATCATTACTGGAAAGCGATGTGAATGTTATATTTTGATGTGATGGTATTTTATTCTAATATTATCATTATGGCATGCTTTAGATTAGCATAGAGAATATTGAAATTAATGATGTTTTATGCCTTTGATTAAGTTATTGATGTTAGATTCGTCAGTTTGTGGCACTGTATTGGTGAAGGGGATGGAATTGCACCACTCGCTTGCGAGCGCCCTACAATTCCGCGATTTCCTCTTCATGGTGTGTTTTATATGATGCAAATATACATGTGTGATATACTGTTTGTTCGCAGGTTTATAGGTACAGGACATCAACTCCACCTGGTTTCGCAGGTTTGAGCGTGTCCATCGCCCAATGACATTTGATTGGGAGTTAGTAGCTAGGTTTTCTGTGTCAAGTCATCACTTTGGTCTTAGCGTGTCATCGGTTTTAGTCGGGTTAAGTTGCTTTAATGATTGTTCATCTCATCTTGATTTTAGTTAAATTACAAGTTAGAAAAAGGTAAATAAATGGTTTTGTGTAATTGTGTTGTTTATTATTTAAATTTGGTTTTTATGCTAGAAGATATTATTTAATTAATTTAATTTAATTAGTAAAATAATTTAATCTTGGATTAGATTTATTTTATTGAACTAACTAAATTAATTAAATTGAATTAAGTTATTCATTTTGGAAATTAAAAGATATATTGTTTGGAATTGGAAAATTTGAAAAAAAAGGTTTTATTTTGCATTTTTTTGAAAATTTGAATGCAAAAAGAAATTAAGATATTTTTTGTTTTGTTTTGAAAAATTTATTATGGTGGTTGAATAGATATTTCATTTTTCTTTTCTATTATTGGGATTTTTTTGATAAAGTTTTTGGGAGAGGATGAAAAATTGAAATTGAGGAGGAAGGAATTTATGGTTTTGTTTTTGGGTTTGGATTTTTTTGAAGAACCTCAGTTGGATTGCTGGAAAGGATCTTGAATCTGAGGAGAAGGCTTTGCACCATTGACAAACTATCAAACTTTTGGAATCGGGTTTTTTATTTATTAAATTTGTTTCATTTTTTATAAGATTCATAATTTTCACATGATGTTTGAAAAATACAAAAACTTTGTTTGAATTGGAAGAAAAACCGAGATGAAATATTGTTTGAAATTGAAAGAAAAACCTCTGTATTCAAACTATTGTTCTCAAAAAAAAATTGCATACCTGGCTGTAAATGATCATTCTAGTAGTTATTTGCAATACTAATTTAATTTTATTTTTTAATCTGTATATATAAATATAAATATATATATATATATATATATATTGAAGGGTATATATATATTTATGTTTGGTTATTTGTAAAATGAGCCTATTGAAGAAGAAAAATTTATGTGTTTTACCAATAGGGCGAAATCGAACTTTGCAGGGTTTTTTTTCTATGTGAAAACGAGATTAAAATCAAATAAAAAAAAATCAAATAAAAATCAATTTTTTGGGGGTTGGGGGCTCAACCCACAACCTCCCCCATGGGAGGCATTGTGGGGAGTCGCGCCCAACACACCCCACACGGCCGCCTAAGCACTGCCGCCCACATACTAGTGGGTTGGTTGTGCTTAACACAACCGCACCACCAGTATGGGGGTTGGTTGTGCTTAACACAGTCGCCGCCCCAACCAAAATATGTGGTGCGTTTTCCAAGAAACCCTACGGGGTATGTTTTAAATTCATTTTTTTTATAAAATAAAAGTAAATATAAATATAATAATCTTTATATTATATTCTATAATATTAAAATATTTATAAATAATATTTTATATTATATTTTATAATATTAAAATATTTTATATTCTAATATTAAAATATATATGTGTGTATATATAAGTATGTAAGGACATATACTTATATGTATATATATATATGTATATATGTATATTTATGTATATATGTTTATATATATTATTATATATTATAGTTTTGGAAATTTTTATAAAATGGTTTAATAAATATACTTAAATATAAATATTTAATTGATGATTTAAATATTTGAATATATATATTTAACTGGTGATTTAAATAATTACATATTCTAAGTGTAATTGAGAAAATTTTAAATGTTTTAAATGATGATCTAAAGATATATATTAAACTATCAATTTAAATAATGACATGGGGTAATAGTTATTTAAAATGATGATTTAAATATTTAAATATATATAAGTATTCAAATGATGTTTTAATTATTTAAATATATATATAATGAGTTGGCAATTTAAGTAATGGTATGTTTTAAATATAATTGAAGTTTTTAAATTAGTTTTTATAGTTGAATTAATGGATTTATTTTAAATAATATATTTCGAAAGAACAAATATTTGATTTTCAGATATTGTGTTTATTAGAGGAATTAATTGATTTTTAAATGATTTATTTTGCAAAGGAGAAATAGACGATTTGAAAATAGTATGTTTTAAATTGAAGAAGTAAATGTTTATTTTATTTTTATTTACAAGAAATTAAGGAATTAAATATTTTTTTTAAACTCCATCATTTGTCTGAAAGAGACGTTATTAAATCAGTTTTTATTAAGTAATAGATTACAGAATGTTATCAAAGGAAGTGGATTTAGGAAATCCAAAGTAGATGTAATTCTTGTTTGATTGCTCTTTTAAATGTAAATTTCTTTTGTTTTTGCTTTGGGGGAAATTGTTTAGAAGGGTTAATAAGTCTTCTAGTTGGGGTTTTTAATTGTTGGGGTTGTCGTAATTATGTTAGTCAACCTTTGGATTGTCTTGGGTAGTGCATCTTAATGTATCCAGTTATTACCCGACTATCATGAACGGGAATGTGTTGACTTTATGTATTGGATAGGGATTTAATATCCTTAGGTCGCACTAGTGTACCCTTGGGTTGTGGAGTTGTTCCATGTGATGTCTTAGAGGAATTGATTGCAATAAGGGTTGGCACACAGAATGGTGCCAGGGTAACTCATTGCAAGTTGGTTAATCCAGTGATAATGTAAATGAACTTAGTAGAAGCATAGGTAGCATCAACACTTGATAAGAATAATTATGCCTCGCTCATGGATGCAAGGGCTTGTATAGACTTGGGGTGGGACGAGAAGGCCTAGAATGGCAGGATCATTATCTTGTCTCTATGAGAGATAATTGATTTCCGCATGGTTTTCATGAAGGTCGAGAGTCGTTAGAGGTTTCCAGGTGATCCCGAGATGGGGGTCAGGGCCTAAGAAGACTTACCAGGATATCCCATATAACTATGTGATGAAACTTCTCTTAGGTCATCAGTATGTTTGTAACAGTGATGCAATTTATTATTTAACTCTGGAAGCATTGTAACCATTGTGCTAAGTGATGTATTTGTATTTGATTAAGTTTAGTTATGTTTTAGTCTGTGTCTAGAGGTAGATGGTCTTGTCTAGGAATCCTTGTTACTATATCCTAGCATGGGGGGTGGTCCTTCGGGTACCACTTGGTTGGGTGGAACGTGCACCTTTCTGTGTTGGGTTTTTCTCTTGTTCATGTTGACGAGATTTCCAGTTGGAGAGCTCGTGTGATCCAGTTAATTTTCATGCTTGTATTCATTTCAGTTGGTTCATGTAATTTATTACCCCTTATTGTATTAGAGGTGGAAAGTTATAATTTGTAATCACGCTTATTTGATTTACCTCATTCGAGGAATGAGAGATGTAACCTATCTATAGAGTTAATGTGATGTGAATTCTTGATGAAATCTTACTTGTTAAGTAATGTAAACTAAGCATGTTATATTCTATTCTATGTGTTGGTATCTTTAATGCTTTGTATGTATGTGCTTCTAATTAAATGATTAGAAAATTAATTAAAGGATTTATAAGAGTAATGTATGTGTTTTGGTATTAGATTTAATCTTGTCACATACCTTGGAGGTTTTTGCAGTAGAGATATGCATTTTCCTTATTAATAATGCACTTTTAAGAGAAAAAAATTGTACGCTTCCGCATTGTGTTGCAACTTCCTTTAGGGTTCGTGGTGGGGCGTTACAATGCACCCCGACCTTATTCAATGAATTTGGTATTTTTAGCATATATTAGGCATAGGGTTTGATTTATGCTTAATGCTCATATTTGCATGCTTTGACATGTATTAGTTTTTTAGCCATTTGTTCTTTAATACCATAGTCCATTCATCTCAATCAGCAATTAAAAAAATAGCTAGAGCGGTTATAGCAATTAGTTTTGTCCTCTATGTTAGTTTCCTAGCTTAACTGAGAGTTTTCAACCATTTTCCACTGCCTAGCCATTAAGATAATCTAGCTTTAAATTTTGGTCATAGATCTACAACCTTCATGCAATGATTTGATGATCATTGTTTAAACCCCTCAACTTTAAAATGTATCCCTTAGATTTGATTAACTTTAAACCTACACCGACGATCTCTATCGCAGACTAGGTGCCTATCATGTTTTAGTTTTGTGCTTGCTAAAATGAAAATGTGACACAAATGAGCTCTACGATGCCATGAGAAATCATCATTTGTCTCGTATACATCATGCTATACGTGCATCTCCTTACCATGTTTTCACCAAGCTGCAATGAGGACCCACCATACTCTCTATGGAATAACGAAAGTATACCATTTGTCATGTAGTCATCATGTTGGACACGTGGAGCCTTTTCGCTCATCGCAAACTTGAGCTTGTCATAGTGGGAAAAAAATGTGATGTGAAGAAATGACACACAAAAATGAGGAATTGCCACATGTCTTGAGTTCGGTCCCATTGGACACATGATGTCATATCATATATCACAAATTAGTTAAGAATTGATGAAAGTGAAAATGTGATGTGAGGGATGTTGTGATACAACATCAACCATGTCATTAACAAACTTGATCATTATCATTGATCAAGATAATAAAATATTAAGTTAAGGATATAGAAAATAATAAAGTATTCAATACCTCGCTAAGTTGGTAATCTCTAGGACAAAGGGGTCGATTGTTGAATGACCTGAAGAGTTCAAGTCTCAAGTGACTTGTCACCATCGATTGCTAGTCAACTGAAAAATAGAGATCCCTATGAGCGTCATGACTCAAACCCTTAGGGTATTTTTTTCTATACCCTAACCAGACCAAAGAGAAAATAAAATTCATTTCTAAGCTCACTACTTATCACCTTGGCCCGCAGATCACATATCTAAAATGTACTTGAAAAACCCACATCAAAATTTCCTTCTATTTTCTTTGTAAATCTCCTAGAACAATCTTTGTAACATCATGACAACTTTTCATGACAATTGCAACTTTTAATGCAATGTTGCAACTTTGTAAAACATGCTCTTCTCTCCATCAGTCTTCACCATTCTTCTTATGACTGATCCTCTAGAATCAATGGCATCCATGATGCTAACAATATCCCCATTTTTACATCATAATCTCCCTTTTAGACATCCTTGTGATGCCCTTTGACGTCAATGACAATTTAATGCCAAAAATCTCCCCCTTTGTCATTGATGGAAAAAAAAAAATTCTCTACACAAATAAATGGCTCTATTAATGCATGCTTGGCTCATTCTTTGAACGGAAGCTCAACCTTTCTCCCCCTTTGATAAACAAAGAGAATTTGCAACTATTCTCCCCCTTTGACATTAACAGAAAAGGGACACTTTCTAGATACAATGAAACCATTTTTTCTCTCCCCTTTGATATACATGTTGAGAAAAGGAATGTGTCCAAGAACCTACAATCATCAAGTCATTAGAAATTTGTAAAACCATGCATACCTGACTTTCCTTTTCATCTTCTTCTAGGGATGAATAATTCTTCTGTGATCCTCCCCCTAGACCCATGTCCAATCACTATAATCTAGTGATGTGAGGCAGGAGCAACCACTCCCAATATTTGTATCAAATACTCAAATTTATCTTTGGGAAGAGGTTTGGTAAATATTTTTGTAACTTGATCCTTGGTAGGCACATATTCCATTATAGCCTCTTGGTGTACAACATTTTCTCTTAATAAGTGGTACTTGATTGATATATGCTTAGTTCTAGAATACATCACTGGATTATTTGATATGTTAATTGCACTTCAATTATCACAAAGAATAGAGATAGGTGATTTATACTGTAACTTGATTTCTTTAAGTGTTTTATCCATCCACAATACATGAGTACAACATGCCACTACTGCAACATACTCTACTTTAGTTGTAGAAAGAGTAACTAATGCTTGCTTCTTGCTCAGCCATGAAACAAGTTTGTTTTCAACGAAAAATACACCACCACTAGTGTTTCTTCTATCATTCACACTTCCTACCCAATCAACATTTGTATATGTTTTCAATGTGAAATCTTCACCTTTGAGATACCATAGTCTATATTAAGTCATACTCTTGACATATCTATAGATTATTTTTACTACATTGACATATGAATCTTTAGGAGAAACTTGAAATCTTGCAACCGTACACACTACTTGCATGATATCAAGCCTTGATGCAGTTATATATAGAAAACTACCTATCATTGATTTATAGATGTTCTGATTTGCATCAAGGGATTAATCTATTTTTCTTAAATTGCACCTAGTTATCATGGGGGCACTTACTGGATTGTTGTCTTCCATTCCAAACTTCTTGAGAATTTCCTTAGCATACTTGGTTTGAGATATAAATATCCCTGCTTTAGTTTGTGCTATTTATAGGCCAAGGAAGAAAGAAATTTCTCCAAGAATTGACATCTCAAATTTATTTCGCATTTAAGTAGCAAAGTCTTTGCACATTTTTTCATTTCTACCACCAAAAATGATGTCATCCACATATACAACAACTATTATCATATTCTCACCTTTTGATTTGAAGTACAGATTTTTGTGTGCACAATCTTTATTGAATCCTTATTGTTGTGAAGGTATTGGTCTAGTCTTGAATACCATCCTCTAAGTGCTTGTTTTAGACCATATAGTGCTTTCTTCAATTTTCAAACATAATCTTCTTCTTCTTCTGACAATTGAAAACATTTAGGTTGTTCTATGTAGACTTCCTCTTCTATGTTCCCATTCAAGAAATTAAACTTGACATCCATTTGATAGAATTTGAACCTTTTATAAATAGAGAATGCTAGAAACATTCATATGGCTTCCAATCTAGCAACTGGAGCAAATGTTTCTTCAAAATCTATACCTTCAACTTGTGCATACCCTTTGCACACCAATCTACCCTTATTCCTTATAAAAACTCCATCCTCATTGAGATTTTTTCTAAATACCCACTTTGTACCTATTGCATTCTTATTTGAGGGTCTTGGAACTAATTCCCAAGTTTTGTTCTTTTCAATTTGGCTTAACTCTTCTTCCATGGATTTTAGCCAACTCTCATCCTTATTGGCTTCAACATAGCTATTAGTCTCAATTTCAAATAATAGTTCAAAATTCACTTGCTCTTTGTTCTTTGCAACTCTCCTCCTTGTCTAAACTCCTCGGTTCTGCCACAATAGTGGTTTACACTTTCTGGGAGATCCTAATTTTTGCTGAAATCACATATTTTTAGAAAATATAATCATTTAAGCCTTGAAAAGTTTCATTTAAAGGATTCCAATTGAAGATGGTTTTATCAAACCACCTTAGACCAAGCCCCCTTGGATAGAACCCCACTAGTTTTAAACCATACCTATAACGGAGTCTCCTTTACACCTATCAAAATGATAAATAAAAAACCACTTTTGATTTGTCTTTTGGGGGATCAAATGAGTTCATTTAAAATTTATTTTTTGTAAGTATGTAGTCCTTATTATAAGCTTCCAAAAAAGTATAATTTTAATTAAATTTAATTTGATTATTATATTTATTTTTTATTTCTTGTGAATGTAGGTTTTTCACCGAAAATCAAGCTCTTTGTTCTGCACATGTGAAAAAACTGTAGATTATTAAAATAAAATTTTGAAAAATATGTTTAGGCTGGGTATTGATGTCCTTGATATATTAAAAAAAAATGAATTTCGATACATACAGAAAAAGTTATGTTGTATACAGTTCGTCTATGTCTGAATTGTAATTGGTTTGACTTCGAAACTTGATTAAGGAAAAAATATTTAATAAAATACTATGAAACCAAATGAACTAGTTAGATATCATAATTACAAATCTAAATTCGAAAAAAATAGAATTTAATCCTTCATACAAAAAAAATTATGTTGTATACGGTGAGCATCACTCCTTAAAAATGTTGTTTACTGATAAAAACTAGTTTTTGAAGGAGATGAAAAAACAAGTGCAATCTAATTCCAAAATTTTTGAAAAAATATATTTAGAATCTATAGAAAAAACTTCACAAATCACTAGTTTGCATCATCTTCAAATTCCTCACGATTTAGCCGCTATAGGAGCCCGAAAGTGAAGATTTAGTTAAAAAAAATCAGTTCAATGTCTAGTTTGCCCAAAAATTGTAAACCAGTATTGTGGGATCACCCTCCTTCATCTTTATTTCCAATAATCTATTCTTCAAGATGGTATTTTTGAGCATATCTTGCAGGTTCCTTTTCATTCACTTCCTTAGGCTCTTCATTACCTACTTCCTCTTCAAAATTTGATTCTTCTTCATAGATATCTTTTTCAAGTTTAAAATGTTTCAAGTATTCATCAACCTTGGCATTAATACTCTATAATTTTGTGTAGCCATTTATTGTGGAATTTGTAGGATTTTCTTTGGGTGGAATATCCAAGAAATATTCCTTCATTACATCGTGAGTTAAAGCTTCCCAAGTTTCTTCTTCTCTCCTGATGTAGCATTTGCTTCCAAACACTTTGAAGTACTTAACTGAAGCAGGTTTACCATACCATAATTCATAGAGGGTTTTCTCACTATTAGATCTCAATTGAACTCTATTTAAGGTATATACTATTGTATGTATTGCTTCAATCTAGTACACATTTGGTAACTTGTCCTTATTTAGAATTGTTTGAGCCATTTCTTTGACTATTTTGTTCTTCCTTCCAACAACTCCATTTTTCTATGGAGTCCTTGTTGTAGATTATTTCCTTTTGATTCCATGCTTCCAGGCCAAATTTTTCTTTTAATAGCTTTTGAAAGTTAAGCAATTCATCAAGAAATTCAAAGCCTCCTTTTAGCTTCAAACTTTTTTCTATTTGTTCTATATATTTTTCAAATTCTTTTCTCAAATCCACTAGTTTGCTTCTAACTTCATGCATTCATTAGATTTAGACTGTAGTTCATATTTGATTGCATCTTCTATTTTTTTAGCCTCTTCAACTTGTTTCTTCAGGATAACTATCATTTGATCAGATTCCTCAAGACTTTTGAATATTTTTTCAATCACTTTTTGAACATGTCTCTTATGCTTTGTGTTCTCCTTTCTCATCATTTCAATCAAATCTAGAGCACAGATGAGTTCACCCTATAGATCCACTTCACCATCCTGTTCTTCATCAGAATCTTCAACTTCTTTTTATTGATTCTTAGAAGCTGATTCTTATGCCATGAATAGGGATTCATCTCCCTCAACCAAAAATTCACAATCATGGTCATCATCTGAGCTATCACTAACATCAGATGAATCACTTTCTTCTTTTGTGTATAGGCTCTTCTTTTTTAAAACAAGATCTTCTTCTTGGAGAGGTAGGTTTTCTTCCTTTTGTAGTCCTCTTCTTGTTCAATTTTATCCTTTTTTTTTATAAGGTCATTTAGCAGAAAAATCCTATCTTACCACAGTCAAACCATTTAAAGGGTGGCTTAGCTTTGTATTTTCCAAAGCTTCTTCTCAATCTTCTAACAAAGTTAGCTTATTCTTCACCAATCTTCTCAGATTCAGATGTAGATGTTTCATCCTTTTCCTTTTTGGTTTCTTTGAATGTGTCTTCTCTCTTGTATTTATCTGCATCTCCCATTCTCATTTCACATGCCTTGAAGGTTCCATGCAACTCATCAGTAGTGAGCTTGTCCAGATCTCTTATTTCCTCTATTAAAAAAAATTTGCATACCTAGATGGCAGGGATCTTAGGACCTTTTTGACAATAACAGATTATTTCATCTCTTCTCCAAGACCTATGATTGCATTAACTATTTCATCTACTTTGAGGAGGTAGTCTATAATTTTCTCTTCATCGTTCATCTTAAGACTTTCAAACTTACCTTTTTAAGTTTGTATATTGGCCTACTTTACTTTATCATCACCTTCATAGATGCTCTTTAGCTTACCCCAAACATCATGTGTAGTTTGAAAGTGCATCACTTTGACAAACTTTGAGTTATATAATCCACAAAGAATAGAATTATTTACCTTGGCATTATTCTCATATGCTTTCTTGTCAGCCTGATCAGTAGGAGATGTAACAAGAATTGTATATCCATTTATAAATGGCATCCATACATCAAACCCTAATGAAGATAAATATGCTTCCATTCTAATGCTCCAAAAATCATAGTGTTATCCATCAAAGAAAGGTGCTTTGTTTGAGGAAGAACCTTCTTGACTATCCATATGTGTTCACTATCCAAGATCTACCTAAGCTAATTAAGCTTCTCCAAAGGAACCAAGGCTCTAATACCAATTGTTGGAACACAACTATCTATTGAGAGGGTGTGAATTAGTAGATCAATTAAAAACTAGTCCTTTTAAACTTTTAATGTGGGTTATAAGAACATGCAAAAGATCACACACACACAAATACTCATAACACCAGATATATGTAGAAACCCCAATATGGGAAAACCATGATGATAATAGCTACTAAGATTTATTGTCCTAATCTATCCTCACAATATAAACCTCATTAGTTACAAATTTTAAGGGCACCAACCCTAAGGAGACACCAATCCTTTTATTTAAGAGCACCAACTCTAAGGAATCACCTACTCCCTAATTGGGCACTCACTCAACTTTTCGATGGATCGACCAATCATATTTATAATGAAAATATGGAGCTACAACTCATGATTACAAAGTGATTCAAACAAATACAATTCAAAGTTACAAACCTATTTTGTAACTTCTCATACTTTTCTCTACTCTGTAATAAATTCTCTTTGTTGCTCCTAATTCTTCTTCAACATCACTCTTTCCTTCTCTGTTATGCGCCCTAGCTTACACACACTGTTATCTCTCTCTACTCTACACATTGAATACATACCCTAGATAATGTGTTTAGCATTTGAACTAGGTCTTCCTTCTCATAGTATTCACACTATGTTGTTCTACACATCAATTCATTCTACTATAATTTTATCTCTTTTCCTTAACCAACAAGTCTCACTTGCCTCAAGCCATGCACCCTGACCTTATTCAACAAATTTTATATTTTTAGCATATATCAGACCTAGAGTTTTATTTGCATTTAATGCCCATATTTGTATCAGATTTCATAGCCATATATTCTTTAATACCAGCATCCATTCATCTCAATCACCAATTAAAAATGTAGCTAGAGTGGTTATAGCAATTATTTTTTCCTTTGTGTCAGTTTCCTAGCTTGAGTGAGAGTTTTCTGCCATTTCCCACCACCTATTCATTGAGAGAATCTAGCTTTAAATTCTATCTATAGATCTACAACCTTCACTCCATGATCTTATGGTTTCCATTTAAACCCCTCAACTTTAAAAAGTAGTCATTAGATGTGATTAACTTCAGAACTACACCGTCAATATCTATTGTAGACCTAATGCCTATCACGTTTTATTTTTGTGCTTGTTGAAATGAATACATGATACAAAGGATTGTTGTGATGCCATGATAAATTATCATTTATTTTGCAGATGTCATGCTATACGTGTTTCACCTTATCACATTTATTCCAAGCCACAATGATGACCCACCATACTCTCTACGGAATAACGAAAGTATTTCATCTGTCATGTAGTCATCATGTTGGACATGCGGAGCCTTATCGCTCATCACAAACTTGAGCTTGTCAAAGTGGGACAAAATTATGATGTGAAGAAATGATGCACACAAATGAATGAATGAGATTTTAATGACATCCACGAGACCAAACAGTCTAAGGGACCAAGGGCCAAAAAGCTAAGAGATTTCCATATTATTTTCAATGTTGGATCTTCTACTATGAATTTTGACCAAAATACTAGTCGTCTTGTTGATCTTTTCTTCCTCAAATAACTCATGCAAGTTGGCATCCTTTAAGTTGCCCACATACTAAGTATGGATATCCTCATAAGTTGTGCATTCCATGATAAATTACCATTCTGTCTCCACCACCCCTTTTCTACAAAATATGCAAATTCTATCCTCCCATACCTCTTTAGGCATTGTCCACCTTTCGGTTTCACATCTAAGATGATGTGATCCGGTCCTCAACTGAGCTATTAACATCCTTGATTTACCTTTAATAGTAGCTCCCAAATAATTTTTCTCATCGTGATCCCAAGTTGGGTTGAACTCTTTGACATAGTGAGTTTTCTTTTGCCCAATCGGCTTCGTCCACATGGCAGTCCTGAATTTTTCTACGACATACTTTTTTATTTCCACATTGGTGCTAGGGCACTCGTGCAAACTGATGCTCCATTTTCTTAGCCATTTTTTATTTTGCTTCATCCATATTTTCTTCCTGCGTTCTAAAACCTCCTCCACAACCATTTTGGGCCAGCAATGATTATCCATGTTTTCAACCTTCTTTAGGTAGTTTAGCAGCTAGGTTATAGCTGATGACTCCAAAGGTAAGGTTCCCGATTCAGCCAAGAGAATATCATAAGGGAACATAGTTTTGACTTTGAGGTTGCACGTGATTAGATGATTTTGGATTCTTTCAAGTTGTCTCCATCTATGATTTGACATGCTACTTCCCCACACCTCGCAGCCATAAAGAACCACCAGTGTGACCAACAAACCAAAGAGGGTTTTTTTGGTTTTCCAATCCCAAAGCTCAGCCTTCCGACATCTATTTTGGAGTAAGAAAGAATCCTTTCGGCCCCCTTGTATCCTTTTAGTTCTACTAGTCTCCCAATTGAGCTTATAGTGAAAACCAATCCCAAGGTATTTGTATTCTTTCACTATTTCCAAAGGATTGCCTTCAAAAAGAAAGATATCTTGATTCATTTTCTTCCTTAGGGAAAAAGTCATAACTTTAGTCTTGGAAGTGTTCACTTGCATCCCAACATCTTGACAAAAGAGATCCAAGGCCTTCAAAATTTATTTCAAACCATGAGAATTTTTAGAGATTAGGATAAGATCATCGACATGCAAAAGCAGCTTCACCACATACCCAGCCAAATGGACACCTCCTCCGTTAGTTTTGCTTAACCAATCTTCTAGTTTGTCAATATATAACCCAAAGAGAGTGGGTGATAGAGGACAACCTTGTTTGACCCCTATGTCGCTGCCAAAACATTTAGACATTCCCTCCCTTGTTCTTATTTTTTCCTAGACCTGTTCATATAGTCTATGCACCGCAGCTCTATACTCATCAGGTATACTTAATTCAGCCATTCTATTCCATAATTTGTCTCTAGGTACCATATCAAAGGCTTTTTTAAAGTCAACAAAGAAGAAAAAATCTTCCCCGCCTTGAGTGTCCCATGTTTTTTCAATTAAGTGTCTAAGAGTGACACAATGGTCAATGGTAGATTACTTAGGCCTAAATCCAGCCTGCCCCTTCACTCTTTTTCCTCTTTTTCTGCCCAGATGCTGATTCTACATTCTATCAAGCTCCCAAAAAGCTTTCCAAGAATAGGGTTGACCATAATAGTGCGGTAGTTAGATGGGTTATTGATTTAATCACTTTTATAGAGAGGGATGAAAACACTAGTTGTCCACTCTGTTGTGAAGCCAACACAAGTGACATCATTGAACATTATTTTGATGTGGGGAGCAAGGATTTCCACTCCCCATTTTGAAACTTCATCTTGCAGCCCATAAGTGTCTAAAGCTTTACCATTTGAAAAATTCTTAATACCTTGTTTGATATCTTCTACCGAGAAGAGCCCCATAAATGTGCTACTTACGGGAGGAGAATCCCTCCCTTGGGTCCTCTCATAAAGAAGCCTTGCATACCCCACCCACTGTGCCTTAGTTATGTTATTCTCAATCGGTTTTCTCTTTTGCTCATGCATCTTGAGCTCAATCCCATTGGAAATGTGATGTCATATCGTATATCACAAATTAGTTGAGCACTAATGAAAGTGAAAATGTTTTATGGGAGATGTTGCAAGGAAACATCATCCATTCGATTAACAAGCTTGATCACTACTATTGATCAAGCTAAGCAAATATTAAGTTTCAAACATAGGAAATAATAAATTATTCAATACCCTACCAAGCTGGTAATCTCTAGGAAAAAGGGGTAGATTGTTAAATGACCCGAAGGGCTCAAGTCTTAAGTTAAGTGACCTATCACTATTGGTTGTCAATTAATTGAAAAATAAAAAATCCTTGTGAGCGTCATGATTGAAACCCTTAGGTTTTTTCCTAATAAACCCTAACCAAATCAGGGAGCAAGGAAAATTCATTTCTGAGCTCACTACTTATCACTTGGACCTACAGATCACATATCTAAAAAGTACTTGAATAACCCATATCAAAACTACCTTCTTTTTTTCTCCAAAAACCTCTTGAAACAGTCTTTGTAACAACATGACAACTTTTCATGACAATATTGCAACTTTTAATGCATGTTACAACTTTATAAAACATGCTCTTCTCTCCATCAGTCTTCACCATTCTGCCTATGACTAATCCTCTAGCATCAATGACATACATGATGCCAACAACCTCCCCCTTTTTACATCATAATATCCCTTTTAGACATCCCTGTGATTCCCTTTGACATCAATGACAACTTAATGCCAATACTTTGGAACCCTCATCCATGGATTTTCTCCTCATTTCTTCACTAAGTGAATTAGCAATAATAAACTATATTTTAGGCTCTATAGCACCACTGTTATTGAAAAATAAAATTTTCCTATGATTGAGTGAAAAGAATAGAAATAAAATATAGTTATCCTATTCATCAAGTTTAACATCTACAGATTCAAGCTAGCTCAAAATTAAATTTTAAACCATTAACTTACTTATAAATGGAGTCTCTTTCATTTATTTTTTATTAAATCAATTTTCTTTTTAAATATAATTTATTTATGAGACTCTAATTTATATGGATTTTACCTATCCTTCTCCATAAGCTATATGTGGTAATTTTCTCATAAATATTTAGAAGGAAAAAATCAAAAAGACACTATCAATATGGTTCCTCAATAATAATCATTAAGCTTCTTCTAATATTCTATTAATACAATATAAATATTCTCTTTATCTATCATAGCCCTCCATTGACCCCTTTCCTCTAAGAGATATTTCATTTTCAACTTCCACAATTTGTAACTAGAGATATTGAACTTCATAATTTATGAATATGATATTTATTTTCATGATCTAAATCACACATGTATCTATAAAAAAGCTAAATCAAATTCTCCCATTACAACCATGGAAAATAGAAACACTTCAACAAATGATTTCCTTTCTCTAATCAAGACTTAGCTTTAAAACTAAACATTGAATAATAGGGTTGATGACATAATACACACATTATAAAATATAGTATTTTATCTAATTAAACATATGATTAAACCTAAAAATTAAAAAAAAAATCATGAATCAATATAAAATTAGAATATCAATTGAAGATAATAACTAATGGTGATAATAATCAATTAATAAATTAAATAAAACTTTATTAAAAATAATTATAATTGATAATAAATAATAATAAATATAAATACTATATATATAAAAATTAACTTTATTCTCATTAAAAATAGTAAAAACTTAAAATAAATTAACTATCCTTACATTAAAAATGGTGTTTGAAATTACCTTTAAATCAAATTTAAATTATTTATATTTAATTTGCTTTAAAATTGATATTTTTACTTAAAACAAAATCCTAAAGAATGTTTTTTAATTATCTTAGAAATATTTTTAAAATTATATTGAAGTAAATTTTCTTTAGTTTATAATTTTATTTTAGATAATAACTTAATGAAAATGGGCATTTCCTAATTAATTTTATGGTTACTATTGTAGAGCTCTATAATACACTCAATCTATGTCTAGATCTTATTTGTAGTGGATTTTATAGGTTTTCTTGTACCTTTTTTTCTTCAAATCTGAAGGCATCTTTAATGTAGTGGGCATTTATAGGTATGAGAAGAGTTCGTCCATGATGGCTACATAATTTTTTTTTAAATTCTTAATAATTTTCATATGTTTTAGAATGTGAATATCAAATGATCAATGGATGCAACTAGAAAATAGTGGGTTTAAGACAACATAGAGAATTTTTCATCTCAAAACTACCTTGAGTGAGAAAGATGATTGATCTATGTATTCCTGTTTGGTGTTCATTCATACGGTTGGTCATTCTAGGCTTTCTTAGAACAAAGATGCGAAGTATTCTAGGGTTCAAAATTTATATGTCAATCCATCATTGAAGTTGTTTTCTTAGAACTTTCAAAGAGGTAGTTAACAACGAAAATATTTATTAACAGATGTCTCCTTTAATTGTTGTTATCGTTTTGGAAGGTTTTAAACAATAAGGTTTGATAGGTTCCTTACTATTTAAAATTTATTCTTCATCACATTTGCTAGTGTGATTGTAACATAGATTAGATGAGTGTTGTAGCACTTTAAATCAATGTAGTGTGTTACTTGTATTAGTTTTTTAGTTGTTGCATGTGATTTTTTATGAATTTGGATAAGGATCATTAAGTAGACATGACTAAAACATGTCATATCTTTTTTGCAACTTCTTGTTTAGTATTTTAATGGTAAGATATAACCCTATGACCCAATAAGGCACTAGTTTTGAAGACTCAAACTTTCCAAAAAAAATTTGAAAGCAATAAAATGTTTCACAAGTGGTTATATAAAGTAGAAGTGGGAATTTCACATGTTATTCATGGTTTAGTAATGCAACCTACATAAAGATTTTAAGAAAACCAAAATTGTTAAGACATCAAATAGCCTAAGCATGCATGTTTTACCTTTCCAATGTGTAAACAATAATAAGAGAAAGAATCTTAAGGGATTAAAAAATTGATTTATATAGGTGTGTGTGGACAGCATGTCATCAACTATATAGAGGTCACATGTAGTTAGTAACACTTGATCTAGTGATAAAAATTAGGTTTAGTTGTATAGTTGGGTATAAATATTATTTATTAAAGTCACGTCATATGTTATTTGATTTTAAAAACTATTAAGGAGACCTTTGGGAACACCCTCCTATATTTAAGCTTAGTCCAAAGAGAAGGAGAGATTATAGACTCTCATTATAGGCCTCCAACCATCATGAATTTATTGATGAACTCCCTTTCACCTTCTTGAAGATAACCCCATATATCTAAACATGAGACAAAGTTTGAGGATTATGGACCTATGTTTTTGGGACCTAACATATAAAACAATTTAAAACTATTTATTGAAATTCAATTTCCTTGATTTAATTACCTTGTTTTGAAGTCCTATTTCAACATTCTTTAAAGGTCTTATTTTGAAATGTTACCTTCTAGAGAAAAATAAATGATATTCATTAATTATATTTTTTTAGTTATTTAATTATTTTTAGATATCATTAACCTCAAAATTTATTTGAAAATATTAAATTGTTAAACTTGTGAAATATAATATTTTTTGGGTGTTAAGGTTATCAATTATTAATTAAACTATGAAGTTATAGAAATATCTCTTCATGAATGCTCCTATATATTATATTAGAAAATTAACTACTTTGATGTCAATCAATTCAAAATTTATGTTACCTATTTACTTTATATTTTTCTTAATATTTTTTAACATACCTACAACCTATACAGTCCTGTAAAATTTTATTATATTTTTGTTTCTTCAATTTTTTCGTTCCTTTAATTTATTTTGCTTTCCTTTGATGATAAAGATAGTAGACTTACATGGATTCTTACACATGTTTCTAACTACATTCTCTGGACCACACTTTTTATGTGTAATAATTGATATAAAATGAAAAAAGAGTTATGGACCACATGCTCTAGACCACACTACTCATGTGTAATAATTAATAATAGTAAAAATACTTAAAGGAATTATTGAATGGTTAATAACTTTGTTGGCTAAGCACTAAAAATAAAGGTAATTCAATAATAATGTATCAACATCAACAAAGGCCTTGTTACCACATTTGTATTTAACTTTTTTTAGTAAAATAAATCATAGGGAGAAACTCAATAAAAATAGATGATATATATGTAAAATGAGGGGAAATATAAATAAAAATTATTTTCTATAAAAAAATTAATATTTTTTTTAGATTGGTACAAATGTATTAAAGTAGCTTACATGTAATAAAAAATAAAGCTATTAAATTTGACCTAGTAGTTTGAAAAAACCTGTCATGTTTACAAACCCTTATCTAATGGTTTCCTATTTTGAAACTAGAGGAGTAAAGCGACCTTTCAGTAAGACAATACCTAAAAATATACATCCACACATGAAATTTTAGGCTATTTCATATATTCATTAATAAATACACATGAGAATGTAATCATACAAAAATGTTTACATATATACACTTCATATATATATATATATATATATATATATATATAGGGGGTGTACATATGTATACATTTTCATATAATCATATGAAAATGGATTATATGAAAATGTGTACATATGTACACCCCCCTTATATATATGATGTAAAAATATATGTATATTTGTTTATAATATATATTTATTAAAATAAATGAATGATTTCATAATAAGAAAAATATCAAATGAATATCTTTAAAAGCCAAAAAATACACCTCCCATGACAATACCCTCAATAAGAATTCAAAAAAACTCCTTTAGGAGCATCTTCTTCTTATCTATTGACTAGAAACTATCCTAAATAGTGCAAATATATTTATGTTAGACAATTTTATAACCACTTTGAATTTTTTTCTTAAATCTTATTAATTCTTTCTTGTTAGAAACCTGTAATACCCCTCCGTTTTGATTCTTGTTCAAGTTGCTTTATGCTATGTTTGGTTGCAATTACTTTGATACTGGATACATTTTGTTATGATGTTTTGATCGCTACTATTGAACGACAACTATTATTGTGGGATGTAGTTATCTGATTATTGTTCACATGTATTATGGATTAATGATGTTGTAGAATTAACATGAGATATTATTATGAGATTACTAGATTATGATGGAAGTGTCAATTTTGATGAGTGTATGGGTGAAGAGGACAAGTTCGCATCACTCGCTTGTGAGCATCCTGCGAATCCGCAATTCCTTCTTCACGGTGTGTATTATATGCTGGATATATTGTATGATGTTGTTTACTTGGTTGCAGGATTGTAGGTACATGACATCGACTCCACCTGGTTTCACAGGTTTGAGCGTGTCGATCCAACGGTTAAGTTGAACGGGAGATAGTAGCTAGGTAACATGTGTCAAGTTTACACCCTAGCCTTAGTGTGTCGCCAGTTGTGTGTGTCAAGTCATTGTCTGTCTTGCTTTGATGTTATTTAATTCTAAAGCATTCTTGATTTGGAAATAGATATTTAGAATAATTGCATTTAAATCATGTTGATGGTTATTTAATATAAATAATGCAATGTGGATAAAAGTTTATATTTATATTAATTAATTATATTTATTTTATTTGATTAATTAAATTTGATCCAAGGGGTTGAATTTAGTTATTAAATAATTTAATTAATTAATTAAACGTGATGCAAGAGAATGAAAGGAAATAAAAGAATTAAAATTAAATTTGGAATTTAATTTCAACGTGTGGGAATTAAATTAGAAATTGTAATTAAATGTTTATTTGAGAAATTGGTTACAACTTTGGAAATTAATTTATTATTTGAAATTGCATTTTAAATTGAAATTGAAATTGAAATTGAAATTAATATCTAATTTGCATGTAGTGTGAATTAGGATTGTAAAAAATTGAAATTGAAACTAATATCTAATTTGCAGGTAATGTGAATTAGGGTTGAATTACATATTTTTGATTTATAAAGAATACATGTTTTAATTTTAGGGGAGAAAAATCTTTTAGAAAAAAAATACATTTTTACAACAGGCAAGAAATTTTGGAAAATTTGCACAAGGGTTTGAACAAAGTTTGATTGTAGAATTGATTGAAGGAAAGATTGTTTGCATTTGTTGGATTTTGGATTGGATTCATTGGAGGATTGAAAAAAATTCAAGAAATCCTTGGAGGAGGCTTACATCAGAAATTCATCTCTTCCTATAGCTTCTTGTACCAGGTTTTCCTCTTTGTGTTTTATTGTTCTTGATTGTTTTTCTTTAAAATAGTAGTGATTAAAGATTTTTTTGTTAAATCTGTTTTAGAAAATAAATTTGATATTAGAAGAAAAGAATTAAACAAATTTACAGCCTTTGCTTGTGAAAATTCTTGAGGGAAAATTGTGAAAACCTTAGTTGAATTTAAATTATTTGGGGAAATCAATTTTGTTGTTATTGAAATCAAACATAGAGATTGAACAATGCATTTAGAATGATTTTAGAAAATGAAACCTTCTGTTTATTATTAAAAAACGGATTTTAAAATCTATAGTATAGTTATATTTTTCATGGTAAAATGGTCTGGTTGTGTCGCCTATAACTTCACTTTAACAAACTGGGTTGTCAAGAAATTTAAAGGGTTTTTGCATTTTAAATTTTTTTTATCGCTGTCAAACAATCGCAAATACCCAGATCGTAGTTTTTGAGTTATGCTTGAAACATGAGACTCCTGTTAAGTTATTTTTCCATGGTTGCTCTGAAAATAAAATAATAATAAATTGATATTTATAAATATTAATATTTTATGTATTGTTATTATAATATCAAAATATTATTTAATAATATTTTATATTATAATTTATAATATTAAAGTATTATATTTATTTATATTATTTTAAATAAAATTTGTATATTAGATTAGTGGAATTAAAATTATAAACGTATGAGAGATTATTGTTTATTTTAAAATGGCATGTTAAAGTTTAATTAAAGGAGTTAAATATTTGATTTAAAGAATGCATAATTTAAAATTTAATTGTGGAATTTAAATTCATATGTAAAAGGTCCAATTATTAATTTGGTTTAATTGGAAAAATATATTTATATTTTGGAATATTGATGATAAGGGATATTTTATTTTGAATTAAACAATTTGATATTTTGTAAAGAATAGAAGATATGTTAATGATTAAATATATTAATTTATATTTAGTATATATATATATTGAAAGTATATATCCATTTGAGAGAATAAATAATATTTTATATTATTTTATTCCGTTGTTTGCAAATTGGGTATTATTAGTGTTCTAAAAAAAATGATTAGTGTATATGGAAAATGGATAGAGAAACAATATGTTATTATATTAAAGTGACTAAATGTTTTAAATAGAAAATTGAATGAGATGTAAGATTTGGTTAGGAAATGGAAAGAGTTTACTTGCATGGATTTGTGTCGATTTAAAAGTAAATTAAGAAGTTGTTTTATTGATGAGGCAATTAATTATGTTTCTGTTTAGATTAATTGAATCATTGTGATTGGATTATGAAAGAGATCTGGATTTAGTATATCCAAAAGTAGTATTTTCTTCATGATTATCTTAAAGGATTTAATTCTCTGTATTCAATAAAGGGAAGTAAGTTTAATTGTTTTAGATTTTCAATAATGAAAAGGGAAATAGGGGTTATGATTATTTTAGATGATCTAGTTATCGTGTCTTTGACTTTGTCAACACTACCTATTGAATGAGTATGGATTTAGGAAATCCAAATATTAGATTTGATTGATGACTTGAATGCTTTTGTTGCAATGTCATCAAGTTGCATTGTGGGTTTTGGGATTTAGTGTTAGTCCTAAATTATAAGTCTTCCAAAAGATCTTAGAGGATAAGGGTTGTTGAATCTTTATGCCATCCAGTTGTTTTCCCTCGGGTAGTGCATGGCGTCTTTTCAGTTTTACCCAGTTTTCATGAATGGGGATGTTTCCACCTCCTTGGTTTAGGAGCAGATTATAGGATCCATGTCTCCTTGTATGGAGTGACCTTGTTATGTGGTTTCATCTTGTTGCCTCCTATGAAAGGAGTGGACTATGTGTTTGTTGCCTCCAAGATGTTTGGAGTGAGTTCTATTATTTGTATCCTCCTTGTGTTGGAGTGGATTATGATGCCTAGTTGGTATGCACTTGTGTTTCCCTTGGTGATTGGTTGTGAGTGCATTGTCCATTAGAAGAGTGGCTTCTGTTAGGCGCCAGAGCCCAAAGAGATAAACTGGATAACCTTCAGGAGTGATTTAAACAAGTGATAATTAAAGTAATATACTTAGAAAATTAGGACTAACTTCTCACTAATCAAGATAATTTAATCTTCACTCATAGACACAAGGGTTTGTTTAGACTTGGGATGAGTGAGAAGGCCTAGAATGGCAAGATCAACTATCTTGTTCTTGCGAGAGGTAGTTGATTCCCTTTGAGTGATTATGAGTGTCGGGATTCGGTTGAGGCCACCAGGATTACTTGTGCCGGAGCCTATGAAGAATGCCCAAAGGAGATCTCATGACAAACCTTGCGATGACACTCTATCTAGGACAGCTGTTGTTAATTGTTTTATGTGTATGGTTATTTGAACATACTTGATCTATTTTATGTCTTGAAGCAATGTGACCTATGTCAGTGATGTTGGAGTTGTACTTGATTCGTACTTGTATAGTGAATGAGTTGTACTTATTAATTCATTTGTTTGGTTATAATAGTATGAGTCAGTTTGAGTCTGCCTTTGGTTAGAGGTAGTAGAATCTTTGTCCATGTTACTTTGTTACTATCTCCTAGCATGGGGGGTGGGCCTTCGAGTACCACATTGGTAGGGTGGAACATGCACCAAAACCGTTGGGTCCCCATCGATCTTCAGTACTTGGTGGTGAGACATCCAGATGGACAACTCGTGGTTCTTGTTGTTATTCTTGCATTGTAATATTTTAACTTGTATAAGTTATTTTATCCCTCTTATGTTTATGAGGTGAAATTATGTAATTGTAACCTTGAGTACTACTGTCTCATTTTGGAAATGAGTGATGTAACTATTGGTTTAAGATAATGTTTATGAGATTGTATCTTGGTTGATTATCTTATTATGCTATGTGATATTCTTATGATGTATGATGGTTATTTCATAAAGTTCATAAGGCTATGGTTATATGTAATATGTATGTGTGGGTTTAAAGTAATCCTAACCTTGTAGCCTTAGAGGTTGTTGTTAATTAGTAAGTGAATGTGTATGTTAAATGCACTTTATAAAAAAAAAAATTTGGTTCGCTTATGATGTTAATTGCAACTTCCTTTAAGGTTACTTGGCGGGGCATTACAAAACCTAGCTTGAGGACACAAGCCCGTAATATTATATTCAAACATACATCATGTGATCTGTACATATTTCTTTGAAGCACATAAAAGTTGTTCCCAAAGATATTATTCCATTTTTTAAGGAATGCATATATCATAGGGTATAAGATGGGTAGCTTTCTTTTAAAAAAATATTACTAGTGAAGTGTAGCTTTTAGGGAATTGTGACTTATAGATGTATTTGTGCAACAAGATAATGGTGTATCCAAAAGGATACTTATTATTAATTATGTTTCTTATGAGATCAAACTTAGTGATCGTGTGGTAATCAAGTTAGTAGACCTTTGGAAGCTTCTACATTATAGTAAAATAAACTTCCAATATAGGTTGACAATTCATTGGTTTAGTTTAAATATTTAGTGTTAGATAAAAAAAATTTGATATTTTAAAGTTGTATGTTGTGGAAGTAAGTTTCATATAACTATATAATCACTAATCTAGGAGTTATAAGAAAATTAAATTTCATCTTGAAGCACACTTTTCATCATCTTCATTTGATAGAATTATAATATTTTTTCTTATAGTGCAGATCTATATATTTCTAATAGTTACAAAGAAATATATAATTAGAAAAAAATTATATATAAAAAAGTATTTAATTTAATAGAAAAATAAAAGATTATACATCTATTAGTTGTTTAATCAAATAGTTACAAATTAAGAAATACTTTTTTTAAATTGATATTCGATTACAAATAGAAAGTCAGGGTACATCATCCAAAGTCATATCAAATATCAACCCCTATTGCTCAAGGTACAAAACAAAGGCATTAATGCAAAATATTAAATACGCTTAGAAGCTAGTCATCAACAAAAAGATACATAGTCTCTAATCACTTTTGTCTCTGATCATCAAAATGACAATTGTAGCAACTACTATCAAAATGACATTACTCATCTCTTGCTTTATTAATCTACTACTCTTATATTTTTTACTAAGATTATAAGAGTCAATCCCCAGGAAGGCTCCCATGGGTCAGGAGATCCTCTTCCAATCACTATTATCATAGTTGGTAGTTGAAATTTCTAGATCATTGACTTCCTTGTCTCTTTTCAGTTCATATTGGTACAACTTGTCCAGTATTTGTTTTAGAAATCAATGTACTCACCTTTGAATTTTTCATCAACCTTTCTTAGGTCTTGAGGCCAATATTCAGCATCTTGTATGTCTTCCTTGTGGATGCTTATTGATCCTTCATTATTAAAAATTACTTAGCTTAATAAAAATAAAATATTATAGTATATTAGTTGTTTAATTTTTTAGTTGAAAGATTAAAATATGTTAAAAAATATTTTTTAATATTGTGTGTATTTTTTTTTGATAAAGGTAAGAGATTTATATTGATATTATGGAAAAAATTACAATATCTTCCCAAAGATCTGTGGTAATATGAATTCATCATGCTACCATGACCATTTCCTATCCACCTAGGTTGCATGAGTAGTAATAGAGCAACACTCAATACATGATAGACACAAATCATGACCATCAAAATACCAACCAAACCGCCACAAAGGACTAACCAAAATTTCCTAGACTTTGACAAAAATAGGCAAAATGATATAGATAGCTTTAAAGATTAACTTTTAACCACCCATAAGAAATAGAGGGACAACCCAAAGACCACGAATATTAGAAAAGCCCAATTTCGACAAGTTTTTTTTGTGAAGACCTGGAATTCATATCGCCAATTTTCATTTCTAGTATGCGATATTCCAAACCTTAGTTTGAGGAAATCAATAGCTACTTTTGTCAACCTACAATGACAAAAGAGATAAGCTCCTTAGATATCCAATAGGAATGGATAGTATGTTATTGTCACCCCATGGACTTCATGCATGCCCAGATCCCATGGACTAGTGCAGCCAACACCCAAAGATGCAACCACCAGGGTTTCCTCCAGCCTGACCAACAAATGTTTTTGAACAGCTTCACCATTATCACTTTCACCTCCAGTTTCACCACACCCACATCCAACAGAATAGCCAAGACCTTAGATGAGATATAGGAGTCCAAACAGAACCCCTCGCCGCCCTCGAAAAAATTCTTCCCAAACAGAAACTTTACCGTTGAGAGAATGATGAAATTTGCATGATGGACAATGTGTTTAAGCCTCAAAGATGTTACCATCCCAACAAAGGCCATTTTCCTTTTAGAGCTCAATGTTTGCACAGGAGTGTCTCTTCCATCGCACAACATTTCACTTGTAGAGACACAAATTTTGAACATTGCCATGAAAGAATGAGCAGTAGTTGATGTGTTTAAGCTCTTCCTATCTCTGAGTAACCCGAGGAAATATCAATTTTCCACCACACCAACTACAGATTGTACTCTTGCATTATTAGAAATACTACCACCACCCACCCAGCATAAGTTGGAGTGTGACTCACACATGTGAACTTCATAACAATTAAATCAAAATCCTTATGCATAAAGTTTCATGATGGCCAATTGGCTGAACTGCCACCATGCTAATAGCAACCCCCTTAATGCCTACCACGTCAACAGCCTCTCCACACCAATGTTTGTGGAGAGGCACCCACCCAACCACCCACAAATATATCAACATTCTGTACCACAAGATCTGTCAACTTCTCTGATCTAGTGCCCATCTGCCCCCAGGTTTGAGTGTAGCAACCCTTTGTTTTGATCATATGTTCGGACAGTGTGTTTCTTTGATATGCTTATGTTTTTTGACAGTACCTTGACTTTGATAGACCATGATACTTTTTTATTATTTGATAGCTAACTTTGAAGTGATGTTGGTGTCTATATTATGATGTGTGAGAACATTATTCTAATGTTTATTATTATGACATGCTTTCTAATTAGTATAGTGTTTATTTGAGTTGATATTGCTATATGTTCATTTGTATTTGATTAATTTTGTAGATTCATCAGTTTGATGTGACATTGTATTGGTGAAGGGAACGAGATTGCATCACTCGCTTTTGAGGGCCCTACGATTCTGTGATTCTCTCTTCACGATGTGAATGCTTATGATATATATATGCATGTTTGACATATGCTTTGATTGCAGGTTTGTAGGTACAGAACATCGACTCCACCTGGATTCACAAGTTTGAGTGTGTTCATTACCCAACTATATTGTTGATTGGGAGATAGTAATGGGGTTTCCCTTGTCAAGCCACAACCCTAGTCGTAGTGTGCCACCAGTTTTAGTTGGTCTTGTTTTGGTTATCATGTTGTCCATTTTTTCCTTGAGGTTATTTATGTTGCAAAGTATGTTTAAGGGAAATAAATGCTTTAAATGTTTAATTTGATTATTTAATTAATCTTTATTATTGTGTTAGAAGCTTTGTTTTTAAATTTAATTTAATTGGTAGAATGATTTAATATTATGATTAAATTTATTTTATTAAGTAATTAAATTAATTGGATTAAATTTAAATTGGAAAATATTATGTGATTTTGATTTATTAAAATGCATTAATATCTATAAAATATCTAGACGGATTAGTTGGTAATTGATTGAGAAGATATTTGTTTTTTAACATGTGTTGGGAAATTATTTCACGGAGAGAATAATTGTTGTAACAAAGATAGGTAAGAGGTTACTTCATGGAAGAGGGGAATATATTTTTGCAGAGGTTGTTAAAAATTAAGATTGGTTGTTGAATCTGGTTGTTGAAATTTTGGGGAAGGATAATCTCAAGAAAAAAAAATACTTTGGCTCTGGATTTATTTTGTTTTTCTAGAAGAAGTTTTGTTTTTGGGAAGAAGCTTTGTTTTTCTGGAGGAAGCTTTTTTTGTGGAAGAACTATACATCAATCTTCATCTCCTCAAGCGTCTGGAATTCAAGTTCCTTAAATATTTTATTTAATTTCAATTTGGAAAAGGTTATCAGATTAATTTGTGGATTCTGGGAAAAGATTGTATGTACAAGATTATAAGCTTTTGAGTTTTTTTGTTAAATTAAAAGAATGTCATGTCTGGAACTTACCGTGAAAGCTTCTATAGAAATTATTGTAAGTTTTTATTTGTTTTGAAATTATAAATTGTCATGGAAGCTTTGGAAATTCCTGTAGGGATTATTTTTAAACAATGAAGAACCTAGAAGGAAAATAATAGGAAACTGGAAACTTATGCTGGGATGGAATTAATTTCTCTGTAGAATTTTGTAGCAAACCTCTCGAGAACTTTTGTAAATGTTATCTATAGAAAATAATTGCTCTATTTCCTATTAGATTTGTTATCTGGAAGATATTGGAAACCTCTGGAAGGGAAATCAAAACCACTAGAAGAAATTGTATTCCTCTATATAATTTGTGCATCTTCCTGTAGAATATATTTTGAAAATTATTTGCCTAATTGGGGCATTCGTTTTGATAAATTTGTATATATATTTAAATATATACATATATATATATATTGAAAGATATATGTATATATACTTAAATTATTGTGAAGTTCTTGTCAAATTCTTTTATGAAAACCCTATAGAATTTTTTATCTATCAGAATTCGTTTGTACGGTGGACTGTGTTTAAATTCGCAAGGATATATATATCTGAAGTTTTAAGTTTAAGTTTGTATATGTTTGGGGAGGTAGGGGCTCTTCCCACAACCACCCCCATGGGAGGTGTTGTGGGGAGGTAGTGCCCAACGCTTCCCCCTCCATAGTTGTCCCATGTTATATGGGGGTTTGGCTATGTGGAGACACAGCCACCCCCCAATGCATATGCGAACCCTTCAATATGATTTTTGCCGCCTTTCCTTTAAAGGATTTTGATTTGGTTTTTAATTAAGTTTGAATTTAATATATATAATGTAAATATATTATATATTTATATATACACATAAATATATTTATATAAATATATATACATAAATATAATTATATATATATATATATATATTTATGTATGTAGATATGTATAAATATATTTATATATATTAAATATATTATTTTGGGAATTGTAAGTTGTTTTATTTTAAAATATTTAAATACTATATATATATATATATTTGTGTATATATAATTATATATATGTGTATATATGTGTATATATATAATTATATATATACTTAAATATATATATATTTAAATAGAATATTAAATAGGTGCATGCAATAATGCACAGTTAAAATATTTGTAAAATGATATGTTTTTGAAAAGAGAAGAAATTGGTATTTTTATTTAAAAGTAATTGAGGAATTTAAATAAACAGATAGATTAGATTTCATCTAATGTCTGTATATGAGATTTTATTTAATTAGTTAATCTAGGCAATATATTATTGTATTTCACTGAAGGGAAATTGGATTTAGGAGATATGAAAGGTAGATTTATTTCCTATCTTTATTGCCCTTTTAAATGTGGTTTATTTTGTTCTCATTTTTGGGGGAAATTGGTTAGAAGTGTTAGTAAGTCTTTCATATGTGGTAGTATTAGTTGGGGTTGTTGTATTTTATTGTCAGCCCTTTGATTTCCTTTGGGTAGTGTGTATAGTTGTAATTAGTTAATCACCGAGTTACCACGAACGGGGATGTTATGTCTTTTATTTTGGATTGGGAAATTATTACCCGTATGTGTGCACTAGTTTACCCTTGGGTTGTGGATTTCTTCCACGTGTTGTCTATAGGGGAGTGGCTTTCAATGGGGGTCGGCACACAAACTAGTGCCAAGGTAACTCATTGAGAGTTAGTTAACTTAGTGGACACTTAATAAATGTATTAGGGGAAAGGGTAGTTTTAACACTTAACACAAATAATTGTGCATTGCTCATGGGCTCAAGGGCTTGTTTAGACTTGGGATGAGATGAGAAGGCCTGGAATGGCAAGATTGTTATCTTGTCTCTTCGAAAGATAATTGATTCTGCATTGGATTGCATGTGGGGCCGAGAGTCGTGAGAGGCTACCAGGGTAACCTAAGATGGGGGTCAGGGCCTAGGAAGATTTGCTAGGGTAACCCATGCAACTTTGTGATGACACTCCTCCTATGTCAATAGTTTGTTTGGTTCAGTGATATATTTGATTATTTAACTCTGGAAGCAATGTAACCATTATGTTAGTGGTGTACTTGTATTTGATTATTTCACTCATGTGATAGCCTGTGTCTAGAGGTCATTGGTTTCTCTTCGAAGCCATGTTACTATCTCCTAGCATGGGGGGTGGGCCTTCGGGTACCACTTGGTTAGGTGGAACGTGCACCTTACTCTGTTGGGTTCCCTTCTTATGTTCGTGATGGTAGGATCTTCTAGTTGGAGAACTCGTGTGTACTAGTTGATGTGTTCCATTCATTTGATTTATGTATCAATTGGATAGTTTTTTTATGTATCACTCCTCAATTGTATTCGAGGAGGATTCTTGTAATTGTAACACTTTTGTATGATCTTCCTCATTTTGGGAATGAGTTTTTTAATAATATTCAAAATTAATGCAATCTATGGATCTTTTATGTACTTTTATCTTATGTCATGTATTTAATGCTTTGGATGTATGATTTATAATTCTTGAGTAATAATTTATATGATATGAATGAGTTACTTTTATATGTTATGGGATTTAGTTGTAAGCTTAGTATTGTGTCTTAGAGGATGTATGTGTTAGTGTAGTGCACTTTTAATTTTATTAATTTCACTTTTAAGAAAAAAAATTGTTTTCTATCGTAGTAGATGCATCTTCCTCTAGGGTTACGTGGCGGGGCGTTACACATGGTATCAAAGCCCGGGTTTAAAAACTGGGAACTTTGGGATAATGTTGAACCCATTAAGTTGTTAGTTGCGTAGGTTTTAAGTTGTGTACCTTGTCTAATACCTTGGTGTGTCTATGTAGGATCATGCCACCCAGACGAGGTCGAGATCGTGGCTATGGAGGCGGTTGCAGAGGTAGTCAACATGATTCACCTCCCCATGTTCCCCATGATTCTGATCTTGAGGAGCATCAAGCATATGAGAATGCTCTAGGAGGTGGAGATCAACATTGAGATCCTTTAGGGATCGAGGGTGCATAGTTGCGCAGGTTGTTAGAGGAGACACTGGCTCGCCTTGGGCTGAGACAGGGTGGAGATCAGGTTAATATTGGTGAGTGGGAGGTACTAGTTTAGTTAGAGGCAGTCGCAGCCACACACATGAAGGATTTACTTAGAGCTCATCCACCCACCTTTGATATATCTGGCAGTGGTCTTAAGGCTGAGACCTGGTTGATTGACCTGAACTGTTGTTTTGTGATGCACCCCTATGGTAGCAATACCAAGGCTAGGTGTGCGATCATGCACTTGAGAGGTTTTTCTTCTACTTGGTGGAGGTTAGAGGAGCAGAAGCTCTGAATTGATATTAATTTTGTTTAGTGGGATATGTTTCTTGAGAGGTTCAGAGCCCAATTCCTTTCTGATCACTGGTAGTAGCGTTATGGTGATGATTTCCATGCCTTGCAATAGATGGCTATGTCGGTGGAATAGTATGAGCATCATTTCGACAAGCTCAAGCAGTTTGTTGGTATTGGAGATGATGAGGGCATGCTTGTCCAAAATTTTGTCAGGTGGTTAAATGCTTGAATTAGTGGTGGTGTTCGGGTTTTCAAACCCAAGACCTTGGAGACAACGGTGGAGAAGGCTAGGTTGGTTGAGGATAACTTAGTGATGGAATTGGGTGGCCATACAGGAGTGCAGATTGGCAGTGTTTCAGCTGCAGGGTTAGTGCTCGTAGTGGCCAGGCTCAGGGAGCTAGACCACCTAGGACTCAGCAGGTTCCTACTCATAGTGGATAGCAACAGAGTGCACAGGGGAAATGTAAGATTTTCTAGCAGAGGCAAGGAGACAGGTTTTAGTCTAGTGGTGATAGGAACTAGAGGCATAACAAATGCCCCAACTTTGAGCAGCCAGCACAGAGCACACAATCCACCTTTAGGGGTAGCGTTCAGCAGTCAAGTGCACCTCTTGGAGGTAGAGGTTTTGGCAGGGGAATTGGATGTTACACTTGTGGCCAACAGGGTCACATAGCTCGACTATGTCCTAATAAGGGCACATCAGGGTACACACAGAGGTCAGTAGCGTTGAAGCCAACTGTTGGTGATGTAGGCAGAGGTCATCAAGCTTTTATTGTAGTTGATAACCGCTAGGCTGAGCATCAGGGCACCATAGTCGATTCTTCTGGTATGTTATAGGGTAATCGAGTTACCATATTATTTGATTCAGGAGTATCCAACTCTTTTATTTCTTCTTTTGTCATGGCACGATGTAGACTGGGGGCAATAAAGTAGGATGATAGGTGGCAGGTCAAATTGGCCTCTCGTGCTAAAGTTGCAGCACACTCCCTAGTACCTAAATATAGATTGGATATTGGACCTTATCATACTATAGTAGACCTCTAGATTATACCGTTGGGGTCATATGACATTATCATAGGGATGGATTGGCTTGAGGCACACAGAGCTATCATTGATTGTCGACATAAGTCGATTTGATGCATTAGGAAAATAGGTTGAGATAGTGGGATTACAGAGACCTATATCTTTGAGGATGATCTCGGCTATGCAGTTAAGAAGGTGTGTACGTCACGGATGCGATTTGTTTGTTGTGATAGAAGATGACTTAGACTTAGAATATGGTGAGGAGAAGGTTTCTCTTGATAGTCACCCCATACTTCAAGAGTATGTAGATGTGTTTCCATATGAGATTCCAGGGATACCACCTCAACGTGACATTGACTTTAAGATCGATCTTATACCTAGATCTGAGCCTATTTCATGATCTCCATACTCCATGACTACTCAAGAGATTAAGGAGCTATGCTTGCAACTAGAGGAGTTGTTAGCGGAGGGTTTTATCCACCCTAGTGTTTCTACTTGGGGAGCGCCAGTGATATTTGTGAAGAAGAAGGATGGTTCACTCTATTTGTGCATAAACTACTGATAGCTGAACAAAGTAACAATTAGGAACCGTTATCCCTTACCTAGGATTGATGACTTGTTCAATCAGATCAAGGGTGCTACAGTCTTTTCAAAGATTGATCTTAAGTCAGGATACCATCATCTTCGGATCTTCAATTCTAGCATCCATAAGATGGTGTTTCGTACTCGTTATGGTCACTCTGAGTTTACTGTGGTACCGTTCGGGTTGACAAATGTGCCTTCTGTGTTCATGAGTTTGATGAATGGGGTCTTTCGCATGTATCTGGATAGATTCATACTTGTGCTCCTTGATGATATATTGATATATTCTAGGACAGTGGAGGAGCATGAGGAGCATTTGAGGTAGGTTTTGCAGTGTTTGCAAGATAATCAATGATACACTAACCTATCCAAATGTGAGTTCTTTAAGATTGAGGTCAAATACCTTGGACATGTGATATCAAGAGAGGGTATTGTAGTGGATCTTGCAAAGATCCAAGTGATCATAGATTGGCCTACGCCAACTAATGTGGTAGAGATATGTAGTTTCATGGGGTTAGCAGGTTACTACAGGTGCTTTGTTCAAGGTTTTTTCAGGATTGGTCATCCTATCACTTCTCTTTAGAGGAAAGAGAAGAGGTTCATTGGTCAGATCAGTGTGAGGTAGCATTTTAGACTCTTAAGGAGAGATTGACCAATGCACCGATACTTGTGATACTTGATCCTACTTAGGATTTTTTTGTCTATACAGACACGTCCTTGGAGGGATTAGGGGCAGTTTTGATGTAGGATGGTCGAGTCATTGCATATGAGTCTCGTAAACCCAATGATCATGAGTTTAACTACCCTACACATGATCTTGAGTTGGTATCAGTTGTACATGCTTTGACGAGATGTAGGAATTTCCTATTGGGGCACAAGTTTGAGTTGCACAGTGATCATAGGAGCTTACAATATATCTTCACGTAGCCTAACCTTAATGCTAGGAAAACACGATGGATGGAGTTTCTCTGTGAGTATGACTTCAAGGTGAAGTATAACCAGGGGAAGGAGAATATTGTTGCTGACGCACTCAACAAACGGAGACATGAGTTTTCTGAGTTGGCTCTTGTTTTGGACTTGAGGAGTCAAATTCTTTTTGCACTTCCTGCAAATAGTTGGTATCAGGAGGTTAGATCAGAAATAGAGGCAGGCAGGACTCTTGAGGGCAGATACTCAAGTTACTCCCTTGATTCAAATGGTTTGTTGAGGCACATGGGATGTATTTACGTTCCATCTTCTGGTGATCTTCGTACCTTAGTCATGACGGAAGCACATCGGGCACCTTATTCAGCTCATCCAGAAGTGAAGAAGATGCATGCCGATTTGCGACAGCTATATTTTTGGGCAGGAATGAAACGTGATATCGTTGACTTTGTGTCGAGGTGTTTAGAGTGTCAGTGGGTGAAGGATGAACACTAGCATCCGATAGGACTTCTACAGCCACACTTGGTGCTAGAGTGGAAGTGGGATATAATCTAATTAGAATTCATTGTTGGGTTACCCAACTCTTTGAGACGACACGATGCCATTATGGTGACGATGGATAGGTTGATGAAGGTAGCACACTTCTCACCTATACGTTCATCCTATAATGTTTTTTTTGTAGCTAGAGTGTTCATGGAGGATATAGTTAGGTTGCACGACATTCCTCATCGGATCATTTCTGATAGGGATCATGTGTTTACCTTAGCTCTTTGGACATCATTGAATTGCTATGTGGACATAGTTGAAATTTAGTTCAATGTATCACCCTGAGACAGATGGACAGACCAACAGGGTCAATCAGATCCTCGAGGATATGTTGCACATGTATGTGATCGACCAATAGACATGATGGGAGGATTATATCTATTTGGTGGAGTTTTTTATAACAATAGTTATCAGAGTTTGATCAGTATGCCTCCTTTCCATGAATTGTATGGGCGACCATGTCAGAATCCTTTGAGTTGGGATCGGTTGGAGGAAATATTTCTTTTGGGTCCTAAGATGCTTTAGGTTATGGAGCAACAGGTTATTCAGATTAGGGAGTATTTAGTTGCTGCTCAGGATAGGTAGAAGAAGTATGTGGATGTGCATCAGGTAGATCAACATTTTTTTGTAAGAGATCGAGTCTTTTTGCAAGTGCATCCACGAAAGAGTCCAATCCGTTATGGAAAGGGCTCCATGCTCGCACCTCGCTTTGTCGAGCCATTTGAGATTCTTGAGAAGATTGGTCCAGTTGCTTATCGACTTGCTTTTCTACCCAGTCTCTCACATATTCATGATGTGTTTCATGTTTCAGTTCTCAAGCCTTATCACCCTAAAATTTCTCATATCCTTGATTGGAATGCCTTATAGGTAGAGGACGAGAAGCTGGATTTGGAGCCTGTGGCCGTCACGGAGCATAGGAGACTCACCCTCAAGGGTCGAGATATTGAGTAGGTGAGGGTCTAGTGGGATCTGAGGGATGATACTTCTGCTACCTGGGAGGATGCGACTAGGATGGGGGAGCTCTATCCCTATTTGTTCGTAGGCTTCCAGGAGTAAGCCTGACACTAGGGGGGATGTAGCACCCCTCTATTTTTCTCATATGTTCAAACAGTGTGTTTCTCTGATATGCTTATGTTTTTTTACAGTACCTTGACTTTGATAGACCATGATACTTTGTTATTATTTAATTGCTAACTTTGAAGAGATGTTGGTTTTTATATTATGATGTGTGAGAACATTATTCTGATGTTTATTATTATGGCATGCTTTCTCGTTAGCATAGTTTTTATTTGAGTTGATATTGTTAGATGCTCATTTGTATTTTATTAATGTTGTAGATTCATCAGTTTGATGTGACATTATATTGGTGAAGGGAATGGGATTACATCACTCGCTTGAGAGCGCCCTGCGATTCCGCGATTCTCTCTTCATGGTGTGAATACTTATGATATATATATGCATGTTCAACATATGCTTTGATTGCGGGTTTGTAGGTATAGGACATCGACTCCACCTGGATTCACAGGTTTGAGCATGTCCATTGCTTAACGGTATTATTGATTGGGAGATAGTAACGGGGTTTCCCTTGTCAAGCCACAACCCTAGTCATAGTGTGTCGTCAGTTTTAGTTGGTCATGTTTTGGTTATCATGTTGTCCATTTTTTCCTTGAAGTTATTTATGTTGCAAAGTATGTTTAAGGGAAATAAATGCTTTAATATGTTTTAGTTGATTATTTAATTAGTCTTTATTATTGTGTTAGAAGCTTTGTTTTTAATTTAATTTATTTGGTAAAATGATTTAATCTTATGATTAAATTTATTTTATTAAGTAATTAAATTAATTGGATTAAATTTAAATTAGAAAATATTATGTGATTTTGATTTATTAAAATGCATTAATATCTAGAAAATATCTAGAGGGATTAGTTGGTAATTGATTGAGAAGATATTTGTTTTTGACATGTGTTGGGAAATTTTAATTACGGTTGTTGGAAAAATTATTTCATGGAGAGAATAATTGTTGTAACAAAGAGAGGTAAGAGGTTACTTCACGGAAGAGGGGAAGATATTTTTGCAGAGGTTGTTAAAAATTAATATTGGTTGTTGAATCTGGTTGTTGAAAATTTGGGGAAGGATAATCTCGGGAAAAAATATACTTTGGCTCTAGATTTGTTTTGTTTTTCTAGAAGAAGTTTTGTTTTCAGGAAGAAATTTTGTTTTTCTGGAGGAAGCTTTGTTTTGTGGAAGAAGCTCTACATCAATCTTCATCTCCTCAAGTGTCTGGAATTCAAGGTCCTTAATTATTTTATTTTATTTCAATTTGGAAAAGGTTATTAGATTAATTTGTGGATTCTGGGAAAAGACTGTCTGTACAAGATTATAAGCTTTTGAGTTTTTTTTGTTAAATTAAAAGTATGTCGTGTCTAAAACTTACCGTGAAATCTTCTGTAGAAATTATTGCAAGTTTTTATTTGTTTTGAAATTATAAATTATCTGGGAATCTTTAGAAATTCCTGTAGGGATTATTTTTAAACAATGGAGAACCCAAAAGGAAAATAATAGGAAACTGGAAACTTATGCTAGGATGGAATTAATTTCTCTGTAGAATTTTGTAGCAAACCTCTCGAGAACTTTTGTAAATGTTATCTATAGAAAATAATTGCTCTATTTCCTATTAGATTTGTTATCTGGAAGATATTGGAAACCTCTGGAAGGGAAATGAAAACCACTGGAAGAAATTGTATTCCTCTATATAATTTGTGCATCTTCCTATACAATATATTTTGAAAATTATTTGCTTGACTGGGGCATTCATTTTGATAAATTTGTATATATATTTAAATATATACATATATATATTGAAAGATATATATATACATATGTATAAAATATATGTATATACTTAAATTAATTTTGAAGTTCTTGTCAAATTCTTTTATGAAAACGATGTAGAAATTTGTATCTATCAGAATTGCGTCTGTACGGTGACTGTATTTAAATTCGCAGGGATATATATATTTGAAGTTTTAAGTTTAATTTTTTATATGTTTGGGGAGGTTGGGACTCTCCCCACAGCCGCCTCCATGGGAAGCATTGTGAGGAGGCAGCGCCTAGCGTTGCCCACTCCACAGTCACCCCATGTTATATGGGGGTTCGGCTGTGTGGAGACGCAACCACCCCCCAATGCATATGTGAACCCTTCAATATGATTTTCGCCGTCTTTCCTTTAAAGGATTTCGATTTGGTTTTTTATTAAGGTTGAATTTAATATATATATTATATATTTATTTATACACATAAATATATGTGTGTAAATATATATACATAAATATAATTATATATATATATATATATGTATGTATATATGTATAAATATATTATTTTGGGAATTGTAAGTTGTTTTATTTTAAAATATTTAAATACTATATATATATGCGTGTATATATAATTATATATATGTGTGTATATATATAATTGTATATATACTTAAATATATATATATGTGTATATTCTATATATTTAAATAGAATATTAAATAGGTGCATGGAGTAATGCACAATTAAAATATTTTTTAAATGATATGTTTTTGAAAAAAGAAGAAATTGGTATTTTTATTTAAAAGTAATTGAGGAATTGAAATAAACAAATAGATTAGATTTCCTCTATTGTCTGTATATGAGATTTTATTTAATTAGTTTATTTGGGCAATACATTACTATATTTCACTGAAGGGAAATTGGATTTAGGAAATCTGAAAGGTGGATTTATTTCATGTCTTTATTGCCCTTTTAAATGTGATTTCTTATGTTCTCGTTTTTGGGGGAAATTGGTTAGAAGAGTTAGTAAGTCTTCCGAATGTGGTAGTATTAGTTGGGGTTGTTGTATTTTATTCTCATCCCTTTGATTTCCCTTGGGTAGTGTGTATATTTGTAATCAGTTAATCACCCAGTTACCACGAACGGGGATGTTATGTCTTTTATTCTGGATTAGTAAATTATTACTCGTATGTGTGCACTAGTTTACCCTTGGGTTGTGGATTTCTTCCATGTGTTGTCTATAGGGGAGTGACTTTCAATGGGGGCCGACACACAAAGTGGTTCCAGGGTAACTCATTGAGAGTTAGTTAACTCAATGGAAACTTAATAAATGTATTAGGGGAAAGGGTAGTTTTAACACTTAACAAATATAATTGTGCCTCGCTCATGGGCTCAAGGGCTTGTTTAGACTTGGGATTAGATGAGAAGGCCTAGAATGGAAAGATCATTATCTTGTCTCTTTGAAAGATAACTGATTATGTATCGGATTGCATGTGGGGTCGAGAGTCGTGAGAGGCTATCAGGGTAACCCAAGATGAGGGTCAGGGCCTAGGAAGATTCACCAGGGTAACCCATGCAGCTTTGTGAGACACTCCTCCTATGTCAACAATTTCTTTGGTTTAGTGATATATTTGATTATTTAACTCTGGAAGCAACGTAACCATTATATTATTAGTGTACTTGTATTTGATTAGTTCAGTCATGTGATAGCTTGTGTCTAGAGGTCATTGGTTTCTCTTCGAAGCCATGTTACTATCTCCTAGCACAGGGGGTGGGCCTTCGGGTACCACTTGGTTGGGTGGAATGTGCGCCTTACTCCATTGGGTTCCCTTCTTATGTTCATGATGGAAGGATCTTCCAGTTGGAGAGCTCATGTGTACTAGTTGATATGTTCCATTCATTTTATTTATTGTATCAGTTGGATAGTTTGTTTATGTATCACTCCTCAATTGTATTCGAGGAGGATTCTTGTAATTGTAACACTTTTGTATGATCTTCCTCATTCTAGGAATGATTTTTGTAATAATATTCAGAATGAATGCAATCTATAGATATTTTATGTACTTTTATCTTATGTGATGTATTTAATTCTTTGGATGTATGATTTATAATTCTTGAGTAATAATTTATATGATATGAATGAGTTACTTTTATATTTTATGGGATTTAGTTGTAAGCTTAGTCTCGTGCCTTAGAGGATGTATGTGTTAGTGTAGTGCACTTTTCATTTTATTAATTTCACTTTTAAGAAGAAAAAATTGTTCGCTATCGTAGTAGATGCATCTTCCTCTAGGGTTACGTGGCGGGGCATTACATTGAGAGATTGTTTGCTTCCTTATTACCTTCCCTTAGTATGTGATTCACATAGTACCTTTGAAAGCCCTTCAAAAAGTCTAAATTTTTCTCTAGAACAACCTCCAATTTCCAATTTAACATTCTACTATATCTGAGAGCATTAATAATGATAGCAGAGTCACCTTCAACCACTATATTTTCAAGCTTCATTTCAACACAAAGTTTGATGCCATGAAATGCAGCCTGTAATTCAACAACATTATTGGTTCCAATGGGAAGAGATATAGCAATTTTTCCAATCACCTTACCTTTCCAATCTCTGATGATGCAACCAGCACCAGAGCTTCTAGGATTCCCATGAGAGGCCCCATCGAAATTAACTTTGAACCAGCCAAAATCTAAGGGTTGCCATTTCACATTCTTCCTTGCTTTTTGAGTTATCACCCCACCTTCAACAACGAAGGGAGGAAGCTTTAACCCACTCCAATTGCATCTCATGGTGGCATCCCAACATGTGAAGTTTTCCTTTTTTTTGCCCTGGGTCATCTACTCTCGAATTTTCCACCTCCATAATTGACACCTCAACCTTGTTGAGAAAGGAGGGGAGGGACATCTCAGCATCCTGAAAGATTCTATGATTCATCTCTTTCCATATTTCCCATATAAGAATCGACTAACAAATTCTCCAAAGGCAAGCATACATTGCATCCTTGTTGGAGATCGACCAACCTTTGAACATTCTCAAGATATTCCCCAAGAGAGCTAAATACTACTACAATTTAGTGCATAACCAGTTCCAACAACTTGAGGAGAAGGAATAATACAAAAATAAATGGTCCCCTGATTCTTCCGCATATTTGCAGAGGGTACATCTGGATGGGCCATTGTAGCCTAGTCTCCTAAATCTATCTGCGGCTAACACTCTTTCCAATATTGCATGTATATTTAATTACATGTTAATTTTAGAAATATTTATCATCCAATTATTCAAATGATATTACTAATTTACATCATCCAATTATTTCAAATAGTACTTAAAAATTTAAATTTTGATCTATTTTTTTAATATGTATTGTAAAATGAAAGATTGTCAATATTTTGATAGTTACAAAGAGAATTATCTTAAGAATAACTTAGCAACTAAATAAAATAAATATTTAGACTAATATATTTATATATAATAGTAAGTTTATTGTATAAATATTGTATATTTATTTAAAATGTGAAATAAATCATATACGTTTAATAGTCTTATATAAAAAATATATATACATAAAAATACTTATTAAAGATATAAACATGGAAAGTTCTCTAAATTTATTATTCTTCTTCAAGTTGGTCTCTAGTGAGAATGTGATATTTAATTAAAAACACTATAAGCACTTGGTTATTGTCAATGTTAAGAAAAAAAGATTCAACTCACCTTATTCTCATATTGACATGTTTGATTGTTTTTTATTAGGGGTAAAGCAGGTTTTGATGGGACCTGAAACCCATTACAAACCGATTTTGATGGGATCTGTAACCCAAATAAGAAAAGCATGCTACAAACAACATCCCAACAGTATCAACAACTTAAAAAACATGACTACACAAGTTGCATCAGCAAAGAAGACAAGGGATCGAGATCCCAGTACAACCAGGAAATCAGTACCTAGAAACCTTAGGTAAATAAAGAAACCGCTTGCATCAACCAAGCATCAAAAAACCAATCACTTAGAGAAGAAACTGCTGAGCCAAGAGAGACATTCATCTTAATGGTGTAGAATACCATCAAGCCCCTAAACAAAAACACCAACAACTCCAAAAACCCCACCTCAATAGGGGACCCATCGGAGCACTGAGTCACAACAACTTTCATGCAGCAGCACCCAACCTAAAACACCAAATCTAACTCCACCTTAATGGGAGAGAGCTCCCCTCTATAAGAGAGGAAAAAATGAGAGCCCAAACCTCCAAAACCTCCACTCATTTTCTGACACAAGCTCCTCCTTGATAGGAACAATCAGATGAGAAAAGAACTCTCCACCAAATATATAGCAACCACCTTCACCTCAATAAAAGAGGGCTTCAACTCAATGGGAGCAGTCTCCACCTCCATAGAAGACACCAATTGTAGATTCAGAGAGAAAACATCAGAAGAAAGGGCAGTCACAACCACCTTTAGCAAGGTAGGAAACTGGTACATGAAAGGAGTAGAAAAGCCATAACTGAAACCCAATAGATCAGAGTCCATAAACATAGGATCCTTCAGCCAACACAAAAAAAAACCTTTAAAAGATAATAAACTCCTTTCATAAGAGTAAGCTTCACCATCTTAGGGAGGATCAAGACCTAGAAGTCACACAACAACAACTTCACAGCAGGGAATACAACAAAACATCCTGTAAACTATGAAGAATGAGGAACCCAACAAGCAATAACAGACCCCTTCAACAAGTTCAACTTCAAAAACTAGGGGCACCAAGCCACAACAAAGAGGTTCCCTGCCATCACCAAAGTAGCAATATCAACAAGTTTAAAGAACTCCCACTTCCAGCCCACCAAATCCAAACCCATCAGCAGGAGCAACACCCTGAACTAGGCCTAAAGGCAACAAATCCCACAGGGGAACCCACCAAACCCTAAACAAGGATGAAGCATAACCAAGAAACTTCACAAGAAGGAAATCACAAGAACAAAACAACAAAGAGAGCACCAAGGTTGCACCAAGTCGAGAAATAGAGAGCTAGTAGCCACAAGGAAGACATCAACTCTTAACAGGAGAGAAAGCAATAAAAACCCAAGGGCCATATCCAACCACCCAAACATAAACCGAGCATAAAAGAGGAAATCCCAAATTTCCACAACAAAAGAAATTTTGTCTCCAACACAACTACCCAAAGAGCAGGCAACCACCCAAAAATGAGGCAAATCCCCAAAACCAACCACTGCCAAAAAAACCCCATCAACCGCAACAGAACCAGAAGGGAAAACAAAAACCAATAAATCCTCTCTTATAGTCACAACAAGCGCTTCCATAAAGCACGAGAACAAGATCCAAGAAATCCAATGGAGCGCCAGTCTCCAAGCAACCGACTCCAAACACAAGCTCTTAAAAGAAGAAAGAGTCACTGCCCTCAAAAACCACTAGAACAAAAAGATGATGGTGTCACAAAGAATGATACCCACATAGCACAAAGAAGACCAGGACAACTGGAAAACTAGCCATCCAACCTTGAAAAACACATCCAAAGCAAAAGCCGCCTCAGACGCCAAAGAACAAACATCTCCATCTGGATCTGCATCTGAATCCTCTCTATTTGCATTATCAATGTCGAAGGAATTCAAAACTCCTCCCTCAGACCTCTTCCTTCCTGAACGCTCCCTCCTGCTTTGCTCCATTACTCAAATTGTTAGTCAATGTCAAGCATGTTATATTAATCAAATCTTGATTATGTAAAGTGATTATCAATTAAAATTATACATTAAATCACTTCAAAGTGTTGTTACATAAACACTCAATACGACATACGACAAAGTTGAAATAAATTATTTTTTCAAAACATATAAAGCATAAAAATGCCAATCTCAAAGTATCCATATTTTTATATATTTTATAATTTAAACATAGAATTATTTCGATGAATAAAATAGTCATATATAAAATATCATTAGATTAATTGTACTTGTGTAATTACATGTAATTTTCAAAGTGTATTACAAAACTTGACCCATTTGATGGTAGGTAAGATAATTTCTATTCAAATTCAATTTGGTGGTAGAGAAGGATCATCTCCATTTAGAATTCAGTCTTTCTATTTTACTAAAGAATAGAAGAAAATTCATGTGCACAACTTTCATTAGGAAATTGATGATATACGCAACTTGAAATGTGTTGTCTATTTTGCAAAAGAATGTCAAACATGTGATGATTCTATACTCATTCCTATTATATGTGGAAATCAATCTTTTTTCTTTGATGATCATCTCACCTATGAGACTAACCTAGAGAACCACTTTATTAGGGTTCAATACTTCTAACCATATCATCTTTGAGTCATGCTATCAAATAATCATTTTCATGTAGAAACAAAAAAATCAATATTATTTTCTAACATCATACTTCATGGAGTTGCAATAGTGGATTTATTATTTAAATTTATTTTTTAGGTTGAGTATCATGTCAATATTTTGTATTATACTTTATAGGCTACCATGGAGCTCGAGAAACAACTCGATGATAATTTTGATCAATTGGGTGTTATTGCAAAAAATCAAGGTGGTCTAGTTATGAGAATCAAGGAAGTAACTAGAAGTTGTGATTTTTATTCAACTCAAAATAAATCACTTTACATTGAAGGTCATCCAAACTAGACCATATACTCAATCTACTATTTACCACTCTAATTCAAAATTTAAGATTAAATGTTGAATGTTCTTATAATTCTCCAATTAATTTATTTGATGTTAATTCTACCCATTTTTATTCTTATTTATTACTAAGTACACTTTCTCCCACTATTATACATAAACAATTTATTTTATAAAAAATATATCATTCAATTATTATATAAAGACACTTAAAATCAACATTGTAAAGAAAAAGAAGCAACTTTGTAGTTGGAAAATAAGTTTGCCTTGATGATAGCAATTTTTTCTAATCATACATAATGGATAAAATGACTTTTGTTCTCGTACTATCTCTTATACAATCGTGTACTATATTCTATCCATTCTTAAACAAAACCACTTTGGGCAGTACAATTTTTATGGTACGATCAAGTGGTACTTTACCATGTGCGCTCCCACTTTATAAATTTGTGCTCTATTTTATTCATGGTCCCATCAATAGTTAGTAGGGGTCTTTTTAATGATATAAGTGAAAAAAGATTTTTTAAGAGCCTTCTATTTAGGATATGATGGGTTCCTCGGTTCGCTTCTCCATATCACCCACGTATTTCGCACCTCACTCATCCTAAAGCTATTTATTTTGTTAGGATTTTCCTTTATAGAACTTTGTACTACATAGTAAAGGGGGAATATGAGGATGGAGATTGTATGCAAAGTAATGGTAGGAGTCATGTTAGGGGAGAAGATCTAATAGTTGTGCATTTTAATTTCGCGCTTCTAATTATCTTACATGAAAAATTCAAATCACTCTCATTTTTTTACAGCAGCTTGTTTGGCAAGTCTCTTATTTATAACTTTCGTTTTAGGGCCACATCATCAAATATGATGCCATATCAGCATGCTTTTTGTCAAGGTGTCCAAAAAGGCCCCAAAAAAAAGTGAGACCAATACTTGTGCATTCACATCACGGGTAGTTGAGCGCTGATGTGGCATCACATGATTGGTTGCTTTTTAGATCAAAAGAATATATTTTGTTTAATTATGGGTAGTCAAGTCACAACTATTCGACATTATATAAACAACTACTATCATAACTACTGGGCATTATATAAACAATTACTATCACAACTATTGATAGGTGCTCAACTACTAGGTCCTCTCCCCTAATTTGAGATTGATGCTAAGAAGATATTGACTTTGAAATTATGTGGTTATAATGAGTTCAAACATTTTAAATGTGTTCATAGAAAGGTAGGGTCAAGTATCATTTTAAAAATTTAAGAATATGATTTGAACATAGAATAAAATTGGAAAAAGAAGAATAGGACATCTTCTACAAGATTATTGTTGTATAAACAAATAATAATTAAATTTAAAATTTTGATTTATAAGAGAAAAATTTAGTAATTAAGTTTGATTAAAATTGATAATTTTATATGGGTTAAAGATAACAAGTGAAAATGGGGAAGAAGGAAGAACAAATGAATTGTAAATGAAGAAGGGGATATAATTGTTAAGGAAAATAGATTTTTAAGGAGGATCTGACTAATTACAAAAGTAGTGGAAGGTTTTTACAAAAGAGGGCAAGAGAAAGAAGAAATAGAAAGGAATTATTAGAGTATGTTGAACAATAGTGTTAGATCAAATTCGATGGAGGACATAGTCAAGAAAGAAATAAGTGATGAACTGTGTAAAGACGGATGCAATTAGATATTTTATTCCTCCCTAAATATGTTCTTGTACAAACGAGTTCAATTGAAAAGGAAATTAATGGGAAACCACTAGGGGTGAGAAAGACATGAAATTAGGCCTTATTTAAGTATAGGAATAAGGGAATATCATCATGTAGATGATTGGAGGGACTAATCTAAATCTTGGGATTCTAATCAAACTAACTAATACTTCACATGGTTGGTGAAGGCCCTCAAGTTTCAGTTAATGATAAAATGTTCAGAAATAAAAATTTAAACCCTTTCTTCATATTTCTTGATCAAAAAAGTGGAGGGCTTGAATAACTAAAAATGATTTTCTAGAATAGGTAGAAAATTTCTATGAAAAATCAAGTTGTGTATAAATGCAACTTTATCAAAAAGCTTTCTTGACAACAAATTTTCATTTAGAAGAAGTAAAGGAAGAGATCTACTCGAAGGGGCTTCTGATATATGGAAAATATAATGTTTTGATTAAAATAAAAACATCTACACTTCAATCCAAAATATGTAGAATAATTACTCTAGTTTAGACAAGACTTTATGGTTTAAAATTGGGATATTCAAGTAGTCACATCCTTGTAGATATTGGAAACTAGATTAAAGGTTTCATCTATATAAACATGAGAGTAAAATATAGTGTGAATAATGCATGCACTTGAATCAATATCAAAATAGAATTGGCAAAATCCATTTAAAAGAGGTAAATCTACAATCCAAGCTTGGAATTTTAGTCCAACTCATAGATTTAGAAGGAAAAATATTTGTACATCGTAGATGGAGAGTTTCTTATTGATGTGTATATTAGTCACTATCTACTCAAATAAATTTCACTACTGAAATTTACATCTCTTTAAAGAAAATTAAACTTTAAAATAAAATTTATGATCCCAAGAATTTGACTATTGGTTCTCAATGTGTGGACTTCTTAGTTGTTTGTTGTGGATATTATTTTTACAAAGGGAATCACATGCTTGGAAACTATAAAATAGGGTTAGATTCAAGAATAATAATTAAGTCCATGTCTTCAACCCTAAATGAGTGTTTTATTATCTACGATCAAACTAAATTCATTAATACTAGAATACTTTTCATCATCTAATATTTAATATTGTAATTTTTTACTTTGGATTTTAAACTTTATGGAAAGAAACTAAAAAAGAGAGGGTCAAAAAGAAAATGTTAGAAATACTACTCTAGAAATTTGTTATTCCTATTTAGATTCACTGCAGTGGAGGACATGGTGGCTACTCTGTTGTCAGGTTCGTGGGTTTTTGGGAAGCACAATCTAGCTTTGTGCAAGTGGAAACCTAGTTTTGACCCTGCTACTGATCTAAATAAGTCGGCTCCTATTTGGTTAAGGCCGTCGGGCTTGCCTTTGGAGTTTTGCGACGAAGCCATCTTCAAAGCCATTGGGGATTCACTAGGTCAATTTGTTACCACGGATTCTATCACAAAATTGAAATCCAGGTTAGTCTTTACAAGATTCTGTGTCAATATTTGTGTTGATAAAATCCTACCAAACTCTGTTAAGTTGTGTTCTAAGTTGGGCAACTGGACTCAACCTATGTGTTACGAAAACGCTATGGTATACTATCAAAAGTGTGCCAAATAAAAGCATTTGATCTCCGATTGCAAATCTAATGTCAGTCGGGAGTTTAAGAACAATGTGATAAATCCCACTCCTCTATCTGAGAATATTCTAAGGCCACCGAGTGACTTTGGGTTTGTTCCCCCAGGTGCTGATCAGTCACCTGAGAATCCTCCACACCCACCCTCCCCTGTCGGTCCACCTTCTGAATTAACTAACCCTAGTGAGTCATTGGATTTGGCTGCTAAACCCCTGTTTCTCCTTTTGTCTCAAAACCCTGGCTCTTCGACTAGTGATCCCCTGTTAGCGGGGGTCTCTGGTGGGATTCCTGTTCCTGGTGCTTCGACTATTGACCCTCTGTTTAAGGCTGTCGCTTTGGGGACTTGTGGGTCCTTGATCAAGGATGGTGAAATCTGGGAGGAAGAGAGCTCTGGTATGATTGACGAGTCTACTGAAAGTTTGGGGAGTTTAAAGCTTGAGAAAGCTGGGGATGAAGGGATATGGACAACGCCCAAGAAGAAAGGAAGGAAGGAGAAGGCAGATGTAGGAGGGGAATCTAAGCCAGGGAGACCTTCCTAGAGATACACTAGAATGAGAGAAATGACAAATGAGATTTCCTTGGAAAAACATAGGACATTCGATGTATCCTCAAAAAAAAGTCAAAAATGAGAATTATGTCATGGAACGTTCGTGGGCTTAATAGCTCACACAAACAACATGCCCTGAAGGACTATATAGTGGAACATAAGATTGATGTTTTCCTTCTTCAAGAAACCAAAATGTTGATGGTTAATTTTGATAAAATTGCTAACTTTTTTTGGCCTAATGTTTCCTATGTCTATAGTGATGCCGAGGGAGCTTCGGGGAGTTTGGCAGTGCTTTGGAACCCATCTCGTCTGCAGGGTTCTGAAATATTTCACTGTAAAAATAGTGTAGGGGTTTCGTTCTCTTATGTTGGAGAAGCTTGGTCTATAGTTAATATATATGCTCCTAATCAGAGGAACACGAGGAGTATTTTGTGGAATAACATGGTGGCTAAGATTAATCTGAATAAGGGAGGTCGTTGGCTTGTTGCTGGAGATTTTAACTCTCCCCTGTTTCCATCTGAGAAAAGTGGTGGCCTTCTAGATTACACTGACAACATGTCTAATCTGGCTAATTTTTTGAATTCTTCGAGTTTAGTTGATATTGAGCTCCTGGGACAGAATTACACTTGGTCTAAAAGACGGGCTGGTGGTAACCTGATTTAGGTCCAGCTTGACCACTTCCTTTGCTCTCCTCATTGGACTAATGTCTTAGATGCCAACCTAATAACCTTGCCCAGGATGGTCTCTAACCATAATCCTCTTCTGCTGACCACTAATATTCGTCCTGCTGTTGGTCCCTATCCTTTTCGCTTTGAAATAATGTGGAACACTCATCCCGATTTCAAAAATAAAATTGTTGAATGGTGGAATATTCTTGTCCAAGGATCCCCTATGTTTAGGATCTGCTTTAAACTTAAACATATTAAATTTATGGTAAAAGGATGGAACAATAATGTGTTTGGGGATGTTTTTCAAAGGAAAAAACTGCTTGAAGAAAAGTTGAGGACCTTATAGAAAAATATGGATGAGGGTGATGACAGACAGTAGACTCACATCTAGGAATGGGAAGCTAGAATGGAATGGGAACAGGTACTAAAAAATGAGGAGGTCTTCTGGAAACAAAAATCTAGGGTCCAATGGCTGAAGGAAGGAGATAGGAACACCTCATTTTTTCATGGTTCTGCTATCAAGCATAGGAAAATGAATCAAATTTCTAAACTGACAAATGCCACTGGGGAGGTGATTTCAAATCAAGCTCAAATTGGGATCTGTGCGGTTAACTATTTTCAAGAGGCTTTTTCAGCCCCTGTTGAGGTGCCCAACCTGGCTTTGGATTGTGCGATTCTCCAACATCTCCTTGCCTCCATCTCTTAGGAAGATAATTTGGGAATCCTTAGGACTGTTTCCATTGAATAAGTTCGTCTAGATACCTTTAGCATGGGGGCTTTCAAAGCCTCGGGGCCTAACGGTTTTTCTCTTGCTTTTTTTTAGATTTTCTGGGATATTGTGGGCGGGGACCTTGTGCTTGCGGCTAAGGATTTCTTCAAATCTGATAGGATCCTCAAAAAATTGAACCACAATTTCATTTCTCTTATCCCCAAGATAAGTGAGCCTCTTTCTACGACTGACTTCCGACTTATTAGTCTTTGTAACACCTTTTATAAGATCATTTCTAAGATCCTTGTTAACCACATCAAACCTCTTCTGGAAAAAATCATTCGTCACACTCAAAAGGGGTTTGTCCCTAGGTGACATATTCTTGATACCACTTTGACAACCCATGAACTGCTCCACTCAATGGATAGATCTAACAATACAGGGATGGCTCTCAAGCTTGACATTTCCAAAGCTTATGATAAAGTGTTATGGGACTTCATCCCGAAGGCCATGGCTAAGTTTGGATTTAATAGTTCGGTCATCAAACTCATTATGGAATGTGTTAGCACTGCCAAGTTCTCAGTTATGATTAATGGATCCCCTTGTGGGGGTGATCCCACAAAGCTGGTTAATAATTTCTTAGAGGAACTCATTTTTGCTGAAATCAAATATTTTTAAAAAATATAATGATTTAAACCTTTAAGGATTCCAATTGAATAGGATTTGATCAAACCACCTTAGATCAAACCCCCTTGGATAGAATCTTGCTAGTTTTAAACCATACCTATAAATGAGTCTTCTTTACACCTATAAAAATGTTGATAAAAAATCACTTTTGATTTAACTTTTGGGGGATCAAATTAATTTATTTAAAATTTATTTGAAATGATTATGGTAGTCCTCAAAATGATCTATCCCACAAATATAACTTTAATATGTTTTGGTTTTATTATGTATGTGTTTTTTTAGTTGTATTAAACATAGGTTTTTCACCGAAAATCAAGCTCTCTGTTTTACACATGTGAAAAAATAGAAAATTATCAAAATAATTTTAAAAAAATATCTTTATGCTGGGTATTGATATCCTTGATACATTAAAAAAATAAAAATTGAATTTCGACACATACAAAAAAATTTATGTTGTATACAGTTCGCCTATGTCTAAGTTGCAATTTGTTTGACTTCAAAACTCTATTAAGGAAAAAATATTCAATAAAAAACTATGAGACCAAATTAAAGTGCTATATATTGGAGTTATAAATCTAAATTCGAAAAAATTATAATTTTATCCTTCATACAAAAAAAGTTATGTTGTATACGATGAGCATCACTTTTTAGAAATGTTGTTTTCTGAAAAAAAATAGTTTTTGTGGGAGATGGAAAAAAAGTGCAATCTTATTCCAAAAATTTTGAAAAAAATATTTTTAGAATCTACAGACAAAATGTGATGAGACTCTAGTTTTCATCATCTTCAAATTCCTCATAGTTTAGCCGCTATAGGTACCCAAATGTGAAGATTTAGTTAAAATTAATAATTTCAGTGTCCAATTTGGCCAAAAATTGTAAACCACTATTGTGGGATCACCTATGGGTTCTTCTCTGTTGGTAGAGGGCTCAGACAAGGAGACCCTCTATCCCCCTATCTTTTCATAATGATTGTTGATGTGCTCAGTAGGAATTTCATGGGTCTGCTGTTAGAGGGCTCCATTACAGGTGTTAGAGCAACTTCCTCTCTAAATCCGATTGTTGTGCAAAAAATTGTGGATGACACCTTTCTATTTGGGAAGGCCTCTGTGGTGGAAGCCAAGAAATGGAAAGCTTGTCTTAACAACTATGCCTCTTGCTCTTGTCAAAGCATCAATTACAATAAAAGTAAGATTTATTTCTTTAACTACATGCCCAATTTGAAAAATAAGGTGATTGTGGTTCTAGGATGTGTTGGTGATTCTCTCCTATCGGTGTATCTTGGGCTCCCCCTCATGATTAAGGAGGTACCCACGGAGTTCTGGAACTCGATTCTAGAAAGGATTCAAAGGAAATTGGCTGGGTGGAAGGGATCTATGCTAAGCCATGCTAGAAAACTCCAACTTCTCACTGCAGCTATCCAAGGTATCCCCACTTACTTTCTATCCATTTTTAAGATGCCTAAGTACATTGCTGATAAATTTGAAAGAATTCAAAGGAATTTCCTATGGTCTGGTACTAAAGAAAAAAAGAAACTCACTTTGGTGAAATGGGAAAGGGTCTACCAGGCTAAAAATTGTGGTGGGCTTGGAAATAGGAAGATTGTCAACTCTAACAGGGCTATGATGGCCAAAGTTGGTTAGGGCCAGTTAAGGAACACTAAGGACTGGTGTAAAATTCTAAATTCCAAATATCTCTAGAATAGGCCCTTGATTGATTATCTTTCAGAACCTCACCCTCAGGGCTCTGTTGTCTGGAGGAGCATTTGTAGCATACAAGGCCTGCTAAAGAAATGGATTAAATGGAAAATGGGCAATGGGATTAAAATCAGGTTCTAGGAAGATACTTGGCTAATTGACTCCTCTCTAGCTTGCTCTGGCTTTGGGGCGGTGATGGGAGCGGCTCAGAGATTATTTGGCATACATATCAGTGACTATGTTTCTTGACCTCTTGGAGCTAGGATTTAGAAGGATCTTACCCTTTGTTGCCCCCTTCTCATGACCTTTGTTGTCTAGCTCGATCCCTTTAGGTGATTCTCTCTAGCACTAGGTTTCCATCCTATGACAGAGAGGATGAATTTTTTTGACTTTAGATAAATAAAGGGATCTCTTTGTGCGATCAACTTATAGACTGCTGACTAACGAAAATTCTATTGTGGAACCTTGGAAGAACGTTTGGAATCGTGACATGATCCCTAAAATTATTTTTTTCTGGTGGACGGCCTGTCATAACAGGATTCTAACCCAGGACAATTTGAGGATTCAGGGTTTTTGTTTTCCCAATAGATGTTTCCTTTGCAAGAAAGGGGAGGAAACTATCAGTCACCTTTTATTACATTGCCCGTATGTTACTGAAGTTTGGGGGTTGGATTTTGAGAAACTTGATGTCCCTTGGGTTATGAGCAAGGACCTTTTATCGTTTATTCTGGGTTGGTATGGCCTGTTTTTCCACCCTCTGCCAGGTGAAATTTGGAAGCAGGTCCCCCTATCTTAGGATGGTGCTTATGGAAGGAGAGGAATAATAGGGTCTTTAGGAATATTGAGAGGAGTCCCAAGGATGTTTTTGGCATTGGAGTTAGGCTCATTGAGGAGAATATCTCTCTCTTTAATGGGAAACTCCCGGAGTTGGGGTCGATGGATTATGAAATAAAAATGGCTAAGGAATGGCACAAGGATTTAAAGGCTAACTCCTTTGATAATTCAAAACTTTTAGCTAGAAAAAATACTAAATGGGAGCCTCCGGATAGAGGATGGTTTAAACTTAATTTTGATGGGGCTGCTAAGGGCAACCCAGGTAGGGCAAGTATTGGTGGAGTTATCAGAGATTCTATGGGAGCTCTGGTGGCGGGATTTGCTGGAGGTATTGGGTTTCAGTCTGCTTTAGTGGCAGAGGCTCGTGCACTGCTAATGGGCCTCAAAAAATTTGTTTCTTTGGGGATTTCTTATCTCCACATTGAAGGAGACTCCAAGTCGATTACAGATGTTGTGAATAAAGATAGATTAATTGGTTGGAATATAAAGGACATTTTGTTGGATGTTAGCTTCCTTTTATCCAAATTTAGGGATAAAAAGGTGACTCATATCTTCAGAGAAGGCAACCATGTGGCAGATGCATTGGCTAATCTTGGCTCGGGCTGGGATTCCGCTAAATGTTGGAGGAAAAAGGAAAGGCTTCTGCCAATAATTCAAGCTTTAATCATGCGGGAACAAGGCTACCATGGTTTGCAATGATTTTAAATCTTTGGATGACGAGAGCTGAATAGGGGGCCCACTGGATTTTTTGGGGGATCTGGTGGATGAGTATTAACATGGAAATGAAGTACAGGTGGAGGTTTCTTAGAAAAGATCTACGTGTGTGGGGCACGAAAAGGAGGATCCACATGTCTGTCCTTTGGACATGGTGGATGGGGTCGGGTTCTAAGGTTACGGTGAGGTGGCGGGGTTGGGACTTAAAAGATGGTAACAAGTATAATTTTGGCGACTTCATGAAGGATAGGTGGAAGGATGTGACTTTATTAAATCTATGGAGCCGTACTGTGTGATCTATTCTCTTGGGGATTGTTGGATTTCTTGTTTTATCTCCTCCTTGCATCTGGTGGTGTGAATGTATTTATAATGATTTGACTATTCATGATGGGAGATGGGCTCCTTCTAGGGGCTTCGAGCTGATTATTTTAACGCAGGACTCCTTTGGCTCCATTTGGATTGTTGGTAATTTTAGTTATTCAGCATTTTCGCATGGTTTTTTGTGCATTCCCTACATGTCTGCCAATTCTTTCCTTCTTGGTCGTAATCATAACTTCATTAAATTTTGTGTCAAATCACCCCATGGTGATTTTCCCCTCCGTGAATGCGACCTGTACGTGGGTGTTATTATCCTCCGCTGTATACCTTTCCTTAACTATCGCATTGTGATTATTATTCGCGGCTGCTGCAATTGGTATTTTTTGCAATTTCTTGAGTTTTCTGTGCAGGTTGGTAGTATGGGTGGTGAGCGGGTTAGGACTAAACCTGAAAACTGCGAGGAGTTTCGGAACAACCCTTTGGATTGTCACATTTATGTGGAGGGTGGCATTGCTCTGCTTATGGAGTGCTTGGTTAGTAATGATCCTATCTTATCAGTTCAGTTTGCCAATTCGTGGAAGGACCGACGAGTCTCCATTGGTGGTATATCATTTGAAATCAGTGAGGAAGTCATAGCACAAGCTACGGGTTTGCTGTGTTTTGAAAAAAAATACCCCAGACACACCAAGAAATCAGATCATGAAAGCTTAAAAGCCTTTTTAAGAGGTGAGGAGGCCCCGGTGCGGAACTAGTCATGGTTTGAGAGGGATGCACTCTCGAAGCCCTGGGACCAGGTGTGCATGGTGCTGATGAAGTATGTTACTTTGGAAGGTAGATTTAAAACCTGTTTCTCTTACCACTTCCCTTTGTTAAATTACCTAAGACATAAAATGATGCTCAATTTCCCATTTTTTCTTTTAATGGACTTTGAAAGCTCTGTCGACAAGTGCAAAGAGTTGGCCATCCATAACCCCTGTGATCTCCCATCGCTCCTGCTCCATCAGGGGCTTACTCTGAGACTATATCACTTTCATCTAGCTCTTTGTCCGCCTAAAGCCATCATGGCTATCTGCATTGAGAACATTGAACCCCTTTCAATTGTGCATATTTCCCCGGCCGAGTCTAAAAGCCCTCCTCAGAAGTCAAATTCGGACATTGCGGGGAACCCTAATGCCAAATTTACCACCAAAAAACTTAAATTGGGTTGGAAGGCCCATGCCAGCGCGGTGGAAGGACTCTATGAACTAAAAGCCACTCAGCCAGACTCAGCCTACAAGGCCACTTCAACCAAAAAAAGTAAGAAGAAATGCATGTTGGCCCCGACTACTAAGGATGGAAAGGGAAAGAATGCTGTTAGGAAAGACTCCAAAGGTGATATGGTTGTGGGGACCACAGAGATGACTGGAGGGGAAAATTTCAGGAGGAGATCCGGGAGGCTGGCTAAGAACAGCAAAAAGAGGTTAATTATTGAAGACTCTGAGGAGGAGAAGTCTGATAGCAAAGGTTACAAGGAAGAAGAATTTGAAGATGAGGAGGAAGAAAATGTGGAGAGGACCTAGTTTACTCTGGTGGACAAGAAGCTTCCTATTGATGGCTCAGCCTCTCACTCTCCGCATCCCCTGGTGGATGAGCCAAGAGAGGTTCAGGGGACTATGGACGTTGGGGTGGAATCATGCGATGTGGTGAAGAAAATGGACACTCTCGACAAAAGGTTTTGAGGGTTAACCCGCTTCACCATGAAGTTGGGTCACTTTGTCACGAGTACCCTGTCTAATGCTATAAAGGAGGAGTTGGAGGGAAACAACAGCCAGGAGAACAAAGAATTGGTGGGTGATGAGACGGTGGACCTCCTGATTAAAAACTGGGACAACGCCAGTTAGTTGCTCCCTATGCCTATCTATCGGTTGTTGCTCTACGGTCAATGTGTTGCCTTTGGGTTGTTTTTGTGTTTTTTTCCTTTAGGTTTGCTGTTTAGTCTTGTTCTTTTTTAGCCCTAGTGGCTTGTTGTGAAGGGTATAACGCCCTGAAAATGCTGTTTAACTTTTCAAAAACATATAATAATTGTCTTGTATTTCATTAAACATTATCACAACTACACATAGTGCAAGCTTCAATGAAAATTTTAAATTACTTAATAATTACAAAAATACCCTAATAATGACATAATTTAATCATATATTTCATTGAAAAAAAAGAGAGAAATTTAAAGTTATCTTACAATTTTCAAAGTTTTTGATAACTTCACTAGGCATTTATACATGCCAATTTATTGCAATTCAAAACAAAATCCACTAAGTGAAAGAAAACCATGAAGTAAACTATGTAGTAACAATTATTTATTACCAATTCCATAGTTATCAATAATTTATAATGCCTAAAAAAGGTCAATTGATGGCCCTTTTTATAGATGTAACGTGCTAAAATTAGTTACAAATTAATTGATCAGATTCAAATAAAAATCAAAGGTACAAATTTTGAATACGAGAATATTCCTCTTTCTAAGAGAATATTATGAAATTGTAGTGTATTCCTAACATATTTGTAGGTGTTCTTGTAATGTGCAATAGCCTAGAAAAAGTTTGCAAAAATACATAGCTTCCACCTTTGGGTGGCCAAAACAACTTGCGAAGCCATAAATAATCCAAAACTCTAACTTCTCTCTTCCTTTTCAAATTCTATCAAAACTTATTTATCCTTCTCCACTTCTCACCTTTGATTGTCTCCATAGTCAATTAAGAATTTTATAACATATTAATTGTTCAAAAATATTGAGTGGAAATGATATGAAAGAAAATAAAAATCTAGCGTATATCATATCTCTTAAATGGGAGCTCTTCTTATGCTCCAATTTAACCAACTAAAACACTCCTCCTCCATCTATTTCACCCCAAAAACTATTAGATGTTGTGGTTGCATTGTTGATATGTGGTTGTCATTGATGTCAACACTATTAGCATTGGTGATACTTAAGGCTGTATATATCGAAGAGATTGAAAAAATTGTAATAAATATATTGCAGACAGCCAGTGAAGCTAAGAAGTTCAGAGTGATGGTAAGTGTTGTAAGTTGATATTCAGATGGTGTGCACTAAAGGGTTTGTTGCTCAATATATCTAGTATGTTGTCTGAAAGTTTTAGTGGTACGCATCAAGATTTGAGAAAGTTATGAAGTTCTATGTTCCTACAGTCATTTTGTTATTGTAACAAGTGTTCTTGGAAATTTCAATTGTTGTGCATGTTCTTGTGATGTTCATTGATGAGTCTAGATTGTGATCTATCATTTTTGGACGTCCACATTGATCGGAGAATTCGTGATCGAAGATTTTTCCGATGTGTGCTCGAGTTTTCATGTTCTTGGCTGACATGTTGGTGGTAGCGTGTTGCGGATCCATGAGGATTAATATTTTATTGTGTGGTGTGTTCTAAGGTGTTTAATTGAGTCCTCACTATGTTGTTACCGACTTGTGTTGGTGCGCATTAAGATTTATTTATGTATTGAGGCCGATAGTTGTAATCTATTATTTATTTGTGGCCGAATGAGTAGTTGATGTAAATCTATGTGGCAGATATATAAGAGTGGTTTTTTTCCTCATTTTGATGTATGCTTAGTGTGTGTATGTGAAATACATGTGTGAATAAAGGTCAAAACATTCAAGAGCAGAGAAAAGTATGAAAGAGATTGAGCAAAGTGTGAAGAAGGTTGAGTGAAGTGTATTTGTGCCTAATTGGAACTGTAATCAAGCTTGTGAAGAAGCTAATTTCTTAGTTCATGTTCATCAGATGGATTTAATCTGATTATTGTATGTAAGGTAGTGATTCTTCTTCTGAGTAGTAAGCTCTAGGCAGTGTGCCTGAATGCAAGTGCATTCCTTATTCATTTTCTCATTATACTTCTAACAGGGTATAATCTTGTGGACTAACATCCACCGTGGTTTTTCCCCTAACAGAGTTTCCATGTATAAAATCTTGGTGTTCATGTGTCTCTGATATGTTATTGATTTATGTTTGCACTGTTAATTATCAGAGCTGAGATTAAAGGTTGATTAAAGTTGAATAAGTTTGATTTTGGTAACAACTGATTCACCCCCCCTCTCATTTGTTTATCCTTGTTTTGTTCAAAATTGGTATCAGAGCTAGTTCCTCTGAAGAAGCCTAACAACTTGAGGTGATTCGAGATGGCATCATACAAGAAGGACAGTCCTAGATTCGATGGTACAAACTACTCTTTATGGAAAGTCAAAATAGAGTGTCTAGTGAGGAGTACTATCTCTCAAGAGAACGTTTGCTCTTTCTAAGACCTAATCTTTAGTCTTACTAGGGTATTCTTCTCTACCCTACTCAGAGGTCTCTCCCTAGACCCATATCTCCTTATAGAACTCTCCACCAATTTCAAATACTCACCTTTACTCTCACATCACCATGAGCTCCCATGGGCTTAATTTTTCTACAAAGTTCCCAAACCATTCTTGGGACTAGGAATAGATCTTCCTACTACTCCTTGTTTGGTTTTTCTCCATTCTAATCCATATTGGTGGATCACTTTTTCATTTGGCTATTGAATGCAAGAAACTTAGTTTTTAGGCCTTGTAGCCTTTTTGGACAATTAAGCCTCCTAAAACCAGTGTTCTTGGAATAACTCCAAGACTACCTTAACAAACCCCAAAAATCTCTACGGATACTCTCTATATACCTCCTAGGCTTCAAGATTTCCTAGGTTTTATACACCCTTAGTGTCTGTACATAGGCCTGCCACCAAACCCCTATTTTCAAGGGTTTTTAGGGTATGTAACACAGTCTGGCTTTTTTATCTTAATTGAGTGCCTTAATGGCTTCCTCTGCACTTCTCCTTGCATACACAAGTCCAAGACACATGCCCCTACACCCCTACACCACGAATTGGCATAAACCAATCCATTTAGCAAGTCTTCTTGCTACTGTTCTATCCAAGCAACTAGCCAGAATGCCCCTGCACTCGCCTAGAGCTTGATGGTTACATCAAATCCCCTGCACACAAAGACTCCAAAAGCTATATTTACACTATGTACATAGTCCCCTACTTGATTCCAAGTGTCCATGGAATCTTTTCCATGGGAAGTCAAGTAGGGATCATTATTTACAAAACTATCCTTGAACCGGGCAATGAAATCAAGAACCCAAAAGAATTTAAAAAACCTTAACCAGTCAAACTAAATGACTAAACCAATGCTGCACAAGGTAGGAAAAGGTTACAAATGAATGTCGCAAAGCATAAGTTCAGTCCTTTCAATCCATTAATTGACAGGATGAAGGCTCTATCACAGAAAACCAAACAAACTTGCTCTTTTTCAAATCACAATCTCTTCTTCCCAAATCTCAATCCATACAATAGCTTTCCCACATGTCATATTAGGGTTTTTCTAACCTTATATACCTTATGCCCACATGTTAGGACCCTTAGGTTGGGCTTAGAACATCATTAATGCCATTTTCAAACTTTTAGGACAAATTGCCAAGACAACATTGTCAAGATTTGCCTAATCTCCTCATTAAGACTTCCCCAAACCTCAAAGCTCTAAACTAACCTAACTTCTCCACAACACACACAGCAATTCAACCTTGAGACTTATAACCTAGTCCTTATTACCTTGGTGGTTGGCTAGAACCACCTACAAGCCAAAATTTGCAAAGATTTCTCTAAAAGACCTTAAGGTGCTCCTGCACCATTGTCCCCCTGCAACAAAGAAGTTAAGGAACTTGTGGTGTTAAGAACTTCTCACTGATACCATGCTTCTTGAAATCACTCTCTGCTATTCAAGTAGCCTCTGACTCTTGTTGGTGTCTCCACTTCACTAGGTGCTCCATGTATGTCTTGTGCCTAGTCTTCTTCTTCACCCTTGAATCCAGAATCTTGTCAACCTGTGGTCTGATCGGATCAAGTACCTTGAGTCCTTCCACATCCTTACTCATCTCAACACTATATTTTTCCTCATCCACTTTTGGTCCTTTATACTTCAGCAAGTCCTTCACATTGAAGATAGGTGAAATGGATATCTCCTTGGGTAACTCCACCTTGTATGCATTTGATCCATACTTAGCCAACACTTTACATGGCCCTATCCTTTTCATCTACAACTTACATGGTATGCCTTTCTATAGTCTTGTCTTGCTCAAGTATACCATCACCAAATCACCTATTTCAAATTGTAGATCTCTTCCCTTCATCTCTTTTAGCCTTCAACTTCTGGTTAGCCTCCATTAATGTCTTCTTTACCTGCTCATGAACCTCTCTCATTGACTGAGCAAAATCATCAGCATGTCCACTGATTCCTTCATAACCTTGTAGGTATCTTAGCTCAAGTACACCTCATGGATGTAACCCATATACAATTTCAAATGGACTCTTACTAGTAGACCTGTTTGTGCTATCATTATAGGCAAATTCTGCCTGTGAAATGACTTGTTCCCATCCTTGTCCATACTCTTTAGTTAGACACCTCAACAAATTACCAAGTGCCCTATTTATCACCTCTGTCTGTCCATCTATTTGAGGATGATATGCTAAACTATGAGACAAGTTGGTTCCTAACCTCCTCCAAAGAGTTTTCCAAAAATGTCCCATAAACTTCACATCTCTGTCTGCAACTATGCTCTTTGGCAACCCATGTATCCTTACTACCTCCTTGAAGAATAGGTGTGCAATCTGACTTGCATCATGTGTTCATTTGCATGGGATGAAATGGCTCATCTTGCTAAATCTATCCACTACCACAAACACACTGTCAAAACTAGTCGGTGTCCTAGGTAGCCCTACTATGAAGTCCATGCTTATGCATTCCCATGGTCTATTTGGGATGGGTAATGGCTGATGAAGACCTGCATTTGTTGATGTTCCCTTTTCCTTTTGACACACTCCACATTGCTCCACATACCTTCTTACATCTCTTTGCATCTTAGGCCATTAATAGAACCTCTCCACTAAGTCTAGGGTCTTGTTCAATCCAAAGTGTCCACTCAAAGTGCCATTGTTCTTTTCTTGGATAAGATTCTCCCTCATGGAACCTCTTGGAACACATAATTGTTTCCCTCTAAATAGTAGACCATTCTGCAAAGTATAATCTGCATATTCACTATGAAAATGGTTTTCAAAATCAGTACATACCTTGTAGATCATTGAGAAATTAGAATATCCTTCATATAGTTCTTTGAATCCTTCAACCCCTATGCTCTGCAGCTGTATCTCTTCAATGGTAAGCTATCTCCTACTAAGGGCATCTGCAACCTTGTTGTTAACCCCTTTCTTGTGCTTGATAGGAAAGGTGTATGACTGCAAAAACTCCATCCATTTGATGTGCCTCAAACTGAGCTTCTCTTGAGTATTGATGTAGCTTAAGGTCTGATTGTCGATGTATACCACAAATTCTTTGGGAAATAGGTAGTTCCTCCACTTTTTAAGAGCTTGTACTAAAGAATACAACTCTGAGTCATAGGATGAGTACCTAGACTTTGCTTCATTTAGCCTTTATCTAAAGAATGCCACTGGCTTGCCTTCTTGGCTTAGGACTGCACCCACTGCTATGTTGCTTGCATCACATTCCACTATGAATGGTTTGTCAAAACTTGGTAAAACTAGGATTGGTTGGGTAGTTATCTCCCTCTTCAATATTTAAAATCCTTCATTGGCTTATTTGGTCCACACAAACTTTGTTTTCAGTCCTCCTTTGATGGTGTCAAGGACCGGTGCACAAATTTCACTAAACCTTCTAACAAACTCCTATAGAATTGAGCTAATCCATGGAAACTCCTAACTTCAGTCCCTGTCTTGGGAGTAGGCCAACTAAGAATGGCTTCAACCTTGCTCTTATCCATCTTCAAGTTCCCTTGAGATACTACAAATCCTAGGTAGACTAGCTCTTGCTTCATAAACTCACTCTTCTCAAGATTTATGGTGAGCTTCTCCCCTTGAAGTTTCTTTAGCACAAGTTCTAGGTGCTTCATATGTTCTTCTTTTGTTTTTCTAAAGATGAGGATATCATCTAAGTAGACTACCACAAAGACTCCTATATAGTCCTTCAAGACTTCATTCATCACCCTCATAAACATGCTAGGTGAATTTGTAAGCCCAAATGGCATTACCAACCACTCATATAACCCCTCTGTGGTCTTAAAAGCTAACTTCCATTCATCTCCCTCTTTCATCCTAATCTGAAAGTAGCCACTTTTCGAATCAATCTTGGAGTAGTACTTAGCACCCCCTAAACAATCCATTAAGTCTTCTATCCTAGGAATAGGAAACCTATATCTAATGGTTATTCTATTTATTGCCCTAGAATTAGTACACATTCTCCACTTATCTCTCTTCTTAGGTGCCAACACCACTGGAACAACACATGGGCTTATGCTTTTTCTGATCAACCCTTGGTCCAAAAGTTCTTGAACTTGCCTTGCTATCTCCTTGTTCTACTCTAGTGTCATCTTGTATGCAACCTTGTTAGGCAATGTTGCTCCTGGCACAAATTCTATTTGATGACTGATTGCCCTCTTAGGTGGTAGTGTAGTTGGTGTGCCTTCACAAACGATATACCTGAATTGATCCAACAGTTGCTTCAATTTTGCTGTCATAGGTAGCCGACTTGGTGACTCCTCCTCCTTTAGCTTCAACATGATTGCATAGACAACTCCTTCTTCCTCCTTCATGTCTTTTAGGAATTCCTTTCCACTCATCAAAAGTACACTGGATTCTGCCTTCTCCACTGTGCCTTCTTCTATCAAAGACTGGATTTTGTAAGTCACTCCATCCCTCTTGAATGAATACTTGTTTTCCTTTCCATGGTGTACTGCCTCCCTATCATATTGCCATGGTCTGCCAAGCAATATATGGCATGCATCCATTGGTAACACATCACATAGTATCCTATCTTGATACTTCCCTATAGCAAACTCAACCCATACTTGCTCATTGACCAATATATTTTGCCCCTTATTCAACCAAGTAACCTTGTAAGGACACACATGGGGTATCTTGATGAGCTTCAACTTCTGTACTACCTCCTCTGATATGAAATTATGAGTAGATCTCGAGTCAATGATGACCTTGCATACCTTACCTAGTATCTTGCACTTGACTCTAAAAAGAGCTCTCCTTTCTTTTTGTTCATCCTCGGTAGGTGCTTTGATCAATATCCTTCTCAACATGAGATTCTCTCCTTTCTCTGAATCTAAACTCACCTCTGAGTGCTTGGAACAGTCCTCTTCTTCGACATTAGTAATCTTCTTCTCACTTTGTGAAGATGTTGGATTGTCAGGACACCTATAAGCCGGATGACCCAACTGTCCACAATTGTAACACTTCATGGAAGCAAAATGAGAACTTCTCCCAAATCCTCCTGATCTGCCACTTCCACCATTGTTAGAGCTTCTACCTCTATATCCCCCTCTACTATTTCTCCTGGAATTGTTCACCCACCTTAGAATCTCCTTGGCTTCTATTCTCATTGCTCCTTCCACCAAAACCTCCTCTATGTCCACCTCTAGGGTCTCTGCCTCTTCCTTTACCCCTGGTATTAGAATCTTGTTTCTTTTCCAGTTTCTCTTCCACTTTAATAGCCATCTGATAGCATCTATGGAGGGTATTAAGTGTGAAGAGACTCAACTCCTCTTGTATGTTCCATCTAAGGCCGTTCAGATACCTAGCAAGCTTAATGCTTTCAGTTTCTTGCACTCCAGACCTAAGGCTTAGCTTTTGGAACTCTTTTGTGTAGGCAACTACATCTAGTTCTCTTTGTCTGAGATTTTGCCTCTTCTTATGCAATTGGATGTCATAGTCCTCAGGTAGATAGTTTTCCTTTACTTTAGCCACCATTGTTTTCCAATTTCCTATTGGCTTCTTACCTTCCTTCTCTCTTTCTTCTTGCAAGAACTTCCACCAAGTTAATGCTTGTCCTCTTAACCTTGATTTGGATATCTTTACCTTTTGTGCCTCTATAATCCCATCACATTCAAAGTGATTTTCCATTCCCTCAATCCATTCCATAACTAACTCTACATCCATTCTTCTTGTGAAAATAGGGATGCCTTCTAGTGCCTTGACACTTAATACCCTCAATGCTTTGAGGAAGGGTTCCTCTGCTAAGGAGGGTCAAATTGGTTCTATGTCTTCCTCAACTTGGTCCTTACCCTTGTCTTTGTCCCCTACTAGCTACACTTTCATCTTGCTTGCCAACTCTACAACCTCTTCTAGTTTTTGCTTCATCTCCTCCATAATTTCTTCAAGTCATCTATTCTTTTCTTGTTGCTCTATCAAATATCTACCTAGCTTTGCATTAGTCACCATGGTGCTTTCTCCTATGGATTCACTTCTCTCTGACATTCACTTCTCAATTCCCAAGCCTTTTTATGGCTCTGATACCAATTTGGTGAGGAGTACTATCTCTCAAGAGCACGTTTTCTCTTTCTAAGACCTACTCTTTGGTCTTACTAGGGTATTCTTCTCTACCCTACTCAGAGGTCTCTCCCTAGACCCCTATCTCCTTATAGAACTCTCCACCAATTTTAGATACTCACCTTTACTCTCACATCACCATGAGCTCCCATGGGCTCAATTTTGCTACAAAGCTCCCAAACCATTCTTGGGACTAGGAATAGATCTTCCTACTACTCCTTGTTTGGTTTTGCTCCATTCTGATCCATCTTGGTGGATCCCTTCTTCATTTGGCTATCCAATTCAAGAAACTTATTTTTTAGGCCTTGTAGCCTTTTTGGACAATTAAGCCTCCTAAAACCAGTGTTCTTGGAATAACTCCAAGACTACCTTAACAAACCCCAAAAATCTTTAGGGATACTCTCTATAGACCTCCTAGGCTTCAATATTTCCTAGGTTTTATACCTCCTTAGAGTCCGTACATAGGCTTGTCACCAAACCCCTATTTTCAAGGGTTTCTAGGGTATGTAACATAGTCTGGCTTCTTTATCTTAATTAAGTGCTCTAATGGTCTCCTATGCACTTCTCCTTGTATACACAAGTGCAAGAAACATGCCCCTACACCCCTACACCATAGATTGGCACAAACCAATCCATCTAGCAATTCTTCTTGCTACTGTTCTATCCAAGCAACTAGCCAGAATGCCCCTGCACTCGCCTAGAGCTTGATGGTTACATCAACTCCCCTGCACACAAAGAATCCAAAAGCTATATTTACAATATGTACATAGTACCCTACTTGATTCCAAGTGGCCATGGAATATTTTCCATGGGAAGTCAAGTGGGGATCATTATTTACAAAACTGTCCCTGTACGGGGCAGTGAAATCAAGAACCCAAAAGAATTTGTAAAACCTTAACCAGTCAAACTAAATGACTAAACCAATGTTGTACAAGGCAGGAAAAAGTCACAAATGAATGAATCAAATCATAAGTTCAGTCCTTTCAATCCATTAATTGACTGGATGAAGGCTCTATCACAGAAAACCAAACAAACTTGCTCTTTTTCAAATCACAATCTCTTCTTGCCAAATCTCAATCCATACAATAGCTTTCACACATGTCATATTAGGGTTTTTCTAACCTTATATACCTTATTCCCACATGTTAGGAACCTTAGGTCAGGCTTAGAACATCATTAATGCCATTTTCAAACTTTTAGGACAAATTTCCAAGACAATATTGTCAAGATTTGCCTAATCTCCTCATTAAGACTTCCCCAAACCTCAAGGCTCTAAACTAACCTAAATTTTCCACAAAACACACATCAATTCAACCTTGGGACTTATAACATAGTCCTTATTACCTTGGTGGTTGGCTAGAACCACCTACAAGCCAAAATTTGCAAAGATCTCTCCAAAACACCTTAAGGTGCTCCTACACCAGTGTCATTTGAAGTGCATTGGAAAACCTTTCTGGAAGATCACACAAAGTGTATATACTATTTCTCATAATGGTCGGTCCTCTGAAGATGAGATCAAGCAAGAAGAAGCTAATACAAAGGCTATTGAAGCATTTTTGAGTGCTTTGACAGATTCAAAGATGACATATGTGATAAGATTGAAGACTGCACATGAGATCTGGAAAATGTTGGAGACATTGTATGAAGGAGATGCACTAGTGAAAAGTGCTAAGTGGTAAATTTTAAAAGGAAAGTGGGAAGACATGAAGATGAGTGAAGATGAGTGAAGATGAGAACATCCTCTCTTTTTCTCAAAAAATAAATGAATTGGTGATGAGCATTAGATGTGCCAGTGGAATCTTGGATGAAGAAGAAATTGTGGCTAAGATACTTAGATTTATGCCTCCCTCCTACAAAACAAGAGATCATTCTATTGATGAACTTGCGATAGTGACAAGTGTGACAAGAGACATGTTGATTGCAAAACTTGTTGCCTTTGAGTTAAGTGAATTTGGTGAATCTACTCCTAAGACCGAGTCTGCATTCAAAGCTCTATTGTATCCAGAAAAAGCCAACAAAGATACAATCCAGGAGAGAGTTCCAAAAGGGCATTCAAATATGAAGATGAGATGAAAAATATTGAAGATGAAGAAAAAGAAAAAGAATTAGAAGAACTGGAAGCATTGATTGTGAAAAGAGAAGCTAGAGATCATGGTAAGTACAAAGGAAAGTTACCTATCAAATTTTTTTCTTGCAGTAAGATAGGTCATTTTGCATCAAGATGTCTTGAAAGAGTTTCTAAGTAAAAGCCTAAGAAGAATAGATTTCAAAATAAATGCTATTATGTTGAAGAAGGTGTTACTGATGATGAATCTGATAAAGAAACTGGAAATGAAGATGAATGGGTATTCATTGCTATAAAAGAAAATGGTTAGGTGTCCATTGAATTTGCTAGTAATGTGAATGTTGAGAAAGCTCTTTCAGAAAAAATTGAAGAAAAGGATGAGTGGGTAATTGACAGCGGATTCTCACATCATATGATTGGTTATAAAAGAAAGTTTGTAAGCTTGGAAAACTATGATGGTGGTGTTGTAAGATTTGGAGACAACACTTCTGGTGTGATTCGTGGTAGAGACACTATTTCTTTTGGTGGTAAGCACAATATTGATGATGTTATTTATTTAGAAGGCTTAAAGAATAACTTGTTGAGTGTTGGGCAGATGGTAGACAAGGGTTACAATCTTCAATTCAAGGATGGTAAGTGCAAAATAAGGAGAAGTTCTGGAAATATAATTCCTTTAGGTACAAAGACAAGAGGTAATATTTTTCACTTGAGTGTTGCTAGTGAAAGTTGTTTAATTTCTCAAATTGATATAAGCTGGTTATGGCATAGGAGGTTGTGTCATCTGAACTTTGATAACATTTTCAAGATAATCTCTACTCAAGCATTCAAAGATCTTCCTAAGTTAGTGAAGCCTATTAACACTATGTGCAAGGAATGTCAAATGGGAACGCAGACTAGAAATTATTTTCAAAGGAAACAGTATAGATGTAATGGAATACTGGACTTGATACATACTGATCTATGTGGTCCATCTAGAATCATAAGTCTACAAGGTGAAAGGTACTTTATGTTTCTTATTGATGATTATTCTAGAATGATATGGGTTGCTTTCTTAAGAGAAAAACATGAAGCATTAGAAAATTTCAAAATCTTCAAAGCTATGGCAGAAAATGAGACAGGTCAGAAGATCAAATGCCTAAGGTCAGACAGAGGTGGTGAATTCACTTCCCAAGAATTCAATTCTTTTTGTGAAGAGCATGGAATCTAAGATAGCTATTTGATCCCCGGACCCCTCAACAAAATGGAGTTGTTGAAAGAAAGAACATAACCATTCTAGACACTGCTACAACCATGATGCTGGAATAAAATGTTCCTCATTTCTACTGGAGAGAAGCTGTAAGTACTATTGTGTATACCATTAACCAGGTGAATATCAATAGTAATTCTGGTAAGACCCCTTTTGAGTTATGGTTTGGTTATAAGCCTACTGTCAAATATTTCAAACAATTTGGAAGCAAATGCTACATCAAGAGAGATGATGATATAGGAAAGTTTGATGCTATAAGTGATGAAAGAATATTTTTAGGTTAGTCTACTAAGAGAAAAGCTTACCGGTGCTTTAATAAAAGGTTAAAGAAAATGGTTGAAAGTGCAAATGTCAAAGTTGATGAAGATATTGTTAGACCATCCAGATGTAGTGGATATGATTTAGATGATCAACATGATAGTACTAACAATGGAAACAATGTTCAAACATAGAATCAACTTTAGATTATTCCGGTGAACCAAGAGAATCAGGAAGCAGAAACTAGCAGAAGTGCAGAAGAAAGAACACAAGAACAAGAAGTCAGAGAAAATCCTAAAACTCCCAAGTATGTAAGGTGAAATCATTCTGACAGTTAGATCATAGGAGATAAGAGAAAAGGTGTAAACTATAAGAATAATTTTAGAAGAGTATTGTCTAATTTCCAAAACTAAGCCTAGCAATATCAATGAAGCATGCAAAGATGAGTATTGGATGGAAGCCATGAAAGCAGAACTAATGCAGATAGAGAAAATTGATACATGGGATCCTGTTCCTAGACCTTAGAACAAAAATGTGATTGGAACCAAATGGGTGTTTCGAAATAAGCTGAATGAACAAGGTGAAGTGGTTAGAAACAAAGCAAGACTAGTTTGCAAAGGGTACTCACAAATGGAAGGTATTGATTTTGAAGAAACTTTTTCTCCTATTGCTAGAATTGAAGTTGTAAGATTATTTCTTGCTTATGCTACTTTCAAGAATTACGAAGTCTATCAGATGGATGTAAAGTCAACGTTTGTAAATGGTGAGCTAGAAGATGAAGTCTATGTTGAACAACCAGATGGATTTCAACTGACTAACAAAGAAAACATGGTATGTCGATTGAAGAAAGCTCTATATGGACTTAAGCAAGCCCCTGGAGCTTGGTATGCTAGATTGGATAAATACTTGTTGAAACTTGGATTCAATAAAGGTACTACTGACAACAATCTATATTTCAAGTTGGATCATAATAAAGAGTTGATCATATAAGTCTTTGTTGATAACATTATTTTTGAAGGTAATGATGATTTGTGTATGAATTTTTCTGATGAAATGAAAAGTGAGTTTGAAATATCAATGATAGGAGAGCTGAAATTCTTTTTAGGACTAAAAATCACTTAGCTAGATGATGGGATTTTTTTTTTATCTCAGTCTAAATATGTAAAAGAGTTATTGAATTTTTTTGTCATGCAAGACTCAAAGCTAGTTGGTACACCTATGGTAATTGAATGCAAACTTACATAGAATGATGATTCCCCTAAAGAAAATCAAACAAGATACAAGTCAATGATTGGTGGATTACTCTATTTGACTCAAACCAGGCCAGATATAATGAATGTTGTATGCATGGTTTTATATATCAAGTTGATCCTAAAGAGTCTCATGTGACTGCTATGAAAAGAATCTTCAGATACCTAAAAGGGATAGTTGATCTTGGTCTTTGGTATCCTAGGGATGATGATCTTATCCTGAGTGCTTTTGCTGATGTTGATTTGGTAGGAGATGTGGATGATAGGAAGAGTACCAGTGGATGTGCATTCTTCTTAGGAAAGAAGTTGGTATCTTGCCTAAGCAAAAAGCAAAATTTTGTTGCATTATCTAATGTTGTGGAAGAATATATTGTTGTTGCAAACAATTGTACTCAAGTACTGTGGATGAATCAAATGTTGAGAGATGTCAAAATTGAGTATGAAGAACTCATTGCCATATTTTTTGACAATTAAAGTGCCATAAAAATTTCTAAGAATCTAGTACTACATTCAAAGAAAAAGCATATATCTATCAAATGTCACTTCTTGAGAGATAAAATAAGTGAAAAAGAAGTTAGACAGGAGTATATACCTACCAAGGAGAAAATTGCAGACATCTTTACTAATCCATTGCCTAAGGATACTTTTGAGTATCTCAGAGGCAAGTTAGGGGTGATTTCCCCTCCTGATCAGAACTAAGTGATGCATGTCTTTGCATCAGTTCGTGAAATCATAGTCATATCCTATTCCAGATTGATGTTGTGGTGGTTGCTACTCAGGGGGAGTAGTCAGATGTGCTAAATATAAGGATCAAAGCATGTGTACCTTTTCCCTTGATGTCAAAGGGGGAGAGAATCAATGTGAAAAACATGAGAGAAGAATAAAGTGGAAGGAGATAATAGGAAAAGAGTGCACAATCTAAGGGAGAGATTGTTGGAAGAGCTAGTTGGGTTGATGGTATTTTTCACATCATGTGTTTCCATCAATGCCAAAGGGGGAGATTTTTGGATGTTGTAGTTGCATTGCTAATATGTGGTTGTCATTGATGTCAACACTATTAGCATTGGTGATGCTTAAGGTTGTATATGTCGAGGAGATTGAGAAAATTGTAATAAATATATTGTAGACAATCGGTGAAGCTAAGAAGGTCAGAGTGGTGGTAAGTGTTGTAAGTTGATATTCAGGTGGTGCACACTAAAGGGGTTGTTGCTCAATCTATATAATATGTTGTCTTAAAGTTTCAGTGGTATGCATCAAGATTTGAGAAAGTTGTGAAGTTCTATGTTCCTACAGTCATTCTGTTACTGTAGCAGGTATTCTTGGATGAAGAGGATGAAATTATGGAAATTTCAGTTGTTGTGCATGTTCCTTTGAATTTCATTGATGAGTCTAGATCGTGATCTATCAGTTCTGTACATCTGCATTGATCAGAGTATTCATGATCAGATATTTTTCTGATGTGTGCTCGATTTTTCATTTTCTTGGCTGACATGTTGGTGGTAGTGTGTTATGGATCCATGAGGATTAATATTTTATTGTCTGGAATGTTCTAAGGTGTTTATTTGAGTCCTCACTATCTTGTGACTGACTTGTGTTGGTACACATTAAGATTTATTTATGTATTGAGGCCAATAGTTGTAATTTATTATTTATTTGTGTTTGACATAGTAGTTGATGTAAATTCGTGTGGCGGATATATAAGAGCGGTTGTTTTCCTCATTTTGATGTATGCTCAATGTGTGTATGTGAAATACATCTGTGAATAAAGGTCAAATCATTCAAGAGCAGAGCATAGTGTGAAAGAGATTGAGCAAAGTGTGAAGAAGGTTGAGTGAAGTGTATTTGTGCCTAACCAAAACTGTAATTAGGCTTGTGAAAAAACTAATTTCTCAATTCATGTTCATTGAATGGATTTAATCTAATTATTATGTGTAAGGCAGTGAGCCTTCCTCTGAGCAGTAATCTCTAGGTAGTCTGTCTGAATGCAAGTGCATTCCTTATTCATTTTCTCATTGTACTTTTAACAGGGTATAATCTTGTGGAGTAACATCCACCATGGTTTTTCCCCTAACAGGGTTTCCACGTATAAAATCTTGGTGTTCATGTGTCTCTGATATGTTATTGATTTATGCTTGCACTGTTAATTATCAAATATGAGATTAGAGGTTGATTAAAGCTGAATAAGTTTGATTTTGGTAACAACTGATTCACCCCCCCCCCCCCCTCTCAGTTGTTTATCCTTGTTTTTCCAACAAAAATATCAGCATCTATCACAACTAATCCAAGAATTAGCATCTCTATACAGACCATAATATACACTATGTCAACTGACGACAATCCCATCTCATACATCCCATCACTCTATCAAAAATCATCATCCCAATAGCAATAAATCCCACCTATGAATAAATTTTAGTCCACTTATCAACAACCATCTCATCAAAAATATACTCCACCTAAGAATATGTTTCATTCGACTTATCAAAAACAACCATTGCATAAAAAACACACCCTACCAATAAATATTTTTCAATCTACCTCTTAACACCTGTCATCCCATCAATAATAGATTTCACCAAAAAACACTTTTTAATCCACCTATAAAAAACCACCATCACATCATTGATATATTTGTTGCAAGTATGAGAATTTGTTGTTGTCATTTATGTCAACAAGCTTGTGTTTTCATTGGTGTCAATTGTATGAGAAGAATATTGTTGCATTGATGATGCTTTGATTAGTTGCATTATGTTGTCATTAGTAAGCTACTGATGCCAACCTCTAGTGTTTATTTGATAAGATTATGTCTATCAATATATGATTGAGTTGCTATGTTGTAGTTGGCTTGTTAGTGATGAGGAAGTATTGAAGGTGATGAGGATGTTTCTTTGATGCTTGGTTTCCAAGTTCTTTTGAGAAAATTTGATAAAAAGAGGAAACACTGAGTTGCAGTGTGTTATGAGTTGAAAAGTAGTGTTCAGGTGTTGCTCCACATTTCTTCTAGGTTGAAGATCTTCCTATGCATTTTAGATATGTTCATTAGAGGTGTTCAAAGGCATTGTATTCAAAACTTGGTGTGTTGGATCATTGTACAAAACAAGTTGTGTGAATGGTGTATTGCAGAGGTGTCTGGGAGAAATGTGTTTGCTCCACGTTTCTTTGTAGTTTGGTTTTAGGTCTTGTAGATCTGAAGGTGTGTTGACATTGTTAGTGTCTTTGTTTAGTCAAGGTTGTTTGAGTTTTGGTGCTTTGGAAGTCAGTTTCTTAAGTTGTAGGGTATGGAAGAGTTGTTTGAATGTACTAGGTGTGTACATTCCTTAGGTGAAAGTTGTTGCGAAGGAGTTTGTTGGATTTCAAGGTGTTTGTAGAATATTCTAGATTGTATTCAGGTAAAATTTGTTGTCTATGAGTTGTTGTTGGATTAAATGAAGTGTGTACTTAAAATTTTAATGGTGTTTACACAAGGAATATTTGACCTTGGTGTTTACACTAATTGCGATGGAGATTTATTGTTTGTAGAAGCATGTTGTAGTGTGGTGTTATAGATATTGGTCTCAAATAAGGAATGGTGTCATCCTCTTTCACTTTTATCCACCACGGAAGTGTTTTGGTGTTGACCTAATTTGAATCTGCATGGTTGAGGTGCATAGCTGACCTTGGAGAATGCTTTTAAGGTTGAAGATTATATAAATATGAGTTGAGTTGTTGAGAGATGAAAGGATCGATAAGTATGATGTGAATGATGTGAATTGCAGAGTGTTAGGGTGAAAATTTGGGAAGTGCAATGGAAGCTTTCATGTGTTAGATTTTTGGATGTAGTGAGAAGAAGGTGTCTATAATTCTTTAGTTATCATAAAAAGTTCTTGATGATATCATGGTGGATTTCTCTATTGTATTGAGATGGATTTCTCTATGTAACACTCTTCTTTATCTTCTTTTCTATTTTGGAAGTGAGCCTTTGGTAGTGAGCCTTCCTTTCTTTGGGAAGTGAGCCCTTTGTATTTGGTTTTGATATTACTTTATATTATGAGCTAATCCTCACCGTGGTTTTTCCCATCTTGGGCTTTCCACATAAATATAGCGTTCTTTTTTGCATGGTGTTGATTTGTTTCAGTTTCTCTTATTTTCCCTTCATGCTAAATCATCATAATAGATTAAGGGTGAATTGTATTAATGTGGATCTAAATGTGTATGAGGGTTTTGAAGTTTTAAGGTACAATTGATTCACCCCCACCTCTCAGTTGTCTTGTACATTGAAAAATTGGTATCAAAGAAAACTTCCTTGGAATAAAGCTTAACCGTTTGAGGTAGATCTAGGATGGCACACAAGAAAGAGATCCCTATATTTGATGGAAATGATTATGCATTCTAGAAGACAAGGATGGAAGTTTTGTTTGTTTATCTTAGATATAATGTCTAGAAGTCTATTAAGACTGGAAACACTAAACCTATAAATGGTCCAAGTACTGTTGATGAGATCAAAGCAAGCCTAATCAATGGTAAAGCAAAGCATACTGTCTTGAATTTGTCAAAGAAGCTAAGATGTAGAATTTGAAGATCATGTTTGAGAAATTATGGATATCTGAAGAAGAAAATGTTACAAGCTATATGCAAATGGTAGATGAAGTGGTAAATTGAATCAGAGGTCTTGGTGGAGAACTCAAAGAATCAGAATTGGTAAAGAAAATTCTCAGAAGCCTTCCCAAATCTTATAGTAATAAAGTTTCTACTATTGAGGAATTTGAAATTCTGAATCAATATGCTAGAGATCAGTTGTATGGCTCTTTAACTACTTTTGAGATGAGATAATTTAGTACAAATAGTGGTGCAAAAGTTGAGTCTACTTTTAAGGCTAGAAAATCAAAGGAGATTAAGGAATTAGATTAGGAGGATCTTGATGATATAGAAGCCAACTTTGTAAGGAGAATAAAGAAGGGTATTGTTAAGTATAATGGTAAGTTTCTTTTCAAATGTTTTAGTTGTGTAAAGATAGGTCATTATGCTTCAAGATATCCAAACAGAGTTTTGAATAACAAAAATAAGGAAAACAAAGGTAAGATTATCAAGAAAAATTATGTTAGAGAAGATGCAAGTATTTTTGATGATGAATATGATTATAGAGATGATAATGAATGCTTGTTCATGGATTTAAAAGATGGATCTATTTATGCTTACTCTAAAAGATGTGTGAAGGAAATCCCTCCAAAGACAAAGGATAAGATTGAAGGTACTTTGGTATCTAGTTTTCATGCTAGATAGGAAAAGAACTACTAGATCATTGATAGTGGATGCTCTAATCATATGACTAGTGATAAGAATAAGTTTATTAAACTTGAAAAATATGATGGAGGATGTGTTTAATTTGGTGATGATACATTTGCTAAGATATATGGAAAAGGTTCTATCAGTTTTGATGGTAAGCATAATACTCTTGGTGCTTACTATGTTAAGGGTGTAAGGCATAACCTATTGAGTGTTGGACAAATGTCTAGAAAAGGATAAAATCTTATGTTTCAAAATGATGGATGTGATATCAGAAAAGGATCCAGAACTGTGGTTGTTGCTAGAAGGATAGATGGAAATGTTTATCATCTTAAAGGTGCTAATAGTCACTACTTTATGTCATATTAATGAAAGCTAGTTATCACATAGGAGGATGTGTCACATCAATTTTGATAGCCTAGTGAGGATAAGTTCAGTTCAAGTTGTAAGAGATCTGCCAAAGATTACAAATCCTATCAATGATGTTTGCAAGTAGTGTCAAATTGGAAAGCAAGCAAGAAGAAGCTTCAAAGTCAAAGAATAGTCCACTACCAGACTGTTAGAATTAGTGCATATAGATCTTTGTGGTCCTACAAGAGTAACAAGTCTTCAAGGTGACAAGTATTTCATGCTATTAATTTATGATTATTCTAGAATGACATGGGTTACTTTTCTCAAAGAAAAATCAAAATCTCTAGACGATTTTAAAGCTTTCAAAGTTATGGTTGAGAATGAAATGGATATGAAGATCAAATGTTTGATATTTGACAGAGGTGGAGAGGTCACCTCCAATGAGTTTAATATATTTTGTGAGAATCATGGAATAAAGAGGCACTTGTCTATCCCTAAGACTCCTCAGAAAAATGGAGTGCTTGAAAGAAAGAATAAGACTATTCAAGAAGATACAAGAACAATGATGAAAGAGACAAATCTACTATAATTCTACTGGAGAGAAGCAATTCATACTATTATTTATATACTTAATAGAGTTCAAGTATTACCAAATAGTACAAAGACTCCCTATGAGCTATGGTATGGAAGGATTCCTATTGTCAAGTACTTCAAATTGTTTGGAAGAAAATGTTATATCAAAAGAGATCAAGATAACTTGGGAAAGTTCAATGCAAGGCTTGATGAAGATATCTTCCTTGGATATTCTACTAGAATAAAATCCTATCGGTGCTACAACAATAGATTAAGAAAAATTATTGATAGTGCAAGTGTCAAGGTTGATGAAGATGTACAAAATAATTCAATGATGATAGATGAATATGAATCAAATGAGTCTTCTTGTAGAGAATAAGAAAAGGAAAGAGAAGTGTAGATTAAAGAGGAAGGAGCTTCAAAAAAGACTCCTAAAATTCTTAATTATTGCGGAAGAATCATTTTGAAGATCGTATCATTGGAGATAAGAGAAAAGGTGTATTTACAAGAAGGAAAGTTGTGTAAGAATAGGTAAATCTATGTTTACTTTCTAAAGTGGAACCTAAAATGGTGATTGAGGAATGAAAAGATGAATATTGGATCAAGGCTATGGAAGAAGAGTTGTTGTAGATTAAGAAGAATTAGACTTGGGAACTTGTCCCAAGACTAGCAAATAAAAATGTAATTAGAAATAAGTGGATATTAAAAAAAAACTAAATGAAAATGGAGAAGTGGTAAGAAACAAGGAAAGGCTTGTGTGGAAGGCTGCTCAAAAGTTGAAGGAATAGATTTTGAGGATACATTTTCTCCGATGGCAAGAATGGAAGCTATCAGGATGTTTTTAGCTTTCATAACACATAAGGATATTAAATTTTATCAAATGGATGTGAAGTCTTCTTTCTTGAATGGAGAAATGGAAGAAGAGGTATACATAGAACAACCAGAAGGATTTTAGTTATAAGACAAACCAGATATGGTCTATAGATTGAAGAAGGGATTATATGGATTGATTCAAGCTCCTAGAGCTTGGTATGCAAGGTTGGATAACAATTTGATATAGAAAGGATTTAATAAAGATATCATAAATAGAAATATTTACTTTAAACTTGAAAAAGATCAAATCTTGATTGTTGTTTTTTATGTCGATGACATAATATTTGGAGGCAATGAAGTTATGCGCAAGATTTTACAGAAGAAATATAGAAAGAGTTTGAAATGTCTATGTTTGAGGAGATGAATTGCTTCCTTGGACTACAAATAAATCAGATAGATAAAGGTATTTTCATTTCACAGTCAAAATATGTCAAGGAAATATTGAAGAAATTTGGAAGGGAAGATTCTTAACCGCTGTGTACTCATATGGTTACTAGTTGAAAGCTGAGCAAGAATGATGAATCTCCTAAGGCTAATCAAAGCAAGTATAGATCAATGATTTGTGGAATGTTATATCTAATTTTTACTCTATCATATATCATGCATGCAATTTTTCTTGTGGCTAGATTTCAAGAAGATCTTAGAGAGTCACATGTTGCAACAGTGAAGAGGATATTCAGATACTTGAAGGGCACTCTAGATCATGGCTTGTGGTATCCAAAGGATACCGATTTTACTCTAAGTTCTTACATAGATGTAGATTGGGTTGGTTGTGTGGTTGACAAGAAAAGTACAAGTGATGGTGCATTCTTTCTTGGATGAAGATTGGTGTCATGGCTAAGCAAGAAACAAGATTTAGTATCTTTATCTATTGTAGAGGTAGAATACATTGTAGAAACATCTTGCTACACACAAGTGTTGTGGATGATAAAAACATTGAAGGACATTAGGGTGTTATATGATGAACCAATTTCTATCTTATGTGATAATGACAATGTTATCAATATTTCAAAGAATCTGGTAATGCATTCAAGGAAAAAATATATCCCAATCCGGTATCATTCTAAGAGAGAAGGTTGTAGAGATTGAAGTTAAGCTTGAATGTGTACCTACAAAGGATCAAGCTACTAATATATTCACTAAGGCTCTTCCTAAGGATATATTTGAGCAACTTCGAGAGAAGTTGGGGGTTATTTCCCCTCCTTATTTGAACTAGATACATAATGAGATGCATTAGTCCAATGGATTTCAATATTCATTCTTTGGTCTAGACTGATGTTGGTGGCTACCTCTCAGGGGGAGCAGGTAGTAATATTGTTGGTTGTTGCAGTCAAGGGGAGTGTGTGTTGTCATTATGCAATGGTTGTTGATTGGTGTAGTATGGTGTGTTCTTCTAAGGGGGAGTATATTGAAATTGTAAAGAAATAGAAGTTTCAAATTAGTTGTTAGAAGGTTGATTGATTTCAAAGGGGAAACATAAGCGATGAAAATATTTTTTCCTTTTTCATTGATGTCAAAGGGGGAGAGAGTCATGTGAAAAAGAAGGTAGTTAAGGGAGAAAATAATCATATGAAAAATGTTTAGTTGTTAGTTGAGAGAGGGGGAGAGAATAGTGAAGAGCATGTGAAAAAGATAAATTGAGAGGGAGAGTGAGTAATGAGGAAAGATAAAAGGAAATAGGTATGGAGCAAAGCTATTGTGTCTTTGATGATTTTTCACATCACGTGTTTCCATGAATGAAAAAGGGGGAGATTGTTGCAAGTATGAGAAATTGGTGTTTTCATTGATGTCAACAAGCTTATGTTGTCCTTGGTTTCAACTATATGAGAATAAGATTGTTTCATTGATGATGCTTTGATTAGTTGCATTTTGTTATCATTATTAAGTTGCTGATGTCAACCTCTAGTGTTGATTTGATAAGCATCTATCTATGGATATATGGTTGATTTTCTATGTTGTAGTTGGCTTGTTAGTGATGAGGAAGTATTGAAGGTGATGAGGATGTGTCTCTAATGCTTGGTTTCCAAGTGCTTTTGAGAAAAATTGGTAAAAAGAGGAAACAATGAGGTGCAGTGTGTTTTGAGTTGAAGAGTAGTGTTTGGGTGTTTCTCCACATTTCTTCTAGATTAAAGATCTACCTATGCATTTTAGATATGTTCATCATAGGTGTTCAAGGGCATTGTATTCAAAATTTGGTGTGTTGAATCATTGTATAGAAGAATTTGTGTTCACCAATGTGTGAATAGTGTATTATAGAGGTGTCTAGGAGAAATGTTTTTGCTCCACATTTCTCTGCAATTTGGTTTCAATTCTTGCAGATCTGAAGGGGTGTTGACAGTGTTGGTATCTTTTTTCATTCAATTTTTTTAGGTTTGGTGCTTCGAAAGTTAGTTTCTTAAGTTGCAGGGTATGGTAGAGTTGTTTGAATGTATTGGGTGTGTACATTCCTCAGGTGAAAGTTGTTGTGAAGGATTTTGTTTTTTATTAGAGGTAAAGTAGGTTTTGAAGGGACCCCAAAACCCTTTACAAAAAAGAGAGCTTCTTCAAAATATAAGCACACAGATTAACAAACAGCCAAGCAAAAAACCATAAGAAAAATAGCTGCCAAAAAAGGAAGACCAAAAACAACAACTACAGATTCTTTAGAATATTAGTAGCCTCCATATCACTATCAATTATCTTCTGATGCATGTCCATTACTTAAAAAATCTCTTTGGCAGGTACCCCAACTTTCAGCTGTCCGAATACAGGTCCCCATTTCACTTATCTCTTTCATCAAAACACCAAGCGAACCAAAAAAATTCCTAGCAACAACCTTCCCAACCAAAGCTTCATCCATCACATGCCTATTCCTAGAAGAATCCTTACAACCCAAACCTTCCTCCATCCACTACCTCACCTTCTCATTGAGGATAGTCAAACCCTTCGCTTCATTGCTCATGGAAGATTTGGTCACTTCTACAACCTTATCTAGTTTCAAATAAGTTAGTTCCATTTTCTCTTCCAAGGCCACAATCCTCTTTTCAAAAATTTGCTTCAAGTTTAACATTTCATCAACAACTATCTTCAAAGCATCAAAAAGCTGGTTAATTTGAGCCTATAGAGAGGACTCTGAAGATTCCCTATCTTTACTCACAACCCCACGAACCTTCACATTGGTCATACTTGGTTCACGAAAAGCCCATTTGAACAACCTAAACAGAGAGATAGTTCCCTCCTTATCCAAGCCCATAACATTAGGAAAATCCTCCCAATTAAAATTGAACACATCCATTGCCTCCACTTTAACCTCTTGGGAGTCACTTCTCAAGCTTTGACTATCAGTCACCTCTTTCCCTTTATCCCCTATAATTGACGTATGTGGAATATTCTAGATTAAGGAGTTTGTTGGATTTCAAGGTGTTTGTGGAATATTCTAGATTGTGTTCAGGTGACATTTTTTGTCTACAAGTTGTTGTTAGATCAAAGGAAGTGTACTTAAAAGTTTAATGGTGTTTACACAGGTAACAATCGACCTTCCTGTTTACACTAATTGTGGTGGAGAATTATTATATTTAGAAGTGTTTTGTAGTGTGGTGTTATAGATTTGGGTCCTAGATAAGGAATTTTGTGGTCCTCTTTCACTTCTATTCACCACGCAAGTGTTTTGGTTTCGACCTAATTTGAATTTGCATAGTTGAGGTGCATAACCGACCTTATAGAATGCTTTCAAGGTCGAATATGATAGAAATATGAGTTGATTTTTTGAGGGATGAAAGGATAGATAAATATGATGCAAATGATGAAAATTTTAGAGTGTTAGGGTGCAAATTTGGGAAGTGCAGTGTGAGCTTTAATTTGTTAGATTGTTGGATGTAGTGAGAAAAAGGTATCTATAATTATTCAGCTATGTTGTGAAGTTGTTGGTAAAATTATGGTGGATTTCTTTGTTGCATTGAGATGGATTTCTCTATGTAATACTCTTCTCTATCTTCTTTTCTATTCTAGTAGTGAGCCTTTGGCAATGAGTCTTCCTTTCTTTGGGTAGTGAGCCCTTTGTATTCAGTGTTGATATTACTTTGTATTTTGAGCTAATCCTCACCGTGGTTTTTCCCACCTTGGTTTTTCCATGTAAATATAGTGTTTTTTGTGCATGGTGTTGATTTTTTTTAGTTTAAGTTATTTTCATTTCATGCTAAATCATCATAACAGATTAAGGGTAAATTGTATTAATGTGGACCTAAATTTGTATGCAGGTTTTGAAGTTTTAAGGTAGAATTGATTCACCACCCCTCTCAGTTGTCTTGTGAAACCAACAATATTCAACTAAAAATCTCATTTTAATCTACTATCAAAAACCACCATCATATTAACAACAATGTACTCCACCAAGAAACACATATCAATCCACCCATTCACAACCACCATATAACAATCCATCTCACCCTCCAAATCTAAATCCTAGGACTTAATTCATTCATAAGAAATGAAGGATTATCTCAAGGGGATACAAATAGGGGCCTTACATCAAAATAGAACATGCAAATTCAAAGAACTGTGTGCCTACCCCTTCAATAGATCAATGTTAATGGTAACTTTCCCTAAAAATTGATATACAAAAAAATGACAAATATAAGGGAAAGGGAGACCCCCAAGACCATTTAAAGGAATTTTAATGGAATTTTAGGAAGTGATGCCTATAACAATATATATTGTATGGGACTCTTTCCTCATAGTTTTGGAGGAAAATAACTTGATTAGTTCTTACACCTATCTTAAGGATCCATTAAAAATTTTATAAAGTTAGTTGAAAATTTTGAAACACATTTCTCATAAAATGTTGAACATGAGTTAACCATGCTTGATGCCCACAATGACAAATAATGTAATCATGAGTTTTTATCTTCTTTCCTCCAATAATGGAGGAGTTTTTTTGTCACCTTCCTTGGCCAATACTTGAAAAAACAACTTATCAATATTTTGTCACAAATATTAATCCCAAAATGGCCTTTCACTTGCAATTCAATTGTGTCTACTTTTTTTAAAAATATTAACAAGGGAGTCGCCATTGAGAAATACCTCATTACTAAACAATTGGTCAAAATATAATAAATAAAAAAACAATAACCAAATTAATGATAAATCATGCTTTTGGGGTAAGAAAAAAATTGATGATGGGGTAGACATCTCCAAACTCATATAAACTACATAGAAAATACAAGAAAAAAAATAATTCATATGTCAAAAATGTCCAAAAAAAAAAACATATTTTATATCATAAGTGTAAGGAAACTCAAAGGGAAACAACTTCCTACACTAATCTCTTAAGGAAAGTATGGTAAATTGTTTTTAAACCCTTACAATTTCATATTCGTTTCACTTAACAAAGATATTGAGAATATACCATACATACATGGTACAATGACAAATGATTTGAGTACCAAACCTTTCGGTAAAAAACCCCAGCACTCCAAAACCTGCACAATGTATTATCTTCAACACAACGGTTACAACACACTTGCAATGCAAGTTCTTTCAGGAGATTTCCAACACTTGAAGACAAAATGCGGCAGCATCAAAACGTTCCAACAATACACTCACATCACACATCTTCACAACCCTAAAAAACGCTTATATCATGCGCTTCCCTTTTTAGGGCAACTTCCGAAGATAACTGTATTAGGGTTTTACTATCGTGGAAGAGTGTACAGTACTCAACTTTATCAGTTGCCACATGTCTTCACCTGTCATTGAATCTTCCAGACATAGCTCTTACGTGTCATAGGAATCTGTCATAACCGTTTCAGCCATGATCTCCTTACACACAATTCAAGATGCCGACACATTAAGTGGAGTGACACATCAACATGCAAACTAGACATGTACACTCACACTTAATTACATTATTTGCAAGAAATACATTTTACAAAACAAAAAATAAGAATAGGAATTATCCAAGGTTGAGACACCTTATTCAACAATCTAAGGACAATATAAACCCTCTAATAATCTAAAATCTAAGTATAATTCATTGGAGAAACCTATTGAAGTAGTATTTCAAAAACTCATTCACACCAAATAAATAAATTTCCAAGAACCCAACATTTTCATGAGAATACACCCAAACCTACATGGTACAAATAAAATAAATATTGTGAGTACCATCATGTCAAAGTTCATACCATGTCACAATACATGAAACTTAAAAAACTATCACCAAGATCTCATCGATCAAGGTGAGATCAAAGTGGAAGGAAATATATCCTCATCTAATGAGAAATTAGGCATATATAAATATCAATTTTAAAATTATGAACAAAACCAATAATCTACATCAAACAAAGGCTTGCCCCAAAATAACTAGATAAACAATGTCAAAAAAATTAAAATCCCAACCTCATATGATTAAATATTTGGTCCTATTAAATAATTTTATCTAAATTCAATGTCATCACAATAAAATCCCATGTGTGCAATCACCACCAGGCATAGTCGGGTGACCATCCAAGGGGCCTCCTTGTCCTCCTAGAAAGTCACCCAAAATAATTTCCTAGAACATATTGAGAAGACTCCAACATAAATATATAGTATGTAGCTTCTTAAATCATCACCTATTCATAAGCAAATATTGGACCATCCCTTAAGTGAGTTGTTAGTCCCCAAAATTATCAACCAAGATCAATTTCAAGCCTTGGTGGGTCACTTAAGCTCTTCATACCAACTTACATTTATTTTTAAAAATTTCTTGTAATGATCATGGCCCTTTCCCTGCTTAATCAATCAAAAACATCTTTTGATATTGTAGAATATTGGAACTCTCCTATACTAAATCTCATCACTATCCTAGTGTACAAATTCTCATCCCATCCATATCAGTACCATTATCATATTATGTTGATAATGCCACTTTGGCATCAACATCATCCACTAATCTTCTCCAATCAAGGTCAAGATAATCACTAAGGGGTATGGGGAGTCTGAGTTACACAAAAGCTTCTATGTTGGTTATCTCCCACTTTTTCCATACCAATAAATATCCTAAGGTCATCTAATGTGGTACAAAAATTGTTTAACATGGTTTCATAGATGATGAAATTATCAATAATGACATTAATTCTTAGTTATACAAAGACGGATAATATGCACCATTTTTTATTGAAGTTACATATCCAAGGGAACTCATAATCTGTAAAAGCATGGGATACAAGGGAAAAGTCTTAGGACAACATAAACAAGGAATTATAAAGCTTATCATAGTAAAATTTAATCATAGCATATTCACTTTAAGATATATTCCATTAGTTGAAGAATCTTATGATACCAATACCTCATCTAACACTATTGTACAGTCCTTTCCCATTATTAAACACATTAAAGTGCATAAATTTTAAGACTCCTTCATTGATCTCACTACCCATTTTCATGGCATGACCATTCTCACCATCACCCCCATCATTGAAATTTGAATCAACATCCTACTTTTTTATGGTCAAATTGACACATGCAACACAAGTAGAATTGAATTATCCAACTTCCAAAAATACAATCAATATTTCAATGAATTTCCTTCGAAGGTCCTAGGGATCATGTTACAATATTATTTTATAGTTGTTTGGTCAATTTTGGTTGTTTATTCAAGGGGCTTGTGTCAAGCCCAACCCGTCTATAAATTTTGTGACCCCTTGATAAGTTCAATTATGCTTTTAGTGAATAATTTTATGACTTGATTGACATTGTTAAAGTATGACATAGAATTAGAATCATCAATGGATAGTATGGGTTAATCCTTACTTATTAATATTTTAGAACATCATGTTGAATATGTGTGTGTTGAGAAAGATATATATATTCAAGCTCAAAAGTCATAAGAGATAATCAATTATTGTACCTAATTACATGCTTAATGTTCTAGTCATTTCATGACCTAGTTTAAATTATTATTATGGTAAATATACCTTATTAAATGTGAATTAGTAGACTTGTTAGGAATGTATACAAGCACATGAGATTGGGATTATTTACAAGTGTAATTTGATGAAAAATTTTAAATTGATATGAGCTAATGAATGAGGTGTACCCAACTTTATTCTAAATGATTTTCTAATGTGTTTTATGTCACTTTGAAAAGGATGATATTTGGGAGTGAACTAGGACTTTTGAAGATCATGAAAATTTCAAAAAGGATTATTGGCCAAGCATTGTCAAGGATAAATTGGGACAACTCTAACTGGCGACAAGTATACCTAAGGTTAGTTAACAAGGTAAGTTATATGCATTAGATATCAAGTCGCATAATAATATTTAGTAATCAAGGATTATTCAAAGATCAATTAAATAGTATAGTTAAATAATTAAGTAAAGGTTAAGATTTCATTATTATTGAGGATAGAGTCAAATTCCTATTCTACATAGAGGAAGGTAACAATTATTTATATATGGTTATCCACTAACTATTGAGCTTGACCTTGTTGAGATTTGTGACCAAGTTATTTTTATGATTCTTAACCAATCATATATTTAGAAAAATATATATGAGATAAGTGTCGATCGGAAGAAGGGAGAACCATTCAAAACCATTGTCAATACTTCACTTGGTTGAAGTTAATGAATGTGATCTTGTGCAATGAAGGAGATTCAATGTGTTGATTATTATGAAGAGTCAAGTGAATATTGTGTTTGTGATTTATTTATTGTGAATTTTTTAATGTTATCTTAAAACCTAAAAAGTGTTTTAAGATTTAAGAATTTTGGGTCATGTATGAATAGTGTTTTGTTATTTAATTAATTGTGAAGTCATTTTATTATGTTGTGTGAGTGGATTCAAGAGATGGAATCTCAATTAAGCCTAAATTTTGGATTCATTATTTAACATCGGCATTTAAAAGGTCTTAAAAAGATTTCTATAGAGTAATCATATTTTTTAGGACCCTAGGGTAAGTGTCTATGGGTATGAGATTCATCTAAATCCTAATCTTGGTAAAAGATTTTGATGTGGCCCCTCTTAATGGACCATTAAGAGGAGTGACAAAAATCAGACTTGGGGATGGGAGAAATGGACTTGTTTTGTCTTATTCTCATTCCCCTAGGACCATTTATGAGCTTGGGAAAGCCCACAAAGGACTGACATGTATGAGCATCCTTTATAAGAGATCATGGAAAGAGTTTCCAAGTACACTCTCAATCTCCCCAAAATTCTCACAGATGTGTGAGCACTTGTGGGGATGAGTTCTTGAAGGGTGAATGAGAGAGTAATAAGTGTCACTCTATCATTCAAGGGATTGAGTTAGGGTTTCTTATTTACCTCTCTTTGGAGAATGGAAAAGGGGGATTTTTTTTTAGAGTTCATTATTCTTGTTTCCTTTTCATACTTGTGCTTTTGGAGATAAAAGAGGAGATGGGATGTTTTGGGCATATTTGATGGTGGGAGCTCAAGTCCTTGAAATGGCTTCATCCCTACAAATGGTGTAGAGAGATAAGTCATAATTACTTTTATTTTACTATTTTTTGTTGCATAGATGTATAGAAATTTCTCTTGAAATTGGTATATAAATAAAAAGGTGTTTTCCATTCTTTATTTGAGTTTTGTGTGTGATGATAAAGGATTCATAGCTTGTGTTGTGAGTTGGAAATATTAGTGATTTTATGGGTATTGTGGTGACATTTTAGTTTTTATAGTTGAGTGGGGAATTTTAAGTGAAATATGTTTGGGAATGGATCTCTCGGCTTTGGGGATGGCTAGGATCTAAAAATGGCCTAATGATGACATGTTTGGTAGGGTGGAGAGATTTATTTATTCTATTGGCATACATAATTTAATTAATCTATGGAGTAGAATTATTGGGGTTTATTTATTTCTGCCTGCATTTGAGGCCCTTGTTTGTAAAATGAAATAAGGATGATATTTTCTCATAATAAAATGATAGGTGCTTGTATTTACATGGAAATAAAATGTTTATTATGTTCTTAATAGGAATAAATGTAATTATCATATATTAACAAAAATGGGTTCTTATAATTGATATTTCAAGTTTCATGTGAAGTTTAGTTTGACTCCTTTTGTTACAAAAAAAGGGTTATGAAGGCTTAAAATTTAAACAAAGGAAGGTTAGGTATTGTGAAATGAAAAGGTATGTTGAGTAGGAGGGGTGTGCATATGTAATCATTTTGTAAAAGGGTGGTAAATAGTTTGTTTTACACCATTAAATATTTTACAACCTAAGTCTTTCAATGTATACAAATCCTCTTAGCATTTTAAATCATCATACAAGTCTATAACTAGTGTAGTAGAAGATAAAGAGGCAATTGTGATCATAACTAGTTTTTTTTAATACTCCACTAGTTTTTGTATTATATTAACCGATTACACTATTCCATCATTAAGCTATGGCCTAAGATCCAAAATACAACTCAATATTAGCTATACTTTCCTACTACAACACTGATTTTAGCATTATATATGCTAAGTAAACTATACAGATATTGCCTTATAATGACATAGAGTTAAATTCCAAAAAGGAAAGCATTGCTATAAAATATATGGCCTTATACACACTATTAGTTTGATTCAAAAGGAGACACCACATTAGTTACCAACTTCTACCCCACTACTAAGATCATCCTCCTCTTCTCCACCACTGTCTTCCACGCGACCACTACTGGGGACAACTTCTCCTACCATAGAATATGCATCTCTTTGTTTTTACCTGGGGGTATGAGGATGTTTGTACCTTCCTTTCACCTCTAGCGTCACATTAAAATGCCTCTAAAGCTCATTGATGGCCTTCATGAAGATCTCTTGATCTGCTCCTTCCATCTAGCATGCATGTCTGCGTCTTACTTCATCCTTATTTACTCTCATTGAGCCATCTCTTATCAAGCTAAAAAACTTTGGAAAGGAGATCTTGATGTGTAAGGAAACCTACAAGGCAATATAAATAAATGTGAGTCATTTACACGACTCAGTAAGGGACCTCCTATTACCTTTGACCTTTTCATCATTCCTCCTTTTCCAATTGTGCCACATTATTTATGTAGTAAGAAGTAACCAAAACATTTTGCATTCCTTATTTAGTTTCATATCAAGCATTAGCACATCTTTCCAAATAATTTTATCATTAGCATCCCAAATTTCAATATTGCCACAATTTTTTTTCCATATTTCCTTGGTATACAGACAGTCAAATAAAATATGTTTTACTAATTCAGGAGTCCTACAAATATTGCACACATCAATATCATCATAGTTAGATTTAAACAAAATTCTTTGTAGTAAAACCATCCACCTAAAACAAGCATTTTTTGGCTCCAGACCACAATGCCATAACTCACATAAAATAGTTTGTCAATCTTTATTATACTTCACTAGTTTCATCAAGTGAGTAGGATTATAGACTAAACCTAATCTATTTTCGTTTCATGAAAAATATACGTATTTATTTAATAAGTTATTCTATATTAAAACTATTTTTGAGACTAATAGATTTAATCACATATTTAATAGACATAAGTTTTGAACTAATATGGGCATGTGTATCTTTTTTAATTAAAAATACTACATATATAAATAATCACTTAAATATTGGAATAAAATGTGTCTTTGATAAATCATATTTTTTAAATAGTAAATTTTTAAAATTATTTATATTTTAAAAATAATTAGAAAAATAAATGATTATGTTTTAGATTTAAAAACATATAATAAACTAGAGATAATATATACCTTTAAAATTATATAATACTGATTTTTTATTTTATTTTAAATATTATTTAATTGACTTATTTAAAAAAAACTACAAAAAAATATTTTGAAAGGGGGGAAGACCCCTAAGGGCGGTAGTCAGGGCTAAGCCCTGTCATCGATTCCCTTCATGGGAGTTGAGCGTCCCATGAGGGTTGAGGGGATTTAGAACTGGCTAGTCTCCTATTGTTGTTTCATACTTTTTATCATTACTTTTTGCTAAGCTTTAAGACATTACCAAGACCTTTCATACCTTTCATATAATTTTAAGTAGTTTTAAGCATTTGGAATGGAAACATGTTAGGTTAATGTGTATGCATGATTTATGAATTTCTATGAGTTTTAGTATAATTTTATGTTTAATTTTGGTTATTAATAATGATAATTCCCTAAGAAATAAGACTAGTATTTGTAGCAAGATATATGTCAACCTGCAACAACGGGCTTCTCAACCCATAACATAAGGATTTCTATTCATTGCAAAGAAGGATACCAATTGCAAAGTGACCACGTTCAAAGGAATATGAAGGTGATCATTTATTGATAAGATCACGAGTCACCTAGTATTACTCTTATCTGCAATAAGATAACCAAGAGAAGAATTATATTCTCAATAGGACTTAATTATGACAAGAGGTATTCTATTGAGCACATTTTTTGTTCTAAATAGTTAAGTTTGTTGGGCATAGAATCCTTATTTGATTTTATACTCTTGTTTCAGTAGTTATTACTTTTTTTTGAAGACATAGTCCTCTTCCTATTCTTGAGGAATGATGAGGGTCACCCCATCAGTAACCCACACAAATCACAACAATAGATACCAACACAGAAGATGTGAGGCACTTTCAATTATTTTCAGAAAATGAAATTACTAATTCAAAACTGACATGCTACAACCTCATGGTCTTGATTCATTACAACAAAATCAGCTCTGAAAACAAAATATATTATTCAGAGCCACAATATGCACTAATGGATCCACTTTCTACAACCCCCACTTAACCCTTTTATTTTACCCAATAACCACCCCAGAATGTTCTATAAAGTTCAGCTTTCCCTTTTGTTTTGGTGCCAAAATTCCCATCGTTTGATTTCTTTCCTAGGAAGAAATTTTAATGAAATTCACTTTTTAGAGGGGCAACTTTGCAGGGCCATAACTTTTGATCCGGGTGTCTGATTGGCTATTATAACATATCATTGGAAAGCTCTCAAAGAGATCTACAACACGTAATCCATCGAAGGTCGATTCATCAACTTTTCAAGTTGTTTCAAGGCCTCTAAGGTTTTCATATCTAAATTTGAAGCTGCATTAGAGAAATTTCCCAGGATGGAAACTTTAGTATCTCCCAAACCATGCAAGGTATTGAGATGATTCTTTCACAACCATAAACGTTTTTCAGCTTTGCTCCTTGGGGTAAATCTTTAGGTCCATACGAGCCCATTTAAGCATAATTACTAAAAAATAGTAAGCGACCAATTTTTTCTATTTTTGACTTCTGATTGTCTTACACCCCTTAAGTGCCATTGTGGGACTCAAAAAAACTAAAGAAAATAAGAAGAAATAATTTTATTTTGGGTGATGCAAGATTTCCCTATACCACTGGATGCTCCTACATAAGACACCTAGGGTAATTTGAAAAGTGAACCTGTCACTTCTCAAGAATTAGAAGGAAACCAAGATGGTTAACCTCAACCTTGGATAACTACGATGAATGTTCAACATGCCTACCTCACCACTTCACCAAGAATTTTGCATATTGCCTATTTCTTATGCTTCTACCCACACTACTATCCAATATTTCTTCCATCTCCTCCTTTTTTGGAGTAGGTGTTAGAATATTCCACTGTGCTCCTATTGTTTCTTCATCAATTCCCCTTTCATGATATTCTATTAAATTTGGAATGTTAAACACAGGTGAAATATGAATTTCATCTGGCAACTCTACCTCATATGCATTTCTTGAATCATGCTTCTTTAGGATCTTGCATGGTCCAAAATTATTCATCTTTAACTTGTTGTATGTGACAACTAGAAAAATATCCTTTTGCAAATGAACCATGACTTCATCTCCTACCTGGAACTCTTTATGCCTCATTTTTTGATTTCCCTTAGCCTTATATTGTGAGTTCATCTTATTGATATGTTTCTTCACCTCTTCATGTGAATTCTTTAGGTGCTCAACAAAATCTTCAGCCTCAACACTACTCTTATCCCCCTTATCCATCTTTCTTAGTTCAGAAGCAGTTTTTGGACTACTCCCATGCACAATCTAGAATAGTGAGATACTAGTGCTCTTATTGATAGAATTATATGAAATTTTTGCCTCTGGTATATGTTGATGCAATATTTTGCATGTAGCAGCAACCTTATGGGAAATTTGACTATTGGGGGACATTATGCGCTAGCTAAATAACATTCGGGATTTTATCGAAGCCAGCTCTTCGCTTAATGGGTGAAGTAAAAGGTAAAGGAGATTGCGAGAATGTAAAATTTACACTACAGGTGATGCGCCAAATCTTTAGACAACTTTATCAAAGAAAAGTGAATAATGCAAAGGCTCGAATCACTAAATTGCTATTATTTAAGATAATTTTCTCAAAAGCACTTGTCATGCAAAAATACCCTCTAATTTGTATAATGTAATCAAGCATAACTTTGTATTAACATAGAAGAGTAGTAGAAACATGATTTGTATTCATTCCAGCTATAAGAGGTTGCAAAAACTGAAGAACAAGCATTCATACAAAATGAAGATAATAGCACAGGTCAATAGTTCCAACAAACACTTGAAAACAGAAAGGTCGAATTTATTTGGCACAGTCTGAAATCTTTGAATTAAAAGCAACTATTACACGAGGTTTACTTCCCAGTGCTTGGGAGTTTTTTATAAACTTAATCAACAACCTAATAAAAGAAAACCAGGCCCCATATATTGGCCATCCTACCACCTGGAAACACATCATGAAAGAGTAGACCACGCGCGGCGATCCTCTGCCCAGATTATTTCTAGCCGCCATAGTAAACATCCATCAATCAGCAACACACCAGCGAGGCCATGATACAAAACAAAAAACCATGCAGCAACAAGAGAGGACATGCGGTAGCGGGAAGCACAAAAGATCCATTGGCATTTCCAAGGTAACTGGCGCAGGAACAGAAATGCCACGTGTCACCCAGATGGAGCTTGGCAGAAAGCAGCAAGAACGCCCAGTAGAAAGCCGCGAGAGAGATCCACGTGGAGAGCTCCAAGCAAAAGAAAAGAACGAGGCAGGCTTGACTCAGAAAAGAAGCCAACACGAGCCACAATGCATGCAAACGGAGATTGCCAAAAAGTGAAGCGAAGTCAAAGAAAAAAACCTCGAGAGGCAGCCACATGGTGCACTCCGAGGATAGTGAGCATACAAAACTAAGGCGCAGCCACAAAAGAAAAGAAAACTGCCAAGGCTTAGGCAGTTTTTGTTGAACAGTTTGGTGACTCATAGGGGCTTTTCGCTCACGGAAAGGAGAACCCTAGAAACCTTTGGCTCAGCAACACAATGCTCACAACCTCGAGAGGGCGGCCTGCAGATTGGTCCATACCTCATCTGTTGGTGCAGAGAGAGTTTGCAGATGCTCGTGAGCCAGTCTGAGATCGATGATTGCTTTGAAGGGAAATCTGCCAAATACTTTTGTTTCTAATTCCAATTGGAAGAAAAGTTATGCTAGTTGATGCACGATCGCCTTGATCTCCTTAGCAGTCAGAGATTGATCAAAGGTTTGGAAGACAGAAAGGTCCTACTTCTTCTCTTCGATCATTTCAACAATATGCTCCACTCCTGCTAATGCTTGGTCCACAATGAAAGGCGAAGGGAGGCCTCTCTGAGTCAAACAGGAAAACTTTGTTCGCATGTCATTGGTGACTTGGTTTAACCGAACTCTGTAATCTACTACCTGTTGAATGGCCTCGTGCATGGAGATGAGGCTACTTGCGCCCAAAGTTGTCATCGTTTGGTCGTTGATGCCCACGCTACTCAATGCTTCATCTGAAGTGGTATACAACTTACCCAATAATATTCTAGCCTCGGGAACCTTTTGATCCGGGGGATATTTTCACTGAAAATTGAAGTGTCTCCAATACTCCAGATTTTAGCACCATTAGAAAGAGCTCGATGTCCTGATTCCAATGCAACTTGAATGGAGTCAAACAGAGCTACGAAGCCCAAGTTATTGCCAGTCAAAGTTCAGTCAACAACTGGTCAACTCAAGGCCCAAGGCAAGAAAAAAGGTCAAAATTTGATGTCACCAAAAGTGGTCAAAATTTATGTCAACGCGAAGAGCTCGGTAAGAGTTTTCGACGGTGTTTGTTTTACGCAAATCGGAGCTCGTATGTGCGAGATATGGAAGGTCAAAGCTCAGTTGACTTGAAGGTACAATGATGACGTCAGCATGACATCATCATGCTGACATGGATGAATCATGAGGTGACACATGGTGGCTTCCCAAGTTACATGTGGCGGAAATTTGTTGGACATGGCTTTATTTAAAAAATAAATAAATATAAAAGCCTACCACTCCTCCCATTTAAAAGCCTTAATTTAAGGCCTACGTGAGAAAAATTAGGTGGGGTCTTAATTTAAAACAAAACAAATTTACCCCTATTTAAATGGGATAAAACCCTTTAATATTTAAAAATACATGTGGTTGAGAGATCCCCTTTTTAAGGGGAACTTAAACATTATTTTTAAAGAAAAAAAACAAATTTCCAACCAATTCACCCCCTATAATTAAGGATTAAATCCTTAACAAAATCAAGCCCGTTTATATTCAAAGGTGAATTATTAAGATCTCCTAATAAATCCTAAAATGAATTATGGAATAAAATTACAAGAGGCCATCCGTGAAGATTTTATGTAAAATTGGATGGGTTGTTTTAACGGGAGATATCCCTATGTAAATAAGGGGGGATTTTCAAATAATATTTTCTATGTAAAGGGGATATTGGGAGGTTTTGAAAATCAATTGGTTATGAACCAATTTGAGTTATTTTTTTGTATAAAAAGGGTAGAATGGGGGGTGTGAGTTTAAGTAATTTTTGAAGAATTTTTGGTGAAGTTGTGAATCAGAGAAATAGGGAGATTTTCTAAGGAGATTATTTTGAGCCTTTTGTAAGTCGGAGTATTGTCATGCTGCCGAAGTGCTCTTGGTGCATTTGTAACTGATTTTTTGGAGATTAATCGGATCGGTCTCACTCTATTGGAGCAGACCTGGAGACGTAGTCACATTTGTGGCGAACTCCGTTATCAGATCGTTTGCACTCTCTCTCTTCTTCCTTCTCAATTTCATTCTTTTCACCTTCAGTTTTTAATGCATAATTTCAATAATGTATGCATGAATTGTATTTCCGCTTAATTCACATGTTGATGTGTTAATTTTGTTTATGTAATTTGGATTTCCACGATTTGTAAACATTAAGCATTCAAATGCAATTAGTCTAGATCCTATACAGATCACCTTTTCAGAAGTTGACTCCTGAACCTGTTGTATCGATTCACTCACCATTCCATAGAGGCTAGCCGCTTGCGCCATAAACTTTAAAGTGGGTTGTAGGGTAAGGCACAAAGCCTTCACCTTGTCCCAGTATGATGCATGTAGCCCTTTGGCAATTTCCAAGGAGCTCATCCAAGGTGCAAGAGGTTGGGTTCTTAGGGCAGCCAATTCTGCCTCTTTGTTGCATAAACCTGCCACTGCTTCTACCAAGCTTTTATCCAATGCGAACATCTACTCCTTCAAGGTAAAAACCTCATTTTCCCTTTCTACTAGGGCCAATTCGGCCTACTTAGTCCTTTGGACATCCAACCCCAAGTTGGTACTCATTTCAGCAATTTCGGCAGTGGTGTTCTATCGGAGCTCTCTCATGCCCTCAGTTAGCAGGTTAGAGTTAGCTTGGAGTTCTTTTTCTTTTGCTTGGAGCTTCTCTTCATTTGCTCGGACTAGCTCGACTTGCTTCTCAAGAGTCGGAATGACCTCCTCGCCCAAATTTTGCAACTCTTTGATTTTATTTTTGAAGGTACCCCTCTCCTTCTCCAACTGACCTATTTCGTTATCCTGGGCTTTGAATTTGTTTACCCAGATGTCAACCTTCCTTTTCAGCTCCACAATCTGATCAGCCTTCTTCTTCTCCTATCGGCTGAGATTGAGAAAATTAGTAGTCACTATTTTTTGAGTCTCCTCCATCAGCTCAACTTTATCTTGCGGGTGGGCCTGCCGCAAGTCTAACCCGACAACATTCACAAAATAGTCACTGGGTTGCATCTCACTTATTACCTTGATCACATTAGGAGTGATCTTGGAAAACATCAAGGAATTTGGCTTTCATTGAAAATGATTTGCAAGTGGGGCTCTGCCAGCCTGGTTGCATCCTTCGCTCTTCGCTTGTTGATCCTGTTGCGCGGGCACTTTTATTTGCATCGACCTATGAGAAATATTCCTGGACCAGGATACCCAGTCCACTAGTAAAAGGATACTCCTGAGGGATAGCCAGCGGGAAAGATAGTGTAGCTGATGCATCAGAGGTCTTGCTGGGTCGCATTATAATAGCCAGGGAGAATGGCGGGATGAATTGGCCACTCGGAGGGGATGAAAATGAAGTGATGGTGTAAGGAAAAACTAGAGATGCACCAACCACAGGGCTGGGCCTTGGGGATAAAAATTGTTGGCCTACGAGCCCGGTGTTGACACCAAATTGCGCTCCAGGTAAAGTATGGAAAGCGAAGGACACAAGAGGGAAAACAGGAGGAGCAAGACCGGAATGACCGGAAAATCCAAAAGTGGAGATGACTAGCGTAGATGAGACAGCAGCGGCAGACTATGGTGAGACCAAAGACATAGAGGAGAGAGAAGAGGGAGGAAAGTTTACCTGATGTTCCGGTGGAGCCGCAGATGCCTCAACCACTTCCTTCACTGACTGCTCTTCCTCCACGCCGGCCTCTTCGGTACGTTGTCGCTTCTCCTCCAGGAAATCATCGAGGTCGAGAATGACCCGTCTCTTACCATCGGTGATCCTTGGCTTCCATTTTGATTTAGAGCAGGCAACAGGCATGGATGCTAGTGCACATGGCTCTTCCTCCTACACAGGTTGTTTACCAATATTCTTTTCAAGTACTGGATTCTCAGCGACGGTGGGGGAATTCTGAGTTACTTCTTCCCTGGATTCTGTAGTAGCCTCCTCTCTTCTATATTGTTACACGGATATTGAACGGTTCAGAGAATTCTCAACATCCAAATGTTCATTTTCCCAAATGTCATCAAACTTCTCATCGAGGGCAACTTCGTTATATAACTTGCCAGTTGCCAGAATCTCCTGCCGATATATCCAGAATGCTTGCATCTTCTCGGCTGCCCAATTGAGCTGCTTTACTTGGGTGACCAAAGGGGGGCTGATCATGAGCTTTGGGTTGACCCTCCCCATAATGTGATAAAAATTCAGCCAGGGTAGTCGACCATCCACTGTAGGAAAATATTCGAGGCCTACATATCTACTTATGTTTCCCTCTTTGGGATCCCTCTGGAGGTCCCAGAATGGCTGAGGTGAATGTGATATCTTGATGTCGATTTCAGACAAATTATTTTTAGGGTTGTAATTCTAGGGATCATCTATTAGTACCAGCCCGAGGTGACCCAACTTTGAAAGTAGAATCACAGAGGTATAGATCTACAGGGTCCTCTTCTTAACCAGCGACACCGAACCAAACATGATTGACAACAACAAATAGGAGGTTAAGTGTTTTCCTCCCCAATAATCATCATCAAGGGTACATAGCTATCTCATTGCCTCCAGGGCCAACACTTTGTTGGAGAGGAAATGAGGAAGCCGAAAAGGTTATCGGACGAGTCCTGGCATGCGGAGTATGGTGAAATCTGTGCCAAATAACCAGTTACAGGGTGGAGTTAACTTCCCAAGCCAAGACCTCTGACGAGGTGATATGCATTTGGTCATATTTATACCAACCTTATGCAAAGCCCTTATAGTCGGGGCTATGAACGCATCCGAGAACACATAATAATCGAAGGTTTTTGACATGATGGGGGTCCATGTTGAAACCGACTTCCTTGAGCCACTTTCATCAAAAACAAACAGGAGCATAGACGTTGAAAAGTAATCTAGATTTTGGTGCAAAATTAAGTAGGCCAAGAAAGATGAATACCTGAACCTAGAGCCAACCCAAAATTCCTTTAGCTGCAGCCAAATGCCATCGCTAATAACCTTTGCAAAATCAAAAAGCGGGTTCTCGCGATTCTTCTTTAGCATAAAGCAGAGGGACATATGAAACTGATGAACCTCTTTGTCTGAGTCCAACCCACACACCATCGCCAGTATAGAAATGATAGATTGTGCCACACCTCTTAGAGCTTTCAAGCCGAAAGAGAATTTGGGCGGGGCCGAACTGCTCGGATGTTGAAGTTCGAAGCGATAAAACTGTGGCCTTGATTGGAGCTCTCCCCACTTTTGCTGCATTCTCTCCATGTCAAAATGGTCAACTTCATTACCCAAAGGAAATGGGATGCACATCATATCTTGAATAGCCACAGGGCTAATGACTACCCGAAAATCCTTACCGCTGATAACCCTTGTGTTTGGGTCGAACTATGTCACACATGCTGCTACAATCTCTGGGCAAGGGTGCACCAAGGGGACCATGTACTATGCAAGCCCGTAGTACCATAGTTGTTTGGGAAATTGGTCCGTTGTATGCTTCATTCTTTCGCATGCAGCTTCCCGAAGGCTCTTAGGATTGCTAGACAACTCAGGGTCAAAGACATTGTCCCAATCCTCTAAAACCACTGCCTGGTCCCTATGAGGAACCATGCTCAATAACTTCTGGTTCACTGGGTGAGTGAAAGGCCAGCTAGGCTTTGTAGGTATGCTTGGAGTAGCATAAGACTCTCCATCGTAGAGCTACACGTGGGGTGCATTCCTCATCTGCTTGCTTAGACTTACTTGAGCCGAAGTCTGTGTAGGGTTTTCTGCAATTTCGGCCATTTTTGTCTTCACAAGGGTCTCTGTGCAAACCTTTGGCAAATGACTTAGCTTCTCTAAAAATCTCTCTCTTCTTGCGAATGCCTTAATTGCTTAATTCTTTGGTAACTTCTGCAATAAATATGTTTCCTTGCATGCCATAACTTACCTTTTCCGCTTTCTCGAGGATGGCAGCCAAAAAAGGTACGTGTCAGACATTTGTGCCAAGTTGCTACTATGCATTATCAGCTTTGCTCATGTGAAAAGATCGCCAACCAGCCAAACTGCCCAAACATTAATTGACAATCTTTCGCGTGTGATGGAAGCGGATTCTTGTCTTGAAAAATGAACCCAGGCAACCCTGTGAGCATTTCCTTGTAGACTATCTGTATTGATTGACATTAATGATTGTACAGGGCACATTGCCCAATAGAGCTTTTCTCTATAATTTTAGCCGATTCGGATGAGATGGTGGTGCTTTGTATTACTGACAACTGGTTGATTTGCGAATGATGTGGCAGCTTAGCGGAGCAAGTTGCACACTGATCCTGCACCTCCCCATCACCTTGCACGTTGTGACGCTGAAAACCAAGGTGAAGCAACCCACTTGGTATAATTGTTAATCATAATTTCTTCGACAAGCAAAACTTAGCTAGTCTATAAATCAGCCCTTTGTGCAATATTGTGAATCACAACATCGACTAGCCTTTCAGTTTAACAACCTCTTGCTGGATAGTATTTTTAATCTTTTAGCTAGAAAAGCAAAAATTATGGAAACACCAGTGAGGCTCACCTGCAGAAAAACCCAGGCTGCCTTTCTTGGCAAGATTACCTGTAGGTACCTAAAGCATATGACAGGTGCGAAAAATCTGTTATATGTGAAAGCCATCAAATGGATCCTTGGGAAGGACTGTGTGCATTATGAAGAGCAATATCGGGTGAACACCAACATTTGCTCCCACTTCATCGCCTTGCTACTGGACATCAGCGTCTCCAAGCATAAGATTATAAAACTGATGAAGCTAGTCTTCCCTGCATGCTACCTCAGAGGTCTAGAGCAGATTGTGCGCGCAGCCCAACTGGGTCATGGGATTCCCTCGGTTCGAAACATTCACCTGCAGCAGTTGCATGGAGGCATCATTCCAACCAGGTCCTTTCTATTCAGCTTTGAGTTGGAAACCCATGAAGAGCATCGCACCAGAGCCCGTGTAGGTTGCTCTTTCCTGATGCGTATACACTATCTTGAGCCATTCTCCAGTTTTCAATGGTACGAAGACTTCGAGAGAATGGTATTTTCAAAGCCCGAGCTACTTGCTGCTATGATCGTCGGTCCTTCTCACTAATATCCTGAAGACAAAGATGGTTACAAATTTTGCTTCTTCTGCCTATAAGCCCTACGCCTCAGCGGGCATATCTAAATGTTAACATAAGGCCATCCGGACCCAATATATTGTAAATTTTTGACTCTAATGAATATAATCCAATATGCCCCTTTTTGTTAACACCTAGTCCATTTATTTCAATTCTTGTGCCGAGAAGACCCAAAACATAAAACAACGAAGAGTAATTACATATATACAAATGTACAAAATTAACACATATGCAAAATTAATAGAACTTTTTTAAATGTATTCCATTGACTGGAATACTCAGGGTGTTGCCTTCCATATCTTCTAACTCAAAAGAGTTAAACTGTTTACACTGGTAGATCTTGAATGGCCCTTCCCAGAGACTGTCGAATTCGCTATGCTACCCGGGCTTTGCTCCGTGCTCATTGAATTTGAGAACCAAATCTCCGCGTTGCAGTCCCTGGTCTGAAGCCCTTTTGTCGAACCATTTCTTCACTACCTATTGGCGACTATTCATTGCTTTCAGGACGTGTTCTCTTTTCTCCTGCACCTCGAGCAACTCAGAAAATCGCACCTCCATCGCTCCATTTTGTTCCACTTCCAGAGACTTGAGCAATTGTAGTGCGGGAATCTATGTGGCAATAGGTAGCAAAGCCTCCTTTCCATACACCATCTCATAAGGAGATGTCTTCAATACCTGCTTGAGCATAATTCGATCTACCCAAAGTGTTGTCCAGAGGTTCCTATGCCACTCCTTTTGATGTTCCAAGCCTATCTGTTTGATCAACCAGATGAGGTTTTTATTAGTAGACTCTACGAGCCTACTCCCCTAGGAATAGTAGTTAGAGGAGGTCTTCAAGAAAACCCCATATTTTAGAGCGAACTGGCTCATTTTCGAGCCGAGAAAAGATTTAGCATTGTCAGAGATAATTATTTTAGGTGGGCCGAATCTGGCCACTAGTTCTTCGAGGAAATTAACAATCTCTGATTCAGTTGCATTTTTTAACGGCACTGCTTCTGCCCACCTGGTAAAATAGTTAGTTGCTATTGATATCCATTTATGTCTTGCTGAAGAAAGAGGGTTAATCATCCCGATGAAGTCTAAACCCCATTGAGCAAAAGGTTCCTCTATTACTATGGGCCTTAAAGGCATAGCAGCATTTTGTCTCTTTCCGACATAGAACTGACATTCTTTGCAAGACCTAATTAAGGAAAATGCATCATTAAAAAATATTGGCCAAAAATAACCAGCACATATAATTTTAATTGCCATGGTTCTTGCAGAAAAATGTCCTCTGACAGGGTATTATGGTATTGATCTAATATCCTCTGGGCCTGTTCCTTATTTACACATCTTAGCAAGACACCATTGAAATTTCTTTTAAACAAGACACCCTCTAAAAGGACATAATTGCTATTCTGTAGGTGATAGAAACGCCTTTTAAAAAATGGGAGATCCATCAGATACCTTTCTATCTGCATAAAATTTATCCTGTCATCAAGCCAGTTGCTCTGGGAATTCTTTTCATTTATTAACATAGGTTCCAGAGCTTCAAATTTTGTTGTTGCTTCACTATCTTCGGTGATATACTCACACAGTCCTTTTCCTTTGATGGTCTTGATAGGTTTGACCTTAATGTCGTATTCTAGGATCTTGGTAATCCAAATAGCTCTTTTCTCAGTGATTTCTCCTTCCATGATATATTCTCGCACACTAGGATGCGGAACGCAAACAATCACCTTATTATATGATATCAAATGCTGAAATTTCTTAAGCCCTTTAACAATGGCAAAGGCCTGCTTCTTTACAAAGTTATACTTTACTTCATAGTCCTTCAAAGTTCGTGAGTAGAAAGCAACAGGGGACTCCCTTGTATCTTCATCGTCCTTCTGCATAAGCACTGTGAAAATACTGTTTCCACCACCAAAAACATACATAATACAATCTTTTGACAGGTTCGGGTTAACCAACACAGGTGCAAAAGAAATAGTCTCTTTCACAAGCTTGAAAGCTTTTCTAGCTTCCAACGTCCATTTGAAAATCTAATCTTTCTTGAACATTAGGGTAATAGGACAAACAATGCCTACAAAATCTATAATAAACCGACTAATAAAGTTGACCTTTCCTAGGAAAGACTGCACCCCCTTTTTGTTGATAGGTAACAGAAGTTCCCGGATTGCATCAACTCTTTGTGGATCAATAGCAATACCCTCCTTAGAGACAACATATCCCAAAAGCTTCCCTTGGGGAACTCCGAAGACACACTTCTTCGGGTTCAAAGAGATTTTGAATTCTTGGCATTTCTGGAAAATGAGCTCCAGGTGATCAAAATGATCATCAGCAGATTTTGAGAATACTGTTAAGTCATCCAGATAGATGAGTATAATTTTGTGGATCAAATCTTTAAAAGCAATGTCCATAGCTCTCTAAAAGGTGGTTGCGGCATTTGAGAGCCCGAAAGGCATTTTGGCATATGCATACGTTCTCCATTTCATGGTGAACATTGTCTTATATTGGTCCTCCTCCTTTACCCGAATCTGGTTATAGCCTGAAAAACCATCCAGCATTGAGAACATTTCGGAGCCAGCTACAGTTTGTAGAATTACCTCCATTGAAGGCAAGGGGTAATGATCCTTTAAAAATGCTCTATTTAAATCTCAGAAGTCTATGCATAGGCGTATATCTCCATTTTTCTTCCGGACTGGCACTAGGTTTGACACCCAAGTGCTATGTTTGATCATAAACACTATCCAGGATGTGATCAACTTGTTCAGCTCCTATGACATGACAGATTCTATCTTTGGGTTCATAGGTCTCTGTTTTTGGTGAACTGGTTTTGCTCCTTCTGTCAGTTCAATTGTATGCTCGATGATCCCAGGATCGTACCCTTTAAGATCATCATATGACCAAGCTACCACTCCTGGGTATTCTTTACAGAAGTGTTTTAGTTTATCTTTATTCTTTTGTGACACTTCTTTCCCAACCTTGAGCTTCATATCTTCTCCGATATGCAAATCGGTATAATCGCCTTTGTCTGCCACAAGTTTCCTTTTATCTCTTGTTGCATCATTGAAATTGAATAGGCTTTCCAGAGTGACTAGCCCCTTCGAGAGCTTGTTGGATTTCAACTAGATGATTTGATCTCCATTAGCTTTAGCGATCTTTGGTTGCAACTGATCGGAAAATTCTCCAAATGACTGGAGGAATGATGCAATATGAGCATCGCTATCAAATACCTACCAATCTTGATTGTTATCTAGGATAGTGGGTCTTATAAATACTTTCATTGCATGTTTATTTTTTAATAACTCAATGGCGGGTTCGAATTGAGCCCCAATAGTTGCCATCCTATCAGCTTCGGAGTTCATTTCCCTCGGAATAGCCTAAATATTGAATGCTTCAAAGTTGTCGATCAGATCCCAGACCCTATGTCGATAATATCACATGCGGATATTCTTTGCGGCTGAAGTTCTATGGATTTGGTTAACCACCAGCTCAGAATCTCTAAAGACACTTATTTCCTTTGCACCCATTTGCTCCGCAAAGCTTAAACCATGGATGAGACCTTCATATTTGGCTTCATTGTTTGAACAGGAAAACTGGAAACGGTAAGACCTCAACGTCTTTTTGTCGGACGGAGATACCAAACAAATCCCAGCTCCAGTTCCTACTTTACATCTGGCTCCATCAAAATATAACATCCATATTTCCAAAGATTCTTCACCCTCGGGTTCTTTAGTAACTTTAGGCATGATCTTCCCTTCTTCATGAATAACATAGGTTCTGAGGCCAGTTGAGTGATAATTCTCGAAAGGATCTGTATCAATAAATTCTTTCAACAAATTTTCTTCATCCACTGTCCGAGAGCTAGTAGCCTCCTCTTCTTCAAGAAATTTGACATTATACATTTCCTCTTGAGAGATTGAAGTGTGTGCTACTTCTTCAAAATTTAGCAAAGCCTCGTCAGCAACGTGCTCAGGATGTAAAGTCTCTGATAGCAGTTTCATCTTAGCCCCATTCTTGGTCCTTAGAATCAAGTGGGACCAGTCTAAAGTCAGATATCCTCCTACATTTGCAGTGAACTCTCGGGACAAATAGATTCTGAATAGGGGAGGGATATCGATGAGTATGGTATCCTAATTTACAGTGATACTAGGGTAGGCAAACAAAGTCATAGGTAATCCCTTAATTATTCCAACAGTATCAACCTTATTTCTGTCAAGCTGCATGACTCCTTTATTCAGAGGCTCATATTTTAGACCCAAAGCATCAGCTACTTGCTTTAGCATGACAGTGGTGCTAGCACCAGAGTCGATCATATAGTTATGTAGCAACTTGTCACCAATAATCAGTGCTAGAAAGAAAGGTCTAGGTTTAGGCTTACTTTCCCTTTTGGACTCAAGTTTCTTCTCTAGTTGAATCGTTAGCACTTTATCTAGGTCGGACCTGGATGCATCCTCTCTATGGGGTAGAGCAGAAACCTTAGAATCTTCTTAAACTGACAGTGCCTTTTGTAGTAGTACCTTCTACTCTGAAATGGCCAGGACATCCCACAGAGAAGTGTTGGCTGATGACTTTTTCAGTTGTTCCACCACATTGAATTGTGCTTTCGGCTGGTGAGTTGTGATTACCTGCTCTTTAGGTCTAGCGGCTGTTACAAGTTCCACAGTTGGTATATCTAGCAGTTTGGTAATAGTAGAAGTGACCGGCGGAGCCTTTGTCTTGGGAGGAAGCAGATTCAGAGGGCTAAGAACAGCTGTCTCTGACTCTGGTGGGGTTGGCAATAGACCTACCACTGGGCTGGGCATTGGTTGTGATGTAACTTTGGTAGGTAATACTATAAACTCTCCGGTAAATCTACGGTTAGAACGTGTATTATAATCAGATTGCACTCAGGGTACTTTATTAATATGGATGTCATTCGAAAATGCTGACTCTTCTCCTTCCATCCATGAAAAGAGAGCCTAGTCTGGGACAATCTTCGACTCTTGCTGGATAGACATCCCCTGCATTTGTGCGGCAAGGACCGCATTGTCTATTTGTTGAGAAGCATATGGTGAGTTGCCAGAAATAGATGTGCAGCCTTGGTTACTCTGATCTGTGATTTGTTGTTGCAAATTTCCCCATGGACAGTTTCGTGGCATGTGTGTATCATTGCAAGGAAAACACCATGAGTTAGCATCTTCAGGTAAATTGTTCTATCCCACCACCAGCTCCTTATTCAAACTAGGATGAACAGCCTGCATCAGTAGGGTTACCGGAACCATCTGGTTACTTGATTGAGTCGAAGTATTCCCTCGTGACCTATCTTGCCACTGGTTTTGGTCCGAAGGTTTTTCGCCTTGGTAATTTTGGTATGCCAGCTTTTGATAGCTATATTGCTGCTACTTCAAAGTAGTTAGTTCATTAGTCATAGCCCCCATCTGTTCTCTCATTTTGTTCATCTCAGTAGCCATGGGGTTCAGCACCGAAGCTACTACAGGAGCTGTCGTCGGGGCTGTGCTTGGAACACTTCCGGGATAGACGTACATAGATTGGGGGGGAGCCGCAGACACACTGGTAGAAGGAACTTTGGCTTCTGGAGCATTGCACTCGGGGAACAATGGCATGATGGGTCTCGGTGCCAACTTTCCTGTAGCAATCAAATTATTTTCTATAGCGACAGCTAGGGCGTAAGCATCAGGAAGAGTGTCTCCACCGAAAGCTTGCAACATCATGGAAATATCGGCATTAATCGACTTCAAGTAGAACATGAATGCCAAATCCGGAGGTGGTTGGCTACCTATAGGCACTCTCTGCCAAGTTGAATGGAACCTCGCATTGAAATCAGGTAGAGATTCATGAGGGGCTCATTTTATATTTGTCAGTTGATGGTACAATGAAGATTTGTCGCCAATGTTTGAAAAGCGCTCATAAAATGGGGTCCCGAGCTGGTCCCAAGTAGCAATACTACTAGCTTGTAATGTTCTATACCAGTTTAGCACCTTTCCTTGGAAGGAGGCAGCCAATAATATGAGGGCTACATTTTTCATTTGATACGCCATGTACTAGACACACGTCTGCTACGTCTTGCAGGTGCTCCATTGGCATCTTTGATTCATCCCTGAAATATTTAGGGATAGCCTTTAGAGCAGAAACCAGGATGGGGGCCCATATTGCAGGAGGCACAGGTGCTACCAATGGATTGTCGGAGTCCCAGGCTACATAGTTTCTAGCAGCCATAGGTGATGGTGGATTAGGCAATGTCGAAGGAGGAGGTGAAGGGCTACCTCGGTGACCTCTCGAGTGCACAGAAACTAAAGGGGGTACAAGCTGACCAGGGACTCTTGTAGTCTGCGACCTGGTTACAGGCCGATGGCTCATACACACTTCTAAAAATTGGGTGAACGTGCTGGTTTGCTGTCCCACTGGGTATGCCAGAAAAAGAACTGTTGAAGCAATATTTTGCATGTAGCAGCAGCCTTATGGGAAATTTAACTATTGGGGGACATTATGCACTAGCTAAATAACCTCCGAGATTTTATCGAAGCCGGCTCTTCGCTTAATGGGTGAAGTAAAAGGTAAGGGAGATTGCGAGAATGTAAAATTTACACTACAGGCGATGCGCCAAATCTTTAGACAACTTTATCAGAGCACAGTGCATAATGCAAAGACCCGAATCACTAAATTGCTATTATTTAAGATAATTTTCTCAAAATCACTTGTCATGCAAAAATACCCTCTAATTTGTATAATGTTATCAAGCATAACTTTGTATTAACACAGAAGAGTAGTAGAAACATGATCTGTATTCATTCCAGCTATAAGAGGTTACAAAAACTGAAAAACAGGCATTCATACAAAATGAAGATAACAGCACAGGTCAATAGTTCCAACAAATGCTTGAAAACAAAAAGGCCGAATTTATTTGGCACAATCCGAAGTCTTTGAATTAAAAGCAACTATTACACGAGGCTTACTTCCCAGTGCTTGGGAGTTTTTTATAAACTTGATCAACAACCTAATAAAAAAAAATTAGGCCTCATATATTGGCCATCCCACCACCTAAAAATGCATCATGAAAGAGTAGACCATGCACGACGATCCTTAGGCTAGATTATCTCGAGCCACCACAGTAAACATCCATCGATCAGCAACATGCCAATGAGGCCATGATATGAAACAGAAAATCATGCAACAACAAGAGAGGACACGTGGCAGTGGGAAATACAAAAGATCCGTTGACATTTCCAAGGTAACCGGCGTAGGAACAGAAATGCCACGTGTCACCCAGACGGAGCTCGGTAAAAAACAGAAAGAACATCCAACAGAAATCCATGAGAGAGATCCACGTGGAGAGCTCTAAGCAAAAGAAAGGAATGAGGTGGGCCCGACTCGTAAAAGTAGCCAGCGCGAGCCACATGGCATGCAGACGGAGATTGCCGAAAAGCAAAGTGAAGTCAAAGAAAAAAACCTCGAGAAGCAGCCATGTGGTGAGCTCCGAGGATAGTGAGCATACAAAACTAAGGTGCAACCACAAAGGAAAAGAAAACTGCCAAGGCTTAGACAATTTTTGTTGAATAGTATAATCAAATCCCATCCCTTGGGCTTATCTCCTACTAAGCATCTTAGTAGGTTACCCAAACTCCTATTCACCACCTCTATTGTTGCATTAGTCTATGGATGGTGTGTAGAACTAAACTTCAAATCTATCTTTAAATTCTTCCATAATGTCCTCCAGAAATATCCAACAAATTTGGTATCTCTATATGAAACTATACTCTTCAGTAGACCATGTAGTCTCACCACCTCTTTGAAAAACAACTCTACAACATGAACATCATCACTAGTCTTATGACATTGAATGAAATGTGCCATCTTTAAAAATCTATCCACCACCACAAATGTGGAATCATGCCCTATTTGTTTCCTTTGCAAGCAAATAAAAAAATCCATGCTAATGTCCTCCCATGGCCTCTCAGGTACAGATAATGGCTGATACAATCTCATATTTTTTGACTTCTTCCTTTCACCATCTGACATACTCTGCAACTTTTTACAAACTTCTTCACATATTGCTATGAGTGTGGCCAATAATAATTCCCACTTATAAGAGAAATGGTCTTATCTTGACCGAAATGTCTAGTCAATCCTCCACTATGCTTCTCCTTCATTAGATTATCTCTCATAGAATTCCTTGGAATGCACAATTGTCTTCCTCTAAACAAGATCCCATATTGGATTAAGAAATCCAACCATCTTGTCCTATTCAATGTAATAGGTTCCGAAAAAGCCTTCAAATCTTTTGCAAAGTCTGGATCTTCAAGATACAAACTCTTGAGTTCATTGAACCCAACAACCTCTATATCCATCTCTATCAAAAAAAAATACCTTCTACTCAAGCCATCTGCAACTCTGTTTGACCTTCCACTCCTGTGCTTCAAAATAGAAGTATCTCTGCAAAAACTCAACCCATTTTAAGTGCCTTTGATTTAACTTTCCTTAACTATTGAGATACTGCAAAGCCTGGTGATCAATATATAAAAAAAATTATTTTGAAAAAAATAGTGTCTCCATTTATTCAAAGCCTAAACTATAGCATAAAACTCTTGATCATAGAAAAAATATTTCTTCTTAGCATCATTTAACTTCTCACTAAAGTAGGCAACAGGCTTACCTTCTTAACTCAAAATAACTCCTATGGCAATGCCACTTGCATCACAATCTACCTGAAAACATTATTGAAATTTGGAAGTGCCAAAATAGGTTGATCTGTGACTTTCTTTTTCAACATATCAAAACTCTTTGTTGCTCCTACAATCCATTTAAAATCATTTATATCCCCTCTCATTGCTTCAGTTGGAGGTGCACAAATACTACTAAAACCTTTAATAAACTTTCTATAAAAACTTTCCAAACCATGAAAATATATCACATCTGTAGCACTCCTTGGTGTAGGCCATTGAACAATAGATTTCACCTTATTTGGATCCATCTTAAGACCCTTTATTGAGACAAACAATCCCAAATACACCAACTCTCTCTTCACAAAACTACATTTCTTTAAATTAATCAACAACTTCTCCCCTCTTAGCTTCTCAAAAACTTTTTGGATATGCATCAAGTTCTCCTCCAATGTCTTACTGAAAATCAAAATATCATCCAAATAAATAATAAAAAAAATTCCTAAAAGTTCTTTCAATACCTCATTAATAGCCACATAAATGTTCTTGGTGCATTGGTTAGCCCAAAAGGCATGACAAACCATTCATACAAGCCCTCCTTGGTTTTGAAGGTTGTATTTCATTCATCTCCTTCTCTAATTTGGATATGGTGATATCGACTCTTCATATCTATCTTCGTGAAGTACTCAACTCCACTCAAAAAATTCATAATGGCATCCATCCTTGACAAGGGGAATCTGTACTTGATGGTGATCTTTTTGATGGCTTGTGAGTCATTACACATCCTCCATTCTCCATCCTTATTTTTTTCTAGTACTGAAGGTACCACACATGGGCTCAAACTCTCTTGAATTAGTCCCTTTCATGACAACTCTTGCACTTTCTGGTTCAATTCTTAATTCTATACTGGAGTCATTCAATGGGATGCCTTATTTGGAAAATTGGCTTTAGGAATCAAATCCATCTAATGGATAATCTTCCTTACTAGAGGCAAACCCTCAGGTACATTATCAGGGATAATATCTTGAAACTCATCCAATAAAGGTGAAACCTCTATGGGTATATCTTTATTATCTTCTCTATCAACTCTAGGAATAAAACAAAAACACATATGCTCATGCTTCATACCTTCTAGGAACTTCCTTCCATCAACCAAATAAATTATTGCATTACTGCATACCTTTTCCTATGCCTCTTTTAAGGTCTTCAACTTATGACGAACTCCATCCTTTGTCAAAGAATAGGTGTTGGCATGTTCATCATGTACTGCTCGTTGATAAAACTACCATGATCTCCCTAACAACATATGAAAAACATCCATAAGCATAATATCACACAATACCTCATCATGATAATTTCCAATCTTGAACTTTACTAGGCATTATTAATTTACCAAAGTTGTATGGTCCTTCTATAACCAAGCAATCTGGTATGGATTTGGATGCCTTCTTCTCACCAATCGTAACCTACTAACCATCTCTTCTAAAATAAGGTTATCAATACTACCTCTATCAATAATAACATTGCAAACTTTACCTTCACACTTACATCTGGTGCAAAAAAAAATCTTCCTTTTAGTTGGTTCCTTCTCCTCATTCAGCAAGGCTCTTCTAGTAACAAGAGCCTCTCCTCTTTCTGCATCCTCAAAATGTGAAGACTCAACATCTTCATCCACATATGTAACTTGTGCTTTAACCTCAGGTCTTTTATTTTTCCTTCCTTGATGTTGAGGACACTCATAGGCTCTATTTCCTTCTTCTCTGCATTAGAAACAGGTTCCACAAAGCCTCCTCTCTAGTTTAGGCTCCTATTGGATCCTTCACCCTTCTTTTGATCTTCATTTCGACCTCCATATGACTATCCACTAGTATTTCCACCACAACCCCCACCTCTTTTCTTTCTTTCAAATCTTCTATTCAAATTTTCTTCTACCTTCAAAGAAAACTGATATGCATCTTTAATGGTAGGAATTCTTACCAAACCCAACTCTTCTTGAATACTAGCCTTCAGCCCATTTATGTAACAGGTGACTTTCTCCTTATTGGCCTCAAAATGGTGTGTTTTGATCAAGACATGGTAGAATTATTTTGTATACTCTTTGACATATTTTCCCGCTTGTTTCAACCCTTCCATTTTCTTCAACGAATCTAGCTCATAGTCCACAAGAATGAACTGTCTTTTTAATTTGTCCACCCTCTGGTCCCATCTAGTTATTTTCTCTTTTCCTATTCAATTTATTTCTACTTGTACCTCTTTCCACCAAATATTCGCATAACCCTCTTAGGATCTTCCACCTCCTCATACTCAAAGTACTCCTCGATATCATTGATCCAATCAATCAACTCTTTTGTGTTAAAATTTCCAAAAAATGTAGAAACTTTGATCTTTGGCCTCTTCCCAATCTTAGAGATGGCCTTAAATAATATTACTTTCTCTAGATCTGTTACATCTTGTTCTTCTTTGAACTGTTCCTCATTTTTAGCTTCATCTCCTCTTCTTGGCTCAAACCCTCGATGCACCTCCTCTTGCAATGCTTGAACTTGTCTTTGTAGATCTCTAAAACCCTCTTCTGGTACAATAAAATTTCTTCCACCACCATAGTTTCTTCAAAGAGGAATTTTGATCACTTGTTGTAGAAACCCACAACCACAAGTCCTGGTGCAAACTACCTCATGTTCAGCAATTTTCTTACACACTTAGGAAAACCTGCTCTAATACCACTTGATGAGGGCCACCTCGATCATAGCCCACACAAAACTCAACAATACATACCAACATAGAATATGCGAGATAGAAAAATAACTCACTTTCAATTATTTTTTATAATATGAAATTACATATTCAAAACTTACATGCTACAACCTCATGGGCTTGATTCATTACAACAAAATCAACTCTAAAAACAAAATATATTATTTGGAGCCACAGTCTGCACTAATAGAGCCACTTTCTACAACCCCCACTTAAACCTTTTATTTTACCCAATAACTGCCCTAGAATGTTCTAGAAAGTTCAACTTTCCCTTTTATTTTGGCACCAAAAGTCCATCCGTTTGATTTCCTGCCTAAGAAGAGATTTTAATGAAATTCACTTTTTAGAGGGGCAACTTCATGGGGCCATAAATTTTGATCTGGGTGTCCGATTGGCTATTATAACATATTGTTGGAAATCTTTGGAAGAGATCTATAGTGCTACACCCATTGAATGTCAGTTCATCAAATTTTTGAGATGTTTCGAGGCCTCTAAGGTTTTCATATCTGATTTTGAATTTATATTGGAGAAATTTCCCAAGACATAAACGTGAATATCTCCCAAACTGTGCAGGGTATTGAGATGATTCTTTCATGACCAAAAAATAAAATTCAGCTCTGCTCCTTAGGGTAAATTTTCAGGTCCATATAAGCCCATTTAGGTTGACTTAATAAAAATAGTAAGTGACTAGTTTTCGGTATTTTTGACTTTTTATTGTCTTACACTCCTTAAGTATCATCATGGGACTCAAAACAACTAAAGAAAATAAGAAGAAACAATTTTTTTTGGGTGATGCAAGATTTGTCTACACCATTGGATTCTCTTGCATCAAGGAAGAGTTGACATATGTTCATTAGTTTGTTTTCAATTCATGAATAATTGGACTCCCTTGCAAACCCTATATAGTGGGGATCCCCTGTCGAGGAGGAGATCTAGCAATAGCAATAGTAGCAAAATAATAGAAGATCATACATGTATTATTGAATAATATTTCCCAAAGATTTCTTGTGAAATTTTGTGTAATAGTTCTATGTTTATAATGTAATAAAAGAGAATTGATTTGATGATGTGTTTTTCTAAGTAAGTGAGTGATTGCAAAAATCTTGCGGAATCAACAATTCAAGAAAGGGCCACTTGAGGTACTACTCAACCACTTCAATTTAAGTTATTAGATTAGATTATGTATTATGAAATTAATTGATAATTTCTAGTTTATGTGATTGTGAATAAATGTGTTACAATTCCTAAGATAGAATTTGTAGATTGATGTTTCATCCTTCAGAGGTTAACTAATTTAGGACATACTGTAGTATAATGATTAGCTAGTTATAGTCTCAAGCATTAGGTACCCACAAAAAAAGGTAGTTATTTGTATTCCTTTACTCCATTTTTTGAATTAGCATATTATTCTAATTTAAATATTTTACTCTATTTACATATGTTTATTTTCCTATACTCAGTTGATGTAGGATGTCCAAGGTCCATGAATGCATATACATTTTTAGAAATATTTGAAGTGTATGATTCCTTGGTTGATGATTTAATGCTTCCCTCTTGTTATTGATGAACTACTTAGTCTAGGGATCCTCAGGTCCACTAAGTCGAGTGTATAACCAATAGCACCAAGTTAATTAGGCACTAGAGGAAGCTTTGCATTTTTGGCATTATTTCCAAGCATGGTGCTAAATTCAAGATTCTTTTGTGTATTTCAAATTCTTTCCAATATTGTATAAGTTAGGAAACATTTTTTCAACATTAGGATAAAGAGGTCTATAGGAATCAATAAAAAACTATTTACTAACAATGTGCATGAACTACTAATTAAAAGAGTCAGAACCATTGTATGTAGAGGCAGAGAGATGCTCTGGGAAGATTTCTCCCCTTGGTACATGAAGCATTTGAAGACACTAGTGAGAAAAGAGAACATATTGAGGGAATCAACGAAGAAGAATTATCCCTTACACTGATATCTACACCAATTATAGAGGAGACTTCCAGAACACATTTTGATATCATGTTTGAAGAGGTCATGGATAACCTTGGAGAGCATGTGATGTTTAAATTCTTGATAACTAATCAAGAAAGGGTTGATTCTTTAAAAAATATATCTCCTTCAACATTTTCTATTTTCTATGGACTGGTTACGATGGATCCAAACACATATCTCTTTGATTTTAATGTATCATGTCAGAGCTATGACTACACTATAGATGCCCACTAGCTTAAATTATTCCCAACCACATTGAAGGATGATGCTCTACATTGGTTCAAGGGGTTGGGAAAGAATGTTGTTCCCAACTAAGAGACAATGAAGACAAAATTCTTGGAGAAATACTAGGACTACTGCAGAGGCACAAACATAAAGAGGGATGACATCTTTAGGATTTCATAGAGAAAACATGAGCCATTGGAAGATTATATTAAAAAAAAAAAATTGTCTCAAGAAATCTCATAAAAATAGAGTCTCTCTTGAATCCTTAAAATTGGTATTTCTCAGGAGAGTCCATGAAGACTGTATGGATGCTCTAAATCTAATCCATGTGGATCTCCCAAACCCTAAATTTTTTAAATGTATCAAATGTTTTAGAAAAAGAGTACCATTTTAAAGTGCTCATTGACGCAATCCTGATGCAACTTGAATTGCATCAAAAGGAGACTATACGTGAAAGATATGCTCGGTCAAAGTTGGGTCAAACAGGGTACCAGAGGTAGGATGCAAAGGCAAAAAATTGATCATTCTAGAATTGGTCAAAAATAGCATCAAAATGAAGAGTTCATCACCACATGTCCAATATATCTCATTTCGCCTGAATCAAAGCTCGTATGCGAAAGTTACAATCGATCAAAGTTGAGGGATGACTATGCTGACTGGGCAGTATAATGTTGTCAACATGTTGACAAGGCAAATCATACCATACAAATGATGATGTGGATGAATCAAGACTTGCCACATGGAATCCAATTAGGCAGGTGACTTAGTGTACGAACTCTGAGCTGGCATTTGATGTGTTCTCTAGGCAGGTAGCGTGTCTACAAGTAGCGAATCACTAGGCTCCATGTGGCCCATTAATCTAGGTGGATACTTTTTGTCAAAATTTGAAGTGTTATATATGCTCTAGAAATTATTTCCATGTCAAAGTTCTCAAAAATTGAACCCAACGCAACTTGAACAGAGTCAAAAAGAGTTTGTACGCTCAAGATATGCTCAATCAAAGTTGGGTCAAATAGGGTAACAAAGGTTAGTCAGAAGGGAAAAAAAATGATTGTTCCAAAATTGGATGAAAATGGAGTCAAAATAAAGAGCTCATCACCACGAGTCCAGCACCACTCATATCACCTGAATCGGAGCTCGTACATCGAAGATATGTCTAGTCAAAGTTTGCAGGTAATAAGGTTGACCAGGTCGTATGAATGCTGACGTCAGCACGATGTCATCATGGTGACATGGCACACCATATATGCTGACTGGGCAGGTGATGTGGATGAATCTCGAGCTGACATGTGGCATTTGAATCAGTGTACAATTTTTGAGGTGGAATTTTAGGTGTCTTTGTCAGTGAATGAGAGGATGCCACATGGCCCAATGGTTGGGTGCCATGTGGCACCCCATTCTCTCCTCTAGATATCGGTCAATTTAAACAATATGCTAAAAAAATTATGGGGGTCAAAACCTTGACCTCCCATTTACAATCCAGGTGCTCCATCAATAGTCTGTGAGATTTCCTCTAACTACTATGGGATGTCGAATCATTTTAATGAAGGTTTATGCCAAATTTGGGGGGGCGATGGTTTGAACCGCTGACCCCCCACTCCCAAGTCTTTCGCACTAAGCAATATTCCCATGTGTGTTTTCAAGGATATTTTAACCTACACTCTATTTAAAAAAGAGTCAAAAGTTGAAACTCCCTAAATTTGAATTTTTAAACCTGTTTAAGTTGTTAAAGCCCGATTCATGATAATTACAAGGGCTTAAATTAATATATAAAAGATATTAAAGGAGATTTTTAGGATTATTTGAAGGGTTTAGAAAAAATAGGGAGATTATTAAAGAAATTGCTAAGGATTAGGGGGATATTGTGAAGATTTTTACTTGTAAAGGAGAGATTTCAAAGTCATATGGTTATGAACCATATTGGAAAAAAATTGTGTATAAAAGGGGGATTTTGGTTTATAAACTCATTAGTGAATTTTGGGAAATTAGGAGGAAGTGTAAACTCTCTGTACAGGTAGTTAGGAGATTGATGCCAAAATGTTTGTACTTGAAGGAGAGAAGTTGTCTTCATTTTCCTTGTTGATCAAGAAGAATTTGTAAATATTTTTTGGATCAAAATTGAAGGATTATTCACTCCATTGGAGAGGGACCCAGAGACGTAGCCATTTGGTGAAATTCATTATCAATTTGTTGTCTTTATCTTCTCTTCTTTATTCTCAAAATCCTATTGTTTTATTCATTTAATGTTTTTAAAACATTTGAAATTAAAGCTTAAGATAATCAATTATTCACTTAGTTAACAATCACTAAGCAATTATCATAGATCCTGACTCAGATCAAGTTGGTATCAGAGATTTGTTTGACTAGTATTGCAGAAGTGGATGTTAACACGATTCGAAAGCCAGTGAGGTGAAGGCACACTTGTAAAATTCAATCCTGAGATTGGTAAACAAATAAATTTTCCATCATCAAAGATGGAAGAAACAAAAGCTAGAAATAGTACTGAGCTTGATGAGAAGAGTTTTCAACGAGCCTTTCTTGATATGAAGGCTATGGTGGAAGAGCTCTATCAGGAAAATCAAGAACAAAAGAAGCATGAAAAATGAGGAATGTCAAAGTGAGAAAATCATGAGGTTGATGAAGAGCCTCCAAAAATGCCTTCAACTCCATCTTCTCCTTCTTCTCCTTCAAATTCTATTTTTGCTAATCCTTTCAAGGGTGCACATAAGCCTAAAATCAAACTGGGTGTAAAATTTGATCTACCTAAGTATCGTGGGGAATTAAATGTGAGAAATTAGCTGATTGGGTTCAATAAGTATAAGTGTACTATAGAGTTCAAGGTATCTTAGATGATGCTTCTAGGATCCAGTTGGCTACTCTTCAGTTGGGAGGAACAACTCTCACCTGGTGCGAGAGTAGAACTCAGGCAGAAATTTCACAACATGGTAGAGTCAATTTAACTTGGGAATAATTTGTTAATGCTCTTACGAAGCAATTTTATCCCCTAGGCTATATACAATAGTTAATGATGATCTAGAAAAATTTTAGGCAAGGGAAAGTTCAAACTGTCCAAGAGTACACCCATGAATTCAAGAAAAGGTCTATTGCATTAAATTTCCCATTGTACACCCAAGACACATTTCTTAAGTACATAGGTGGTCTTCACTCTTATCTAAGATATTCCATTTTGGTTTTGAATCCTAGTAATCTGGATGAAGTATGTGTACAAGCTACACACTTAGAGTCAAGAGGTAAGAGCACTTTCATTGATAAGTTTGACAAGAAGCCATCTAATCCTTAAGGTAAATCCAAAGGCAAAGGAAAGGGGAAAAAGACAACTATATTTAGGAAGGAGGGTGATAAGCCCACATTTTTGGAGTAATAAGGTTAATTACTTAATTAATTCAATCATATCGATTAATTAATTAAGTCGCATTTTACTTTATTTTCATTTAAGCTAAACTTAGGCACTTTAATAATTACTTTATTAAACCCTAGGGTTCACTTTAGGGTTTTGATCTCCTTTCTTAAGGATTGATCTCTTTGTAATTATTCTATTCTTTTTATTGCCTATTTTTGCTTCAAGGTTGCAGAGCACCATTATTGTGCCTCTTCATCTCCTTTATGTGATAGGTTATTTTCTTGGAGGTTTTCACGAGGTTCTGTGAGGTTGGATTTTACAACTTATACATGGTATTAGAGCTTCAGATCTACAACTTATTTTTCATCTTTTGATGGATTCAAGCCTTGAAAGAGTATTTTTCTTACATCTTGAGTCAATTTGGACCTCACCATTTCGTCTAGAAGGTTTGAAATAGTTAAGACTGACCTTTGTTTCATCAATTTTGGTTATACAATGTCTGATCTACAAGGGTTTGAAGTTTTAGAGGGTTTCTAGATCTAGAGGGTACATGCAATTTTGGAGTGTTTTCAGCCCAAACGAACCTCACCATCACATTTAGAGTGCCCAAAAACCCCAAAATTGACTATCAAATCATTGAAATCAGACACAATGACTTTGGGAGGCAAAAAAAAAATCATTTCTAGGCCGTATGGCCTGGTACAACACACAATCCAAGAAAAAAAAGTTAAAAAATAGTGTTAATGGGTGTCACCATTAGTTAACTGCTAGCGATTAATACTAGTTTAACCACCAGGTTTAACCACCAAACCCCTTTTGGAGTGGTTTTGGTATTTTGGCCATAACTTTTGCATCCGAACTCAGATTTTTGAAAACAAAATATCACCAAAAAGTTGGTTCTAAGATCGATCCAGTTGTGGAGGTGATTTTTCTTCTTTGTTGCATTTATTTCCATTCAAAGTCATATCTTTATTTCTATGCTTACAGAGGCATAACTTTTGCATATGGACTCCATTTTTCGAAAATGAATAGTCGTTGGAAAGGTCTTCTAGTGCTCTTTCTAGATATGTAGATTTTTTCATCAGAAAATTTACCAAGTATATTTTATTTAGTTTTTTGGAAACTTCTCATTTGTGTGGGATGGCTTCTTTTTGGCTATTATTCATGTATTTACACTATTAGGCCCTTATTGGACCTTATGGGCTCACATTTCATGTATTTATCATCTATAAATGCACTGAAATAAAGTGCCCCAGCTTTGTATGTGTAATATTGGGATTCTTACACATCATATTGTGCCATTATTGTACTTTCACTATTCAGTAAAGTGTCATGGGGGTTGATGTTTTCCTTTGTTTTTACTTCATACCTTTCTCATGCATGTGTGTCTTGGTTTGTGCACCCTTTATATCTGCTTGTACTTTCATGTCTACACATTCAGATGTTCTTGGTTCTTTACCATGCACTTCATTCAGGCATTTTGTTTTAGTGTACCTATCATACCTCTCCCTTGTTAGCATTATGGGGGGGTTTCTACTATTGGTGCTAATGCTTCCTTGGTTTCATATTGGAGTGAGTTGTGTATACAATATTTATTCCTATGTACTAGGTGGATGTAGCAGCTAGTTACCAATGCATTTTGGTGAGATGGAGCACTTACCATATGGACACTCTTGCATTCCTATTTTTGGAGGTGACCTTCCATTTTTCACTTGATCAGTTCTTCAGACTATTGGTACTTGTGCCATCTGTATATTTGAGTTCTTGATGTATGCCTTTGTTTTCCATCAGATTCGATTAGTGTCATTGGGAGCACTCATACATATTCTTATCTTCTTGATCCTGATCATCATATGTTTCAGTGAAGGTTCTTCCTTCAACATTTTAGCAGTCATTCTATGACAATGTTTGCAGTTTCTTCATGCTTTAGTGGTTTTTTTTTATGTTCATCCTTTGTTCCTATCTTTTGGGACAATTTCTTCTTGATTGTAGGCTTCTTCGTCCTTCACTCTTGTTGGAGGTTTCTTCATTCCTTCACTCTTTTTTGGAGGCTTATTTAGTCCTTCACTTGTTCCTATTCTTTTTGGAACATTCTTGTTTGGAGGATTCTTAGTCCTTCACATATATTTCTCTCTTTTGGAGAGGAGTTTTTCCCACGATGTTTTCTCCTTTTCTCCTATTATGAGAGATATTTTACATTTGTACATGTGGGTATCTCATCAGGCCTTGTTTTTTGGCACCCATATTTTCTTTCATGCATTTTTTCCTTAGTTTTTAGCTTCTCCCTAGGTTCATCTTAGGCGGGGTGTCGGAGTAATAAGGTTAATTACTTAATTAATTCAATCATATCGTTTAATTAACTAAGTCACCTTTTACTTTATTTTCACTTAAGCTAAACTTAGGAACTTTAATAATTACTTTATTAAATCCTAGGGTTCACTTTAGGGTTTTGATCTCCTTTCTTAAGGATTGATCTCTTTGTAATTATTCTATTCTTGTTATTGCATATTTTTGCCTTGGGGTTGCAAAGCACCATTATTGTGCCTCTTGATCTCCTTTATGTGATAGGTTATTTGCTTGTAGGTGTTCATTGGGATCTATGAGGTTGGTTTATCAACTTCAACACACATGCTCCCATTGCAAGAAAGAGGGGCATGATGATTCAAAGTGTTGGAAGTTTCATCCAGAACTAAGGCTAATGAAATATGGAGGTAACAATGGAAAATAGAATATTGTAGTTGTAGTACAATAGGATCCTAGATCTGACTCCGGGGATGAGAAAAATATTGTTTCTATCAGGATCCAAGGTAAAGTAAAAGGTATATCTCTTTCTTCTAATAGAAGTTTTTCAAATGAAAGTGCAAGTGTAAGTAAAGAATCTTCTCCACCTAAGGTTGATAAGAAAAGAAATGAATTATTTCACATTCGGATTGTAAAAAAGCATACTAAGGTTGAAAATTTATTTGATATGGGATATCAAGTAAATCTGATAAATAAAGAAGTTTTTAAAAAGATTTACTTGACTACAACACCTCATCATAAGTTGTACCCTCTTGGATGGGTTTGCAATGATGCACAGTTACAGGTAATGAAGCAATGTAAGTTAAGATTTTCTATCACTACAAACTTTATAGATGAGGTAGAAGTTGATGTAGACCCTTTAGATATTTGTGATCTTGTACTGGGGAGTCCCTATTTGTATGACCGAAAATCAATATTTTATAGGGAGGAGAACAAGTATCATCCTTTTAAGTATGGTATAGAATACATTGTACGTGCACATCAGATAAAGACTAATCTAACACTGGTAAATAATGGACAAATGAAATGGTTAGTCAATGCAAGTAAGAACTTTGTATTAATGATTATAAAAGCTACAAAGGATGAAAAATTTGAGGCATTCAAAGGGTGTGATCTAGAGTGTAAAGTTGAATTTGTCAAAGTAGTTTCTACATATGATGACTTATTTCAGGAGAGAAAGGGATTACCACCAAAGAGAAAGATACAAAATGAAATCCAGCTATAGTAGGATGCACCTCTTGCAAACATCAACATCCATCGATCAATTATGCAGAATGAGGAAATCAAAAAGTAGGTTCACGAGTTGGTTGGGAAAGGAGTTATTCATCCAAGTACCTCTACTTGTGGTTCTTTGATTGTGTTGGTGCCAAAGAAGGATGGGTCTTATAAAATGTGCATTGACTACAGAGCCCTAAACAAGATAACAGTAAAGAACATGTATCCTCTTCCCCAAATAGATTTTTTACTTGATCAATTGAAACAAGAAGTTTATTTCACTAAGTTAGACTTGTGTAGTGGATATCATCAAATAAGAATTGCAGAAAATGACATCTCAAAAACTGCATTCAAGAAAAAACTAGGACTTTTTGAGTGGTTGGTCATGCCCTCTGGGCTTTGTAATTGGCTAGCTACCTTTATGATAATTATGAATTATGTCTTTCGTCCTATTATTGATGATTTTTTAATATTCTATTTAGATGATATTCTTATATTCAGTCGAACTTGGGAAGATCATGTAATTCATGTAAAAAAAAATTGATGTATTGAGAAAAGAAAAAATCCTTGTAAGTATGTCTAAATATGAATTCACTAAGCATCCTTAGTGTACTTAGGCTATGTCGTAGGAAGTGGTAAATTCTAAGTAGACCCTACGAAGGTCAAATTTATTGTAAAATGGCCTAAGCCAAGTACAGTTACAGAAGTCAAAAGTTTCTTAAGTGCAATTCAGTACTCGAGAAAGTTCATCGCCAATTTCTCCTAATTGCATCGCCATTACACATGTTAACCAGTATGAAGAAAAATTTCCAATGGGGAGGTCCATAAAAAAATGCCTTTGACACTTTGAAGGGAAAGTTGAGCACTACACTAGTTCTTGATTTACCAGATCTACAACAACCATTCGAGATGGAGACAAATGCAAGTGGGTTTTCCATGGGAGCAATACTAATGCAAGGAGGTAAGAAAATATGCTATTACTTTGAAACCTTTAGAGTTGTAGTAATTAACTATCCTACTTATGATAAGAAAATTTATGCATGGTCCTTTTGAGATCTTGGAAAATATTAGTACCAATGCCTTACACCTAAATCTTCCTGCATACATGCACATCTACTCAGTTGTAAATGTAGAGAATCTAAAGTTTTATGGGCCTCCAATGATACTGGATGAAGACACTGACGTTTAGGTTCCATCAGTTGATGATCTTTCACCAGAGTATATGTCAAAGCTATAAGAGGATGTCATCCTAGACAAGAATGTCAAGACTTCATGAAGAGGAGCTATTGAGTACCTCAGAGTGGGATTGAAGGGGATGAATCCAAGCAATGCAAAATGCATCGAGATTGGTAAAGTGAGGGAACTTTACCCTCACTTACTTTTTTAGTAATCAAGCTTTCAAAGGTCCAAAAGCTCTCCAATGGGGAGGAAAGATCTAGGTGGATACTTTTTTTCCAAATTTGAAGTGTTCCATGTGCTCCAAAAAAAAATTCCATGTTGAAGTTCTCAAAAAACCGAACCCAGCACAACTTGAACGGAGTCAAAAAGAGCTCATACGCTCAAGAAATGTGTTGGTGTTTAATTTTTCTAGCTAGGCTTTGAAACTCTCTAAGAGGTAGCCAACCTCCATATTCAAGAATCTCAAAGGCTAATGGCCAACTAACCAGATTTAGTTAGACACTGAGATCTCCTACACTTTTGGCTCTGTGAAACCAAGGAGGGTTTTTCTAAGAGTGTTCATACAAATGTTTCTTGACCTAGTAAGAACACTTGTTCTAATAGATATAGTCCCTACCAACACAATTAGATAGCAATTATCCTGGTTGTGGTAAATCAAAGAATTAAAAAAAAATATCTTAAAGCAACAGGACTGAAAATTAGCATAAGATTTTCATCTCCAAAGAGATAAGGTTTGATGTATTAGATTTGTTCATATTTTAAACCACCGTGCTTAGAACTACAACCCTATACTCTCAAAATAGGGATCCTGAAGAAATTATCTAGTGCCTCATCCATTGGGTGGGAGTCACATAAAACATAACCCAGATATCACAGACATATCACCATAATGATTTACACTATGAAATTTTCAGTTATCAAAACAACACTCCTTAAGGAATCCTGAAGATGACATCATAAATCTGCAACTCATTTCTAAGAAATTCAATTAACTCATTAAGTTAAAGCAGGAAAATGAGGTACACACTCAAATATACCATTGAAGCTGAATGACTATATCATTGATAAACTCATTCACAACTCATGACATGAAACTAGGAGAGCAATTGTTCGAGTGGATTGTTACTTATTGCTTCAATATCTGTAATTACATAAGCAGATCTTGCTTGTTTTATAATATTCCTACCCTAGACAAAACATAATAGGTAATACCTTCAAAAAAAAACTACAATAAACAAACTGACTGAACACACACTAAGCCTCCAGATACAAAAATATGACCCCTAACAATCAGCCATAAAATCTCCTTTATAGAATAGGAGAGCAATAAGCATCGGGCTTCATTGTTAATTTCAAAATGAATTTCATTAAAAAGAAAATTAAATTCGAATTCACATTCAAAAACATATTCCTCATCATTAGAAAACACAATATATGATCTGAGGAATCAAAAATGGTTACACCCAGTAACCAGTCAGAGAAAAAACAAAAGAGTGTGCCACACATGCACACGCCCACATCCTCAAGACGAACCACCAGAACAACACCAACAATCATTTAGTCAACACACGGCCGCGATACAGGCGACCTCTTCTGGTTCTCGCTTCAATTTGAGGCAGAACCACCTTCTTTTTTCTATCCACATCATCACTAACCCCAACAACTCAACAAGGTTCCATTGTAATTATTGGTGAAACTGCAAGGACCTCTTCATCAACACCAATGAGCTTAGTCATGGCCGCAAGATAGCAGTGATAGTCTGAGTCAGTCTCAGACTCATCACCATCGGAGCTCGAAGAGAGAGCGATAGGAGAATTACAACGCCCCGACCACTTGCCCACACCTCAGGCACTTGCCTCAGGAGCATCAGGAGCATGTTGTTTCTTTTCATGCTGCGAATTCCTCGCACCTACTCTTGCACTTTGGTGCACCTCAGAATTTTCCATTGAAGAAGTGTAGCTTATATATTATGAACAAATCCACTACTTGCAATTCAACAGGTATTTATAGAGTAATCTAGTGCAAGGAATATTAATTTCCCAAATGCTTGCACGAGCATGCGAATGATTAGTGGCTGATATTTCCACCACAAATTTATTCTAGGCGTACAATCCATCATTGTATTTATCAAGAGGATACCACTCGCACACAAGGAAATCAAGAGAAAATCCACTGAAAAACCCGTGCCATTAATAAAAACAAGTTGCAGATTGCAAAATCTCCTCACACAAATGAGCAGTAACCCTTTGAAATTGAACCATTGATGCGGAGCAGACCTGGAAATTCGGACGACTCAGATCGAGCCAATGATTGTTGAAAATCCACATCACCGCTTGAGAAATATCACAGCTAATCACAACCCATGAAAACAGGAGGTTGCAATCGGGCAGCAGGCCCCACCTAGCCCCTTTGTTTCAAAACCCAAGCCACGTGTCACCTTTTCGCAAACCTCACGGTAATTTTGGGACATTTACTCTGATCATGGAAGGCTTGCGAGGGACAATCATTATTAATCCCCGTCATCAAATTCCCACTGGTGAAATGATGCCCACTTGTCATTGCTGGCACCTTGGGAAAAGGCCCAACTCCTTCATACATAACAGATGGCGGTGTCTTGCACACCTTGCACCACCTAAGTGACATCAGTAGGAAAACCTGTGAGGTTTGCAAGAAATAGTCCAGATTAAAACCTGTGATCGGACGGTTCCCCAAACTGCATAGAACATATAGAATATACTGGTGGGGCCGACCGAAAAAAACCTTTGGCGGCATAGACATTTAAGCTCAAGTGGCAAACAAGAGATCGATAGGTTGGGTGAAAGGGGCCAGTAAGAGCATGAAGGAAATGCTCAATCAGACAACTTAAGTGACCGGTAACCTTCAATAGCAAGTCAACATTGAAATATAATGTGAGGGTTTCGAAAGATACCAATCAATTTTTCATAAGAGATCAAAAACCCTAAACCCAAAATATCAGACCTCCAATCTGTTAAAAGTAACTAGTGATGCCCAATTTAGACAGAAATTTGACAAATTTTAAAAGTCCCATCAATATGCTCAGTCAAAGTTAGGTCAAACACGGTACTAGAGGCTAGTTAGAAGAGTAAAAAGATTATCATTCTAGAATTGGATGAAAACAATGTCAAAATTAAGAGCACATTGCCATGAGTCCAAGGTCACATGTTTCGCCTAAATCGAAGCTCGTACATTGAAGATATGTCCAATCAAAGTTCACATGTAACAAGGTTGACCAGGTCACACGGATGTTGACGTCAGCATGCTAACGTGGTAGTCCATACATGATGACTGAGTAGGTGACATAGATGAATCTTGAGCTAACATGTGGCATCTGAGTCAGCTTATAATTTCTAAGGTGGCATCTAAGGTGTCTTTTTCAGCGAATGAGAGGATACCACATGGCCCAATGGCTAGGCACCACATGACACCCCTTTCTCTCCTCCAGTGTTTGATCAGTTTAAATAGTATGCTAAAATTTTGGTGGGGGTCAAAATCTCGACCTCCCATTTACAAGCCAAGTGCTCCACCAATAGTCCACAAAATATCCTCTAACTAATATGGGATGGTCAAATCATTTTAATGAAGGTTAATGCCAAATTTTTGGGGCCACAAATTTGAACCATCAACCTCCCACTCCCAAGTATTTTGCACTAACCACTATTCCCATGCGTGTTTTGAGGGATATTTTAACCTACACTCTATTTAAAAAAGAGTCAAAAGCCAAAACTCCCTAAATTTGAATTTTTAAACCTGTTTAAGCTGTTAAAGCCCAATTCATGATAATTACAAGGGCTTAAATTAATATGTGAAATATATTAAAAGGTATTTTTAGGATTATTTGAAGGGTTTAGAAAAATTAGGGAGATTATTAAAGAAATTATTAAGGATTAGGGGGATATTGTGAAGATTTTTACTTGTAAAGCGGAGATTTCAAAATCATATGGTTATGAACCATATTGGGAAAAATTTGTGTATAAAAGGGGGATTTTGGTTTGTAAAGTCATTGGTGAATTTTGGGAAATTAGGAGGAAGTGTAAACTCTCTATAAAGGAAATTAGGATATTGATGCCAAAATGTTTGTAATTAAAGGAGAGAAGTTGTCTTCATTTTCCTTGTTGATCGAGAATACTTTGTAAAGAATTTTTTGGAGCAAAATTGAAGTATCAAACACTTTATTGGAGAGGGACCCAAAGATGTATCCATTTGGTGAACTCCATTATCAATTTGTTAGCTTTGTCTTCTCTTCTCTATTCTCGAATTCTTATTGTTTTATTAATTTAATGTTTTTAAAACATTTGAAATTAAAGCTTAAGATAATCAATTATTCATTAACATTTAGTTAACAATCACTAATCACTTGTCACAGATCCTAACTCATATCACCCATTCACAAGGTGCCACATGAAACCCCTCTCCTCCAGAGGACAGGTTGAATGGTTTGAATTGTTTACCAAAAATTATGAGGTGGGGGTCAAACCCCCAACCTCTACCATGCTAAACTCGTGCTCCACCACATCTACTCAATTGTAAATGTAGAGAATCTAAAGTTTTATGAGCCTCCAATGATACTGGATGAAGACACTGACATTCAGGTTCCATTAGTTGATGATCTTTCACCTGAGTATATGTCAAAGCTTTAAGAGGATGTCATCCTAGACAAGAAAATTAGGACTTCACAAAGAGGATCTATTGAGTACCTTAGAGTAGGATTAAAGAGGATGAATCCAAGCAATGCAAAATGCATGGAGATTGATAAAGTGAGGGAACTTTACCCTCACTTACTTTTTGAGTAATCAAGCTTTCGAAGGTCCAAAAGCTCTCCAATGGGGAGGACTAATCCAGGTGGATAGTTTTTTTCAAAATTTGAAGTGCTCCATATGCTCCAAAAAATATTCCACGTGAAAGTTCTCAAAAAATTGAACCCAGCGCAAATTGAACGAAATCAAAAAGAACTCGTACGCTCAAGATATGCTCAGTCAAAGTTGGGTCAAATAGGGTACCAGAGGCTGGTTAGAAGAGTAAAAATATTGTCATTCTAGAATTGGATGAAAACAATATCAAAATGAAGAGAATATTGCCATGAGTCCAAGGTCACATGTTTCGCCTAAATCATAGCTCATACGTTGAAGATATGTCCAATCAAAGTTCACAGGTAATAAGGTTGACCAAGTCGCATGGATGTTGACGTCAGCATGCTAACGTGGTAGTCCATACATCATGACTGAGTAGGTGACGTAGATGAATCTTGAGCTGACATGTGGCATCTAAGTCAGTGTACAATTTATGAGGTGGCATCTGAGGTGTCTTTTTCAATGAATGAGAGGATGCCACATGGCCCAATGGTTGGGCACCATATGGCACCCCTTTCTCTCCTCCAATGTTCGATCAGTTTAAATAGTATGCTAAAATTTTGGTGGGGGTCAAAATCTTGACCTCCCATTTACAAGCCAAGTGCTCCACCAATAGTCTATGAAATATCCTCTAACTAATATGAGATGGTTGAATCATTTTAATGAAGGTTACTGCCAAATTTTGGGGGGCGGCGGTTTGAACCATCAATCCCCCACTCCCAAGTCTTTCACACTAACCACTATTCCCATGCGTGTTTTGAGGGATATTTTAACCTACACTCTATTTAAAAAAGAGTCAAAAGCCAAAACTCCCTAAATTTGATTTTTTAAAACTGTTTAAGTTGTTAAAGCCCAGTGCATGATAATTACAAGGGCTTAAATTAATATGTGAAATATATTAAAAGGGATTTTTAGGATTATTTGAAGGGTTTAGAAAAATTAGGGAGATTATTAAAGAAATTATTAAGGATTAGGGGGATATTGTGAAGATTTTTACTTCTAAAGCAGAGATTTCAAAATCATATGGTTATGAACCATATTGGGAAAAATTTGTGTATAAAAGGGGGATTTTGGTTTGTAAAGTCATTAGTGAATTTTGGGAAATTAGGAGGAAGTGTAAACTCTTTATAAAGGCAATTAGGATATTGATGCCAAAATGTTTGTACTTGAAGGAGAGAAGTTGTCTTCATTTTTCTTGTTGATTGAGAATACTTTGTAAAGAGTTTTTTGGAGAAAAATTGAAGTATTGAACACTTTATTGGAGAGGGACCCAAAGATGTATCCATTTGACAAACTCCATTATCAATTTGTTATCTTTTTCTTCTCTTCTCTATTCTCGAATTCTTATTGTTTATTCATTTAATGTTTATAAAACATTTGAAATTAAATCTTAAGATAATCAATTATTCGTTAACATTTAGTTAACAATCACTAATAAATTTTCATAGATCCTAACTCATATCACCCATTCACAAGGTGCCACATGACACCCCTCTCCTCCAGAGGATAGGTTGAATGGTTTGAGTTGTTTACAAAAAATTTGAGGCGGGGTTCGAACACCCGACCTCCACCATGTTAAACTCGCGATACACCACTATACCAAACATTCACACCTATTCTATAGAAGGCAATAGTTGCTTTTGTTGAAGAAAATCCTAAAATTGAGGGGTCGACAATTTGAACCACCGATCTCCCCCTTACCACCCAAGCCTCCTGCCATTGTGCTATGTGTGTGGTTAGAAAAACTGTGGAGGCATTTTGTTTTAACATACAGATAAAGCCGAATCTTCTATATTTTGAAAAGTCAATCCCCTATAATTGAAATGTAAATCCCTTAGGATTATCGAAAAGCTCAAAATATGATAATTTAAAGGGATAAAATAATATTCTAAGATATTTAGGGGTTATAAGGGTTTTTATTAATATTTTTAAACCCCAATTAGGAGATATGGGAATATTGAAAAAATATTATTGTTACCCTTTTATAAGCATATGAAATTGTATAAAAGGGGTGTAATAGCTTGAATTGTGGCACAATATTGAAGTTGTATTTTTCTAGGATAGAGATTTTTTAAAGGCTTCGAAAAGCCATATCTCTTGCAATCGAAAGGGGAAGTACTTGAAGACCTTTTGTGCAGGGTGATAATTTTATTACAACATTTATAACAGGAGAGCATAATGTTAAAGTTCTTCTGGATTTGAGATGATGTCGGCAAAGAACTATACGTCCAAGCTAAACCATAAATATGGTCTTGTATTTGAGGCATGATGTTGTTGCTCCTAAATCAGGAAGACCTTGCAGGGCTTGAATCTTCCTAGGAGGCAAATCAATTTTTCTTTGTAGTTTGAATACCAAGATGATGTACAAGAGTGTTTGCATATTTGGCATTATTAATGGCAATGATCATGCATATTAGGTGGATCTAGAGATGTAGTCCTGAGTGGTGAACTCCGTTATCAAATCTTGTTTCTTTCATTCTTCTATCTATGTTTTGAATGCTCCTTTCTATGCTCTTTCTTACATGAAATTTGTTAATGATCAATAATGATAAATCTGTGATCCATAGGTGAATCTAACAAATTGTTTAAGTGATTCATAAGTAGGATCATTTAAAAATCATATGGTATCAGAGCTAGTTTGACTTTTGCAAGGTGTGAAGATGGGAAAAGGATTGAAGTGTGCACAAATCTAGGAGTTGGAAGAAATCAATCATTGCATTCAATTGGAGAATGTCAAAATGAAGAGATTGTTTGAGGAAGCAAATGATGACAAGCAGAATCTATGTCTGATGTTGCAAAACATAATAAAGGATCGGACTAGAGAAAAAATTTCTACAAAAAGTCCCTCTAGAATTGAGAATACAGATATTTTTACATTTTGTCTGCATTCGGAGGATATCTCTCATGTACCACTCTCTCAAAATGATAGCCTGGAAGAGTCATTTGTGGTAAATCGGAAAGAGCAGTTGACAAATTCCACTATGAGAAGTGCTAAGACTGGATACGCTTGTGGCCATGGAAAGTGGACCAACTATGGTTCTAGTCATGATAATGATGGTGAATGTGCCTTTTGTTAGTAGTTGAAGGAATCTTCCTATGTGTCGAGTAACCAAGGTGGTTTCCTAGAGGCTTCATCTACAGTAGATCAGAAGGAGCAGTTGAAAAATGTTCAAGAAGTTGACAAAGGGTCACTTGTAAAAGGGAAGGTAAAAGATGATTTAAGTTCAATTCCTTCTCTTAGTCATAATCATGCTTTTGTAGCATTTGAGAGACATACCAAAGGCATTGGTATTAAACTACTAACCAAGATGGGTTATAATGGAAAGGGCCTTGGAATTAATGGCTAGGATATTGTCAATCCTATAGAGGTAAGAGAAAGACCTTGATACGAAGGATTGGATTATGGTGAAGAAACATCAGAATATGATAGTGGAAGTGGCTACTAAATTCGTCTCCAAAAAGGGATGAACATGATAGAGGGAAATCCAAAGTGGGTTCTCCTAGACAGTTTAAGGAAAAATCCAAGCAAGGAAAATACAAAGGTGATGATTACTATAAATCTTTTGTTGATTTTAAAAGAAGTAATCCTACAGTAAAAATCTTATGGAACATGCAACCAAGAAAAATATATGCAAGAACATATTCATTCAAGCCAAGGAGATGGCAAAGCATGCATCACATCTTCAAAGTCCTCACCCAAAGATGGAAAAGGACAAAGCCCAGAATTACTACACCCATTGTCGAATAAGTAGGCATTGGGTTGAAAAATATTGGAAGTTACATCCTGAGCTTCGACGCTCACCAAAACCTATGAAAGGCTCTAGTCAATAGGAGGTTGTAGAGGCGAAGGTGGAACATGTGGCTACCAAATCTGAGGCATATTGTGAAGAACCTCAACTAGAAAAGAATCAACCAGCAGAGGGAATTTCCTTTTCTTAGCTTCTTAAGAGCTAGGAAAACCTTTTGACTAAATGATTGTATCATATTTGTTTTATGCTCTACCATATTATTGCAATGTCGATTATGGTAATGAGCTAGATGAAACATGAAAAGTGGGGTGGTGTTTTCCTCACTATGTATAGGTGGGAAGAGGATACATGACAAGTGGAGAGGTTTTTTTCTTCACTATTGTCTAATTAGGAACCTTTTGGAGGTCCAAAATTTCTTCAATGGGGAGGATTGATCCAGGTGGATCTCTAAAACCATAAAAAATTTATATGTCTCAAAATTTCTAGAAAAAACTACCATTTTAAATTGCTTGTTGACATGATCCTAACACAACTTGAATCACATCAAAATGAGACTATACACAAAATATATGCTCGATCAAAGTTGGGTCAAACAGGGTACCAAAGGTAGGACACAAAGGCAAAAAAATTGACCATTTTAGAATTGGTCAAAAATGGAGCTAAAATGAAGATTTCATCGCCACGAGACCAACGTTGCTCGTTTTTCCTTAATCAGAGCTCATATGTGAAAGTTATGGCCGAACAAAGTTTAGGGTTGACTAGGTAGTACAATGTTGATGTCAACATGACATCAACATGCTAATGAGGATGACTATACCATATAGACGGTGATGTGGAAAAATCAAGACCTACCATGTGGCATTTGATTAGGCAAGTCAGTCAGTGTATGGCTTCTGAGTTGGCATCTGATGTGTTATCCAAGTAGGTGAAGTTTCTATAGGTAGCAAATCATGGGGCACCACATGGCCCATTCATAGGGCACCATGTGGTACCCATCTCCTTTGATGGACAAGTTGAACGCTTTGAATTTTTTACCAAAAAACATAAGGTGGGGGTCGAACCTCCAACCTTCATCATGGTAAACTCATGCTCCACCACTACCCCAAATATTCACGCCTATACTATATAAGGCAACAATTTGTTTTGTTGAAGAAAATGTTGAAATTGGGGGTTCAGCAAATTGAAGCATTGACCTCCCCCTCACCACCCAAGCCTCCTACCATTGCACTATACATGTGGTTTGAGAGAATAGCGGAGGCGTTTTCTTTTAACATACAGATAAAGTTGAATCTTCTATATTTTGAAAAGTCAGTCCCCTATAGTTGAAATGAAAATCCCTTAGGATTATTAAAAGCCTGAAATATGATAATTTAAAGGGCTAAAATTATATTCTAATATTTATTAGGGGTTATAAGGGTTTTTATTAAGATTTTTAAACCCCAATTAGGAGATAGGGGAACATTGATAAAATATTATTTTTACCCTTTTATAGGCATATGAGATTGTATAAAAGGGGGGTAATAGCTTGTATTGTGGCACAATATTGAAGTTTTTTTTTTTCAGGATAGATATTTTTGAAGGGATTTAGAAAGCCATATCTCTTGCAATCGAAAGGAGAAGTACTTGAAGACTTTTTGTGCAGGGTGATAATTTTATCACAACATTTGTAACAAGAGAGCATAATGTTGAAGTTCTTCTAGATTTGAGTTGATGTTGACAAAGAACTATACATCCAAGCTAAACCATAAATATGGTCTTGTACTGAAGGCATGATGTTGTTGCTCTTGGATCAATAAGAGCTTGTAGGGCTTGAATCTTCCTGGGAGGTGTATCAATTTGTCTTTGTAGTTTGAAGACCAAGATGATGTACAAGAATATTTACAAATTTGACATTATTAATGGCAACGATCATGCATGTTAGGTGAATATGGAGATGTAACCTTGAGTGGTGAAATATGTTATCAAATCTTGTTTCTTTCATTCTTCTATCTATGTTTTGAATTCTCATTTATATGCTCTTTCTTACATGAAATTTTTCAATGATCAATAATGATAAATTTGTGATCCATAGGTGAATCTAACAAAATTTTTAATTGATTCATAAGTAGGATTGTTCACAGATAAAAATATCATAGGAGCAGGGGCCATCTCTCAACTACCCTTTGATGAGATTTGTAAAGTGTACAGAAATTAATCTAAATAATTTATCAAGAAGACCAAGGGTGATAGGAAATCTTGTCTCAACAAGACATCCACTAGAGTTTCAAGGGTAGAGCTTAGCAATATTCTATCCAATATGAAGGAGGACATCATTAGCCACTTCGCTACCCAAATAGATACCCTCCATATCAAGAAGAAGAAGGAAGAAGAAGAGGTAGCCTTGAAGGGAACAAAATCTACTAAGATGGGGGGTGAATCACTAGATCCAAACAATTACAAAAAATTTGGAAACCTTCACAACTACTTTATATATTTTCAACAAGAAGAGAATTGAGCCATACAAGCTAGTAAATAAATCACAACACAAGATAAAACATAACACCATATTTATGTGGAAACTCGAGATGGGAAAAACCACAATGATAAAAATTCAAAAGTAGAAATATAATAAATGAATTTTACAATGTGGTGTAGGTACCAGCCTACCAAAGACACCAATCCCAAAAAGATTCAATTTGCACCAAGCTACAAGAGACACCAATCCCCACCAGAATAGAGGCACCAATCCCAACTAGAATACTACAACAAGAAGAACACTAATCCTACTAGAACAAAATAATGGTGGATTTGAAATTTAAATCTAACATGTACTAGAAAACACACTGATATTATAACTCACTCTTTTATTCATGCTTCTACCACATACCTTCCATTCATTACGCTCTTGTATATGACACAGTTATATATCCCACTTGATCAAGTTACATTCGGTACATTATATTGCATCTGAATATTTGAAATATATACAAGACATTTTATTCTCTTTTATGTCAGCCAAGGATCTGCACCAACCTAGACAACATAGGGTGGGCCTAAATTCAAATTACATGAAACATATAATACAATAGTCCAAAATTGCTGCCAAAATAACTTTACACCTTGCACCACCATGAGAACCTTAAAAATGTCATAGCCTCACTCCACACGCTTGATTTGAATTTTGCATACTTTTAGTCGCTATCACACATGCCTCAAACTTTGAATAGCTTGATGAAACTTCTGATATTTTAAACTCCTTGCACACTAATTCGTGCTACTGAAAACTCAAGAAATTAATAGAACTAGTGTAGGCATGCTCTCCTTCCAAACTGTATAGAAACACTATATTTCTTAAAGATATGCCACCCATATTAATTAATCTATTTGCCTAAAATATATCCTTCTAAACCACCATAATCATGCATACTACATAGCTATCATGGTATAATAAATACATGAACTATCTTAAAGAAGTCACGCCACTACTGACATGATACAAGATATGATAGATTAGATAGCCTACACAAGATGCTTTTGGAACCTTGAGACAACAGATAATATGTGTACTCCTACAATCTTCTTCATTTTAAAAATCTTCACATCTGACATCCTTGACACCCTTTGATAACCACTATCAATATCAATGACCTATTGACATCAGTTTGACATCAATGACAACCTATGCTAAACAATCTCCCCCTTTATCATTGATAGAAAATAACAAAATGTTGGAGCCACGAAAACACTCTTGATAGATAAGTCTGAATGATTCTTGTGTTGTAGAATTTTATCCCCCTATGAAAGATATGGCATTGAAAGATACTTATTCTTTTTGAGCAATTCATCATTTTGAGCAATCTCTTCATAACTTAGCATTTCCTCAATTTAAGATAGTTATTCTTTTTAATAAATTCAAAATTTTGAGCACTGTCTCCCTCTTTGAAATCAATGGAAAAGGATCAAAATCCAAAGTTGATATGCCACAACATATAGAAATCAATTTCTTTGATAAACTCCCCATGAGTCCAAGAACCACTACTTCTAAAAACATTTTGCAAGAACACCAACTCTTCTTGCGGTAGGGAGACCAAGCTCCCCCTCACCCTTTAATTTCCTCTTGAATCAAGAGGAGAGAGTAGCAACTCCCAAATTCCATTGGAGAAGCTCAAATTTCTCCTTAGGAAGTGACTTCATGAATATAACTGCAACTTTCTCCTTTGTATCAACATATTCCAATTTGACTTCTTTCTTAGCAACCTTCTCTCTCAAGAAATGATACTTGACTATAATTTGTTTTTTTCTTCAGTGCATCACTGGATTCTTTGAAATTTTTATTGCACTTGTTTTTTCACAAAGAATAGTGATAGGATCTTCAAACTCAACTGTAAGGCCCCTCCCTTTATATCAGTGTCATAGCCTTTTATTCTAAACTTATACTATGATTTTATGTGGATTAAATGTGCATCATTCATATGATATAGGACCTAGCTATATTTCAGTGTCACTACACTTTTAGCCATTTGAATCTAAGGGTAGATTAGTTAAACTCTTATGTAAATGATGCAATTAAGGTATATGACTTCATCTACATTGATAGATATGATAATGGATCCTACTATAATGTGTTGCTAAGGCCCACTTGTTATAGAAGTACTTTCTTATCATTTGACTCATTTTGGTTTATAATGTCTCCCATATTATTCACTTGAGGCTCCTCATATCATGTATTATGACTAGAGTCACTAAATGATCCTTAGAAGTTTTAGTAAAAACAGTAGGTGCAAATTTGACCCCTAAAGTATTGCTTAACTAAGGTAGATTAAGAAATTAAGTAAATAAGGATAGTTGGAGAGTCTAAGATTCTTCTATGCTTTTAGGTTGTTCCTTGTCATGTAATTATGATCTACTCTTAAATTAGAGCATCATACCCATACGGATAGCTAGGAGATGTAAATAGTGAGTTATTATGATAGGGATGTCTGAACCAAGCTTTGATTAGAGTAATAGCATGTTGGAAATTTGATTATCAATGAGGTGAAGGGCATCTTTTGGATACAAAAGTAGGATTTGTGGCAATGAGTTTTATTGATGTAAATAGGGGCAGCTCATTAAGGTCAGTAGGAGATCTGAGAGATATTAGATGAAGAGTTGTTGTTTGAGTTCAAGTGTGTTTCATAATGAGCCTTGAGGAGTTTCAAAATTTTGGGAATCAGGCCTCAAGCTTGCTTTACATCCCTTGTTAAAGAGAAAAGAGTTAGTCACTTTTAGCTAAGTCCAAATAGGTATCAAACTTTAGGCTTCGATCATACCATATATCGAATGCCTTAAGGAAATAACGAAGTATGAGTTAAAGTTCAAAAGGTATCAGGTTTTGGACTTCAATCATATTGCATATCAAATTCCTTAGAGAAATAAAGAAATAGCATGCTAAGCTTGAAAAGGTTTCATATGTCTTACTTTGACCATACCTCATACCGATCGCATGAAGGAAAAGGAAGTTCACATTTGTTAAGTCTGAAAAGGCATCTGACATCACACTTCGAACTTTGGACTTCATCTATACCTTATATCGAATATCTCAAAGAAATGAAGAAGGAATGGGTTAATTCCAAGATGGTGTAAGACATCGACGTTAAGGCTTAAGTCTTACTTGCTAGGCATCGAAGATCAGCCCCAAGGTTTATGCCTTAACATAATGATAAGTATGAAGTAAGTTGGAGTAAAGTCCAGATAGATGTCGGACATTGGACATCGACAATACTCCTTATCGAATGCCTTGAGGAGAAGAAGATTGAAAAAGGAAAAGTTTTCTTACAAGTTAGACATTGAGATTTGGTCATACCCTATACCAAAAGACGCAAGGAAAAGAAGACCGAAAGAGTGAAGTCCAAATTAGGTGTCGGGCATCGGACTTCAGTCATACCATTTTCTAAATGCTAGGAATAAAAGGAGATAGGAAGTTCTAAGTCTGATAACGTAGGACTTCGGGCTTTGACAATTCCCTTTTTTGAATGCCCTTAACAAAAAGAAAGAAAAACCAGAAGGATTAGTTTGATATCTTCATACTTTAGAATTTTCATATGCATCTTACCTTTGTGTTTGAAGGAATGGGTATGGTAGTTCTCCGAACCTCGAAGAGGATTTGGGCATCTCGAGTTGAAGTTAATGCCTTGACAAGTTATAAAGTATGGTGAAGGATGAAAGCCCGAAATTTTATAGGGCTATGACTAAAAACACTTGCAAAGGAATTTATCAAGCATCACGATTCTGAGGTATGGCTTTTACCTTACCGAATGGAAAGTATGGAGTATGGTGTATGAAGGATGTGCGAAAGTTGACACCCAAAAATCCAATGCATCTTTCAGCCTTCGTAGGTCAAATGCATGTTTTTCAGTTTGGCATGAAGAATAAGGGATCTCCAATCCTTGACAGCTGATAGAAGGACAAGTGGTAGTATCCCACGATCCCACCAAAAGGAATTATCAACTCAATTGACACTGCAGGCTAGCGGCATTGTGACATGTGGTAAGGATGAAAAGGTGGGTAACTTGAAGTGTGAATTTCAGGTCGAATAAGATTATGTCACATGGTTATAAGGTACATCAATCAGACTAGGTGAAGTCCCTTCAACACAAAGAAAATTATATGGTGGGACTTGATAGTAAGGATGATTAATATGATGACATGTGGCATATGCTTATTTGTTGATTTTACATCGTTGTTGTATATCAACATGATTTTCTTGGTAATTATTTTATAAAGTGATTAAAACCTAATTTTGACAATGATGATTAAATGCAAACCATAATCAAATAATGTTGAATTAATTGATAAAAACATGTGTTGAAGGCATGAATACAAAGTTCAATGGCATGATTCCATGTGAAGTCCATTAATGAAAAGGACATATAGGTAATCAAGGGGAGTTCTAGCAATCAAGAAGGACATGGGAATGCAAAAAAAAAACCCTAGTTTATGTTATGCCAAAAATGGGAGGAAGGAAAAAAGAGGAGGTCAAGTGTGCAAGAGTGGAGGAGGGAAGGGGAGGATGAAGAAAGGAGGAATGGCCTAGCATGTGACTGTTCTTCGGGGAAGAAAAAGTTGAAATTTTAGAGTCTCATGACTATTTTTAGGGAGGATTGTATGTCCAAAGTACTTCATTGGGTTAGGACTCTAATGGAGGAAAAATAATCATGGAGCTGAAGTAAAGGCTCAAGACATCATCTTAGGCCTTGGATAATATTTACACAAGGATGTGGATTCACCTTTAGCTAGTTTTCAGAAGACCCACCTAGTTTATTCATATCAGTAGATGCATTTTTGTGGGTTGATTCTATTGTGCCTATAACACATACATCCCATTCAGACTAGGGATCCTCTCTTCTTGTTTCTCTTTTGTCGGGTCATTTTTCCTCTCACCTCATTTTGCATGCCCCTATTTTAGAGCTTAAATTGGTCACATGCTTCAAAATCATCGAATCCATCTTGACCAAGTCACCTACCCCAAATTTCACTAAGTCTTTGACATTTGTAGGACTTAAGTTCCAAATTCCTCCTACCATTTTTTGTTGTGCCCACCAGACCCTGCAGATCTGCATATGTGGGTCTCTACATGCGAATTGCCGATTAGGATTCACTACTATTTGTGGCCTTCCTACCACGTTTGACTATGTGGCACACCTCGCACTCACCTTAGCCATCCAAGTCTTTATCGAGCATCTTCTATGGCACGGGTTTCCACGACCCTACCAACCCCACCCTGGTTGTACTTGCATTTAATGTGTGCATTCATGACCAAATTGCTTATAAATATGTCAAAGCCCAACTGTCATGTTCACGCAAAATTTTCAAATTTGATAGAGAAGAAGAGCCATCTGCATGCGCAAGGTGTTTGGAGAGATTCAAGCCAAATTCCTCTTAGCTTTCCGCATGATCTTAAGGTACGAGCCCATGTAGTTTTTCCTTAGCCATGCATTTTAATTTGTCAAAATAATTCTACAATCACGGTTGCAATTTTCCCAACATTGTGAAAACCCTCATAGCAAGTCAAAATCCCACGTTTGCATTCGTGCAAAACCTCATTTCACCGATGGCATTCTTTAAACGATAGAGATGCCATTGCAACACTCTCTGCTAACCCCATCTTCTATTTCAATGCTCACAAACTTTAAAGAAAATAACTGTGGAAACCCCATGGCTATAGGTCTCCTCCACTTCATTGTCGATCTATTATGAATAAATCTTGGCATCTTTCTGTGAAGTGGGAGCCATAGTTGGTATTTCCCCAATTGAAGACTTAAATTATTCTGGAAAAATCTAAGTCACCAAGCCTCATAGACCCACATTTACAGTTCACATTATGTAGACCATCATTCCATCCTCTTCGTTCTTTAATGGAAGAACATTCATGTTTTCCCACCATGCGGGCTCCATAGGAAACCTTTCCTCAAGGTCAAAATTCAAAGTCCACTAAACAAGCCTTTAGTTCATCCGGCCTCTACGGGTCCACCTACGTGGACTGTTGCTTGTGGGTGGCTATCACTCATGATCCATTCTCTAATGATGAAACAAATATTCCTTTCCTTCGGGCAGATCATGAACCTGTCGACGTCGCCTATTCTAATTTGGTCAAGGAAAATACTTTGTGGGTTCTGCAGTGTGGAACTCCGCTTGCAGAAATTTGTCTACCTTTTTCCACTCTTTTAACACTGAGGTGTTAATGACATTATAACCTATGGTGCCCATTCTCCTCACACCCACATAATCCATAGAGGTAAGTTTAATAAAGTAAAATTATGGTAGGTGCTTCCATTTAAGATTATGTACGTGCTAAGTAACTTTACCTTGGATTTACTCATCAAATATGCCATTCAAAAATTTGTGTCGGGTGGTTGTCTACAGAAGTTCACCTTCCTAGTGTCATTCTATAGTGGCTTTCCCATCCATAGCCTCCATGGAGGGGAAACCTTCTTCCCTAGACCCGCATTCTCCTAACTGCCCAAACAAGCTCCAAAAGTTGAACAATGCTAAATATTATGATCTTTCAAGGGTATATGAATGCATTTGACATTGAATTTGTAAGATCTAACTGGAATTTCCTGCCTCTCTATGTAAAAACATTTACTGCACTCTTCATGTGCATGATTTATGGAATCTGATGGGGGGACATGAGAGAAGCCCATGGGAAAGGTTAATAAAGGAAAGAGACCCGCAAGAACTCCCAAGGGGAAAGAAGAGAAAGAATAGATGAAGTACTAGTTCCACGGGGTGGAATGTACCTCCAAGCTTGCATCCATCTAGGACACAATCTTCAACACTGACCTAGGGCATGTGAACATAGATGAGTTCAAGCAGAGGGTTATTGTCAAGCCCACTACGAAGGATACTCGAAGGATAAAAGAAAGTGGCCTTGCAAAGGTGGTTGGATTTCCTCCCGCATTGGTTTCCCTAGAATTAGTAATTTCATATCAAGAATTCTACCATGCTAGTACCAAGAAAATAATTTCCCAAGATGGAAGGATACTAGCGGACCTGTCTACCAAATCTATTGGCAGGACATTTGGTATTCTAACTTTTTATGTAATAGAAGAAGTTGAAAAGGAATACACCCAAAAAATGTGGAAGCATGACCCTATAGGGTGTAAGAGGAAAATAAATTAGGTATAGTTAAAGGATAAGAGGGGTAGTACCAGCAAGGTACCCCAAACATTGTATAAAATTAATTTCTTCGAAGAATATCACAACCTAGTCATGCTCTTGAATAGGGTGATGGATCTTCCCACTACCACCTTCTTTGAAGAATAGATGTTTTATTTTGTATAGGAGATCCTCTGAGGCACGACTTGATTCCACTAGGTGAGGATGACAAGTAACAACCTGCATGACCAATTCATGGTAGTAAAGACCGCCAAATTCTACATGACTTCATACTAGTCTGCATTTTGGTAGCCAAATTCCCATACAAAGGTATGTTCTATGCTAGAACATTAGGGATCAAGAAGGGATAGCTTTAAGTATAAAACTTCTATCCTCAGTTTCAATATGAAAATTTTAAGAAGGAATACAGAAGAGTGAATGGTGCCTTCATTGGGCATATAATCAAAATGGTAAGTGGAGATCATGAAAGAAGAGTGACACAAAGTGCCAAAGCAGTCATAAAGGGTTTTGGTTATCTATTCATCCAATTCCCTAAGTTCACCTACATCAGAGCAGAAGGGTTCTCAGGAAGACCCTACCCACTACCATGATACCCTAATGATAGAATCATTTTCTTAGAGCTAACCCATCAGCTACAAAATATTCATACAATGTTGAGTGATAAAAACCAAGCTGGGGTTTGATATCCCCTTACATTTGGGTAGGTAATGTACTCTTGCCCTACTCCCCAATGCGTTGAACACTCTAACAAGGAACTAGAAAAATATAGCCTGTAATTGCATATAGATAAGGTAAATGTGGATCCCCATAACAAACTAAAGAAGCAATTCAAGAGACAACACACCCACCAATCTCACATTGGAGACTTTAGGGTGAATTTTGATGATGATAAGGAGGTTCAAATGTAGAATTGCATGAGAATGACTACCTATTTCATGAATTCCATCAATTTTCCCCATGCCAGATCAGATTTTTGAGGATGACAACATTGTGGATGAAAGGTACAGTGCCTTCACTGATATGCCACTACCATTCATTGATTGGGCCGAGGAAGAGGTCACTAACCTAGAAATTCTCACCTACCATATTAAACAAAGAACCAAGCAATGGGTTGACAGAAAAATAGCTCAACTAAAATAACAAGGCGCAAAGGTTCAATTCCTTCTTCCTCTTCCACCACTTCACCGTTGTCATCCTCCTTGCTCCCGCCTCCACTGCCTACCCTCTTCACTTTCCCTCCTTCCCTACAAATGACCACCATGGAACCACCCACTTTTCTGCAAGCTTTCACAACATATATGTAGAATGTGTCGATCAAGCTCTCTGAGGTGATCCTAGACCCAGAAGGAACTAATGGCTCAACTTGTTGCTTCTTTAACTCTCCCTCCACTACCGATTGAGTGACCTAATATGGAAGCAACAATGCAGATTTCAAAGGAAATGGAGAGGCACAATGCAAAGAAAACTAAGGAATTTGCAAAGGATGTTGCTAAAGAATCAGAGGACTCCAATAAGGAGGATTATTTTGAGCACTTTGAGGGTGGATTGAGTCTAAACATTGACTAGGTAGCTTATGATGAAGAGGGGCAATAAACATCTGAAGATGAAGGTAGTCATAAGCTCGATGAGAATTATGAAGTTGAAACATCTAATCAGGAGCCAGACGAAGAGTTACCCCAAGGACACAAAGATAAGGAGACACCCACAGAGGAGCATCGCTCTAAGGAAGGGAAAACAAATATAGATGTTGATGTAGAGATAATTGATGAACCTCCATGGACTAGCCAAGACGAGGGCTACAAAGATGAAGAGGTACTCCTAGAAGGAGAAGAGATAAAAGACAAAGAGGAAGAGGAAGAAACTGAGAAAGAAAATTATGTTGAGCTCATGGGTAGTATTGAGACTAAGTCAAAAGATACTAAAAAGATAGCATCACCAGAGAAAGGGAAGAGTGTTGAAATAAATGTAGAAATCATTGAGCCTGAAAAAGGAAAGAACGTGTTGCAAAAAGAGGAGATGAATGAGGAAGAAAGGCATAATGAAGAAGCTTCAAGAGATGAGGAAGATGAGCCTCATAGGGAACAAGAAGAGGAAGATGATATTGAATGACAAAAACATCAAACAGAAGTTCCTGCATAGCTGGAGCAGGAGTTAAAGAAGAAATCTCCTATAGTTGTTGATCCCAAGGCTCGACTGGAAGCTGTATTAGCAAGAGCATCTTTAAGAACTCACAAGGAGAAGAAGCCAAAAGTCATATCCCATATCATGGTTGATGCTTCTGGGTCTAGGACACTAGAGATAGCCACTCCAGTAGTAGGTAAAGATGTGAGCACCATCCAAGGCCAAGACTATCATATGTCTACTATTAATTTGGGTCTGACGACTCATGAACAAAAGATGGATGATCTTCAGTGTTCAATTTCCACCATTATACAACAAATGAATAAAGATCAGTCCATGAAGGAATATTTGAAGGCACAGGTGGCAGATCTCACTACTTACATTCAATAGTGGACCTCAATGGAAGAGGAATCCCTAGCAGAATCATCGACACCTACCCTCCTATCAAAGGAAGAAATAAATGCAATGGAGCAAATGAAAAACTAGACCAAGTCCACTACAAAATGGTTTCATAGGGTGATATATAACAATGACATGGGCATCCATCACGCAGTTAGGATGTCCAATAAATTTTGGAGTTTGCATAAAGAAGTGGAAGATATGATGAACACCTGCAAGGAGTTCCCCGAGTTATATCGGACCACCTATCTGAAGCTAGAGAGCATCCTTAGGTTCTCCCAAGAAACATGGGAAAAGGAGTTGGAGCTGCCAAAGGTAGATCATTGGCTAGGCGAGACATGGAAAATGAACCTTGAATATAGGAAGGAAATATTAGAAAAGGCCTTGGATGAGCTAGAGCTTGATCATGAATGGGTTCCAAATCACTGGATAGATAGTAGAGATTATCTAAATATGATGATAGACTATGAAATTCCCACTCTAGAACTAGATCCGAAAAAGATCAATCCATTATTTGATAAGAAAATAGAATAGGAAGCCAATGACATGCTATCATCGGATTTTATGGATTTTTTTGCGAGGGCTTTCACTCAATCAGAGCAAGTTATCAAGGCTATGCCAAAGTGTACTAAACACTGGGATCAAATCACTGAAAGATTCAAGAAGATAGCCTTTCAGATCCTTAAATCTGAGCTCATAGAAGAAAATAAGTTGTTATCCATGATCAAAATGTTTGTAGAGTATGCAACAACGTAGAAGGAGGCTAGAAATCCTATTATTGATGAGGATTACTTTCTGAAATAGTTGTAAAGGCTAGAAATAGCTAAAGACAAAATAGACTAGAGGATGAAATAGGGAAAAAGATAAAAATCTATTTTATATTGTAATATATTGGGGGGTAGGTGAAACCCTAAGTGAGAATGAATTTGATCCATTCATTACAATTAATCTTTTCCATTCATTTCACTTTTGGAAAACTATAAATAGGGGCATCCTCTCATTTTCAAAGAGAGAGATGAGTTGTTGTGTAAAGACATGTTGTAGAAAATATATGAGAAAAGCATTATTTTGATGGTTTCTTATGTTTTCTTCTCCCTGTGTGCATGATTCTATCTGCAAATATTTTATTTCAGCTTTGTTATTTTCAATTGTTAGTTGTTATTAGTTACTAGTTCATTATTGTGCTTTAATGGTGGATGTATGTTGTTGTGTTTGATGCATTTCTAGCTCATATTTTTAGTTGTCTGTTGATTATAAATGGTTATGTAAAGTTAGTCTAAGTATTAATTATATTGTTGCACTTAATTTCAATTGTTATTAATGCTTTAAAGGTGAATGAACAGTCTAAAAATCCACAATGACCCTTTAAAGATTACACTAGTTTCATGAGACTGTGGGTTATCCCTGGTTATGTGGAACTTAGTTTTAGGAAGTTTGTCCACTGTAGCATCCTTAATTGTTATTGTTCATCATTAGTTTTAGGTCTAGGAAACTTCTAACCCATTTACCCTTTTGATATTTCTTTATAATATGAAGTTAAAAAATTTCTAGCATCATTGTAAATCCAAATCTGATGAGCAAGAAGGAGTTTTAGCTTGTTGTCCTAAACTTGCATGAACTGTTCATTCATTTCCATAATTTATAAAACTCCATTTGCTAACCCAAATTCCCATGCTTAGTGAACCATAAATGCCCTTTGTGATTACCAACAAATCACATCAACAATTGAGTTATTTTTGCAAGTCGTGACCTGACACTCGAGAGACCTTGGGGTGATTTCTAAAAGCATACTTATAGAAATTACCTTTCAAGAGAGATAGCATACTTGTGTGTCGTCTATGTTGAGAAGGTGCAAAAACACCCATCAATAGAATTAGTGCTAGAAGGAGGGTAGCTAGGCTAGGCTATATTGAATTGGGTCTTTCTCCCCTCAAATATTTTATAGAGTACTTAAGTCTACACTAGACAAGGGAGAATTCCAAGAGCTAAAGACCACTACTAGGGATAGAAGAGTCAAGAAAGGGGAAGTATCAACTTCATCTCCACCCACTCGACCTCCATCCCCTCCATTGCCATCTTCCCCTTCACCTCAAACAATATTTTCCACATTCGCTTCCCGCATCCAAAGTGTTATCCTCATCCCCACACCCCATTCACAAGGCGCTACCCCAACTATTGCCACACTTCAACCTTAAGCTACTACAATGCAACCATTACCACCTCCACTTCCCCAAATGGCTTGGTTGGGCAATAACCCATAACCCTTATCCTTCAATGACTAGCATGATATGCCAAATAACCCGGAAGGCTTTTTCTCAAAGTTTCACCTAAATGATCCATAACGAACAATAGAAGAACATATCAAGATATTCCAGACATTATTGAAGGACATGCAAATCAAACATGAGGATGTTTCTTGTAGACTCTTCCCTTACTCCTTGGGAGATGAGGAATTCAATTGGTACATGCATTTACCTATAGGCTACATTACCTCTTGGGACCTCATGAAGAATAATTTTTGTGGAATTTTAAAGTCCTAGCCAGTCCCATGGACTTGTACCATCAATTCATGTCAGTAAGAAGGGAAGTCAATGAGCCTATCAATGCAATCAACAATAGGTTTCATAGGGCATACATAAAACTATAGCCACCCTACATAGTTGATGATCCCTTAGCAAGTGAAGTATACTATGTTGCTTTGGACAACCTCACATTCGCCTTGGTCAAACGGATGCACCAACTACCAGTAAGATTGGTGGATGCTTATGTTAAGGTAGTAAAATAAATTAAGGACTTGGAGCAGCACATTTCAGGTCCATTTCTTTTATTGGGGAATGTCACCAACCCTTCTCAAACTCATGGACTTACTCAATCTTTGGCACACCAAACCCCATTGATGAATCTGGTGTCATAGTTGTTGATCATGCCACACCCAAGACAACCAATAAATTCGGCTCCATCAGTTCCAAGCTATTTTTAGGCTCCATAGCAACATACTTATGCTCAAAAACCTCAAGTGACTTCATACTTGTAGAACTCGTAATTCCCAACGTTCCAACAAAACCAACCTTTGTCGCAACTTATTTTCCTTCAAAATTTGGTGCCTCAATAGAGAAACATAGATAAGGATCGGATCGATGAGCTAATTGAACTAGTAGAGAATTTTTCCATTGAGATGACCCATTTGAGGAACCAAAACAACTAGCTACAAGCTTCTCAAAGAAACATTCAAGCCAACCTCAACTGAGACAATTGTGATTCTGGTATGTCTTCTAGGCAGAATTATGAAAGAGGTTAGAATTCAGGGTAGAATTTTGAATGAAGACCTTCTCAAAAGCAGAATAACTTGGAATAGTAGGCCAAATAAAGGAGGCATTCCCACAACTCTTGACTAGCTGAGAGGTATGGAAAAATCCACAAGTGGAGTTTACTTAACAGAGGTTACCTTATCTGGATGGTGTCGAATCCACAAAACTAGTAGGCATTATGAGCTTGACTGCTCGAAGTTCCAAACTAGCACATAAATCTTCCAAGTGGAAGTCCAAAATGTTGTTGATGGCTCAAGCTACAGAGATATTGTTCCATCAGAAGCATATGATTCTTTAGTGCTAGTGGTTAAGCAAGCTCCCTTCTCACAAAGTGAAAGCAACTCACCTGAAAAGGACATCACAACCAAGGAAGGAGAACCAAGTAACGAGAGCTCCTTATCCCAACTCTTTGATTCAATAGATAATGGTCCTATAGATGAGGAAGAGCCACATGAGGATGAGGTTCACATGTTCCACCAAAGAGAGACCCCTTACAACTTAATAAATAAACAAGTTGGTGGTCCCTTTACAACCCCACCTAATCCTAATGTCAACATCAATCTGACCTGTCTTGAAGTGCCTACCCAATATTTCAACAGAAATATGTAGCCCAATGCAATTCAATACCAATCTTCCAATGCTACCCAATGTACTTTCTCTGAGATAGAGGTTCAGAAAATGGGATAATATGTAGTAGAGGAGTTAAATAAAGTCAAAGTGAGTCTATCAACATTTGAATTGTTAAGGGTGTCCGCTATCATAAAATCCTTTTTCTAATCATTGAATGGGATAGCCCCATAAAAACTTGCTCAAGAGGTACCTACAAAGGGAGTTTCATTTGACACCTCCAATAATGAATCCATGATTAGGGAAAGCATTAGAAAGAATCCTGACTAGCCCCTAAACCAGAAAACTAGTAAAAGTCAGTCCTTGGACAAACCACCAACCAAAGAGCAAGGTCAAGTGAAAATATGGGATAAATGTAGTGACAAGGACAAGACTCAAGTGGCCCAAGCTGATGTTTCCATGGGACTGTTCCAAGGGAAGTTAGAAACCTCTCCTTTCTTGATGATAATACAAATATTTGGCAAAAATCTACATAATTGTTGGCTAGATTCAAGAGCGTCAACAAATTTCATGTGATTCACAGTATGCCAAGCACTGGGGATCACTCCAACCCCTTCTAGATGCAAGGTCACATAGTTAGACAAGACAAAGGTGAGCATAGTTAGGGAAATGAATAGGATCTATATGTAAATTGCAGCTGATCCAACGGTACAACAAGTGATTGATATTCAAGTAGCTAATATCCCTGAAACCTACAACATTATATTGGGAAGGGACTTCACCTAAGCTTTGAATGGCTATGTTGCAATTGATTATTCGCATCTATTGCTACCATGGAAAGGGTTGCCTAACCAATTATGTATTGAGCATGAGCCTCAGATGAAGCTCATGATCATTGAGAACAACAATACCAATGAGGTGTTGCTTGTAGAGATAAAGTTAGGAAAAAAAGTCATGTTTCCTACCAAGATGAAGAAGAAGAATGGGCCGAAGAGGTCCTTGTGCTATGTAGTGTCCCCACCAAGTTGGCTCATCTTCCTAACAGCACTATAGTATTGATTGAATTTGAAGATGAAGAATCTCAAGAAGATGCCAATCTTGGGCTACTCGATGGATTCCAAGAATTCATGCAAAAGTGTGTGCAAGACCAGCTCAGTTTAGGAGCTAGGATGGACTTCAAAGATTTATTTCTACCTAGCTGGTGCAAAGTGCACAATGTGGCTCATTCTAAATTTGAATGTTTCTTGTTTCAAACAGCAGTGGAACACATCAAAAGGAAAATCACTGCAAAGGAAGGAATGGAAAGATAGCAAGATCAAAGTTTTCCTGAGTATAAGCAATCGTCTAGGGGTATAGAGACAACAGTGCAACCGAGAGAAGATGTCTACTTCGTCAACTTCAAAGGTAGGAGTCCCTCTAAGTTTTGGAGGACCTTACAATTTGATGGTTTCAAATCCAAGGAGTGGGAGCACGCTTTGAGTTAATTAGCCCCATGGGCAAGTCATATTTTTCTACTCATAGACTACAATTCTATTGCACCAATAATGTATCAAAATATGAAGTGCTAGTTCATGGATTGCTAATGGCATTGAGAAAGAAATTCAAAATGCTACAAGCATTTGGTGATTCTGAGCTAGTTGTGAAACAAGTTAGGAAATTATACTCATGTCATGATAAAAGGTTAGAAAACTATAGGCACACAGTATGGGATCTTATAGAAGGTCTAGATGCATTCAATATCCAGCTCATTCCTTGTAGCAAGAATCAGACCACGAGATCCTTGGCCCAAGCAACCAACACCCTTCAGCCTTTTTCATTGACTAGCTTAAAGAAATTTACCATAGATCTCACTTCTACACCATCAGTGCCTAATAATTTTGCTCATTTTCAAGCATTCAATGATGATAAGCACATCCTTGACTTCATCACTAGCTCATACATATTTTCATCCCAAATCATTGATGAAGTAGAGCCAGAGGAGGTTGAGTTAGATATAGAATTGGTAATCAATCTAAAGAACAAAACGATACCTAGGGGCATGGTTTAGTTGGAAAGGATATTTGATTTGGATCACATCAGGGACCAGGATCAAAAAACTAAGAAGGAGTCAATAGATAATCAATGTGATGCCCACAACATGGATACTGAAGAGGAGGTTAAAAATGTTTTTATTGGAAAAGTGTGCAACTCAAAGGAAAGGAAAGGAATTGTTGATTCTCTATGCACTTATCATGATGTGATTGCTCGATGGTATGAAGACCTCAAAACATATTATACTTCAATTATAACTCATACCATTCCTCTCAAGATGGATGTGTGACCCTTCTAGCAGGGTCAACGCCTAATTAATGCATTGTTGGAACCTATTATTTTCAAGGAAGTGCAGAAGTTTCTTTCAGTTAGAATCATCTTTCCTATCTGACAATCCATGCGGGTGGCCAACTTGGTCCCAGTTAGAAAGAAGAATGGGGAAATCATATTATGCATGGATTTCAGTAATCTAAACCAAGCTTCTAAAAATGACAACTATCTGGTGCCCTCACTGGATGAGGTACTATAAATCATAAATGGATCTCAAATGATGTCAATTTTGGATGGCTACTCAGGATATAACCAAGTAATGGTGCAATATGAAGATAGACACAAAAGAACATTCACCATGAAATAGGGAAATTTTGCATACAAAAGGATGTCGTTTAGTCTGATCAGGACAAGGGCCACATTCCATCGTTCCATGGACATAGATTTCAAGCACATCATTGGGAAATTAGTCATCATATATATGGATGACCTTATAGTATTCTCCAAGAAAAGAGGAGACCACGTCTCTGACTTATGCAAGGTGTTCCAAAAATGTAAAGAATTTAGCATCTCACTGAATCCAAAGAAATGCATCTTTGGAGTCACAAAAGGGAAGTTTTTGGGACATGTGATTTCAGAAAAGGGAATATCCATAGATCTAGAGAGTATATAGGCCATATTGAAATTTAGCCTCCTAGAAGCAAAAAGGAGATGAAATATTTCTTTGGAAAAATCATTTTTTTCAGGAAGTTAATCATAGGATTTGCATAAATAGTAAAGCTCCTGAATGCAATGCTCAAACAAGATACTTAAGTAGAGTGGAAACTAAAAGCCAAGTAGGATTTTGATTAGATTAAGCGGGCCATTGTGGATGCTCCACTGCTAGTCAACCCTAATTACTTGAAGCCTTTCTACATCTATTCTTTTGCTTTGGATCATTCATGCGCCAACATGTTAATACAAAAGGATGACAAAAGGAATGAGCACCCCATTGATTTTATGAGTGCCCCACTAAAGGACATTGAATTATTTTAGCATAATATTGAGAAACAAGCATATGCTTTAGTACATGGAGTCAATAAATTCAGACACTACATCTTAAGAAAAAAAGTGTTTTCTATTGTTTCAGACCCAGTTGTTAAGACCTTGTTAATGTAGAATGAACTGAGAGAAAGAAGAGCGAAATGGTTCATGTTGCTACAAGAATATGACATGGATATTCAACCTATGAAGTTGGTATGAGGTAAATCTCTCACTTGCATGATGGCAGAAATGGAGCCTGAGCTCATTGTGCAGTAGTATCATTTGGAGGGCTTTTCCCTAGATGAATGGTATGACAACATAGTCTATTACCTGTTGAATAACAGGTGTCCATCATGGCTGCAAGAGGTAAAAAAACATGCTTTGAGATTGAAAATTAATAGCTATAGCTGCAAGGAGTTGTATTGTACAAGAGGAATCACGAGGGAGTTTACCTCAGATGCTTGGGAAAGGCAGAAGCAACCCAAGTGTTGAAAGAGTTTCATGATAAGTTCAGAACTGGCCATGGATCTGATCCTTCAACAGCCTACCAAGTTCTACAGGATGGGTAATATTGTCCTACGTTGTTCAAAGATGCACAAAATCATGTCTAATCCTACCATATCTGCTAGGCCCCTAGGGAAAGGAATACTATTGTTTCGCTATAGTCGGTTGTTCAGGTAAGACCCTTCGCCTAGTGGGGGCTTGAATTCATTGGTTTGGTAAGCCCACCATCCTCCACAGGCCATAGGTACATTCTAACCACTTATTATTATGCTAGGTGGATAGAAGCAATTCTTGTAGGTAGTGTACAACTAAAGCAGTTATTAATTTTCTTGAAATTTCCATTATAAATTGTTTTGGTTTTCCATTTGCCTTAGTTTGTGATAATGGCCCTGCATTTGCTTCCCTTAAGTTTGCAAGTTGGGCGTTTGATTATGGGATTGATCTCATGTTTTCATCATCCAAAGGGAATGGTCTAGTTGAATCCATGAATAAGAACTTATTGACTGTCATATGTAAGCTACTTGACAAGAACCCAAAAGAGTGGCATACCTAGTTGTGTTTTTCCCTCTAGGCTTATTGCACACGACATAAAGCGGCCCTAGGAAATTCACCATTCCACCTTATTTATGTCCTAGAGCCTATTTTACTAGTCCACCTCAAAATCCCCACACTTTAATTCATCAATACCTATTATGAGGAGGGAGAACATAATGAGGGTTGCTTAGCTGAGCTGCTCCATTTAGAGGAAGTCTATAACCAAGCAATAGAAATAAATTCCAAACATCAGGGTGTATTCAAGAGATCGTTTGATCGTACAGAAAAAGTTAAGGCCTTTAGAATCATTGATTTAGTCTTATTTTGGGACAAGGCCCACGAAAAGAAAGGGGGACATGACAAATTCAACAAGCTCTGGCTTGGCCCCTTTCAATTTTTTGAGATTTTGGGAGATAATTCCTTTCACCTAAAAAATTTAACTGGAGATAATGTCTCATTTCCTATCAATAGGAAATACCTCAAGCATTATTTCCTTTCCTGAGTCATCTAAGCTCACCTTTTTGTATATAGCTATATAGTTAGGGTAGGTTTTCCACTTTCTACTTTTCTTTTCTTTTGCTTTCGCTTCCTTTCTCAACCATTGTTTTTCTAGGAGTGTCATCCAACCTTGATGTGGCAGTTGTTCTTGGCCTTGTTAGAGGGATCTCTTTATTGCATACTTCTTTTGTTCCTCAAATAAGACTTCTTGAGTTACCATGAGTCTCTGTCCACTTCTATGAAATAGGTTTTCTCGCTTGAACTCGGGCTTGGCCTAGGATGGAACCCTTGATTGAATCTTATCACATTTATCTTAGATTACACATGATATACACTTTAAATAATCTATATGAGCTATATGATAGTCATCATGACACCTTGGAATGTGAAAACTCTTAAATCTTTTCTAGTGACCAATGTGATCTCCAAACCCACTATGAGCTTTGTTGCTTATGCAGTTGAGAAAAAGAGTATCAAAAAGAAATATAAAAGAAAGAAAATAAGAATATTGAAAATGGGAAACTGTATGGGTGTGCGAGCAACTCTATCAGGGTTATGGACACTCGACTGGTAGTAGAGCAATGTTCATGGGAATCATAGTCAACTTTGTTGAGGCTATAGACACCTGACTGGTAGCAGAGCAATGTTCAGATTACTTTTGGGGCTAGATAACCTTTGTACCTTGCCTTGTTCAATTGATCATTATCCTTTGTAGTTTCTGATGAAGAGGAATGAACTCACTACACACACTTCTGAGATATTTTGTGATCTGATTCAACTAAGGATTTTGTCCTCCTTTAAGCTCTTAGTTCGTTTGAGGAAACTTCTTTCTGATGAATGAAACCATAGATTATGGGTTTTGGATGAATCATTACCCTTGGAAATCAAGAGAATTCTCCTAGTAGATTCGTCATTTTTTGTGCCTATAGAACACATGCACCATTCTGATAGGGAACCCTCTCTTCTTGTTTCGGGTCTATTAGGTCATTTTTTCTCTTACCTCATTCTGTGTTCCCTTGTTTCAAAGTATGAATTGGTCACATACTTCAAAATCATCAAATCCATCTTGAACAAGTCACCTACCCAAAATTTCACTAAGTCTTTGGTATTTGTGGGACTTGAGTTGTGAGATTCCTCCTGCCATTTGTCGTCATGCCCACTAGACCCTACAGATTCCCATATGTGGGTCTCTGAAGCAAACCATCGACCAAGCTTCACTACTATTTACGGCCTTCCTACCGCATCTGCCCACATGGCGGGCCCCACACTCACCTTAGTTGTCTGATTCTTTACCGATCATCTTTCATGGCATAGATTTCCATAACCCTACCATCCCTACCCTGACCGTACTTGAATTTAATACGTGTATTAATGACCAAATAAATTATAAATATGTTGATGCCCAACTGTCATTTTCACCTAGTATTTTCAAATTTCAGAGAGAAGAAGATCCATCTATGTGCGCAATGTGTTTGGAGGGATTCAAGCCAGATTCCTCTCAGTTTTCTGTGCAATCTTAAGGTATGAGCCCGCATAGTTTTTCCTTTGCCATGAATTTTAATTTGTCAAAATAATTCAGCATTTAGGGTTCCATAACTGTTTAAAACCTTTGAGGTTCGAACCCTAATTCATCCAAGCTATGTCGTTAAAATATCTATAAGCATCTACCCTGCACTTGTGATTTACCCAACATTGTGAAAATCCTCAGAGCAAGTCAAAATCTCGCATTTGCAATTTTGCAAAGCCTCATTTCACCACTAACATTATTTAAATGGCAAAGACACCAGTGTGGCCTGCTCTGCTAATCCTACCATCTTTGTCAGTGCTCACAAACTTTAAAGAAAATGACTATGCGGAAATCCCATGTCGTGGACCCATAGCTACGGGTCTCCTTTACTTCATTGTCGATCTATTATGGTGAAATCTTGGCATCTTTTCATGAAGCGAGAGCTGCAGTTGGTATTCCCCAATTGAAGACTTCGATTATTCTAGCAAAATCTGTCACAAAGCCTTGTGGACCCACATTTGTGGGTCACATTATGTGGACCACTATGCCATCCTCGTCGTTCTTTAATGGAAGAACATTCACGTTGTCTTGCCATGCGGGCTTTGTCGGAAATCTTTCCTCAGGGTCAAACTTCAAAGTATGCTAAACAAGACTTTAGTTCATCCGACCTCTACAAGTCCACCTACACTAATTGTCACCTATAGTTGTTTGTCACTCTATAGTTGTTCTCTAACGATAAAGAAAACATGCCTTTCTGTCGAGCGGGTCCCGAACCCGTCGATGTCGCCTGTATTAAACCCATCAGTCACAAGCCTTCGGGTGGACCACCTCAGTAGGTCCACTTATGCGGGTTGCTATTATCAGACTGCCACTCCCACAAGTCCATTCTTTAACAGATAAAACCCAATGGACCTCCACTTCCTGGGTCCTACCTCATTGACCTCCGCATTCCATAAAACACACCCCAAGGGGTACTTGGGCGAATTTGGCCAAGGAAAACACTTTGTGGGTTCCACAGTATGGAACACTACCTCTGAAATTCTGTCTACCTTTCACCACTCTTTTAATAGCGAGGTGTTAACAAATTTATAACTTGTGATTCCCATCCTCCTCACACCCACATAAGCCATAGAGGTCAGTTTAATAAAGGAAAATTATTGAAGGTGCTTCCATTTGAGATTCCACACATGATAAGTAACTTTACCTTGGATTTACTCATCAAATATGCCATGTGGAAATTTCTGTGTGGGAAGCTATCTACAGAAGTCTACCTTCCCAGTGTCATTCTATAGTGGCTTTCCCATCCATAGTTTCTACAGAGGGGAAACCCGCATCCCCAAACCCGTAATCTCCTAAAATACCCGAACAAGCTCCAAAAGGTGAACTGTGATGAATATTATGATCTTTCAAGGGTATATGAATGCATCTAACATTGAATTTGTAGGATCTAATTGGCATTTCCCACTTCTATATGTAAAAACAATTACTACAGTATTCATGTGTAGGATTTATGGAATCTTCTAGGGGCCATCAAAGAAGCCCATGGGAAAGGTTGATAAAGGAAAGAGACCCGCAAGAACTCCCAGGGGAAAGAAGAGAAAGAAAAAATGAAGTACCAGTTCCACGGGGTGGTATATACCTCCAAGCTTCCATCCAGCTAGGACACAATATCCAACATGAACCTAGGTCATGTGAACATAGATGAGTTCAATCAAAAGGGTTATGGTCAGGCCCACTATGGAGGATTCTTGAAGGATAAAGGAAAGTAGCCTTGCAAAGGCAGCTGGCTTTCCCCCTACATTGGTTGATGAAAAATTAGTAATGGCCTACCAAGAATGCTACCATGCTAGTACCAAGAAAATAATTGTCAAATATGGAAGGGTACTAGCAGACCTATCTACCAAATCTATTGGCAAGACATTTGGTATTCCAACTTTTGATGTAATGGAAGAAGTTGAAAAGGAAAATACAAAAAAATGTGGAAACATGAGCCTAAAGGGTGTAAGAGGACAATAAATTAGGTATGTTTAAAGGATAAGAGGGGTAGTGCTAGCAAGGTACCCCAGACATTGAATAGAATTGATTTCTTTGAAGAATATCACAACCTGGTCATGCTCCTAAGCAGGGTGATGGGCCTGCCCACTGCCACCTTCTTTGAAGAATAGATTTTCTATTTTCTAGAGGAGATCCTCTGAGGCATGGATTGATTCCACTGGGAAAGGATGCTAAGTAACAACCTACATCAGTAATTCATGGTGGTAAAGAAGACCTCCAAATTCTACATGACTTCATACCTAGTCTACCTCCTGGCAGCCAAATTCCCATACAAAGGTCTATAATGTAATGGAACATTGGGGATCAAGAAGGGAGAGCTTAAAGTATTTGATTGCTATCCCCAATTGCAATACCATAATTTTAAGAATGAATACAAAAGAGTGAATGATTCCTTCATCAGGCATATAATCGGAACGATGGGTGGCTATTATGAAATAAGAGTGACACATGGTGCCAAAGAAATCATAAAGGGTTTTGGTTATCTATTCATCCAATTCTCGAAGTTAACCTACATCAAAGCATAATGGTTCTCAAGAAGACCCTACCAGGTACCACGATACCCTAATGACAAAATAATTTTGTTGGAGCTAACCTGGTAGCTATTGATTGCTCATGCATTGTTGAGTGATAAACACTAAGATGGGGTCCCATATCCACTTACATTTTGGTAGGGAATGTACTATTTCCTTGCTACCCAATGTGTTGAACACTCTAAGAAGGAATTGGCAGAATATATCTTGGAATTGCATATAGATAGGGGAAATGTGGATCCCCATAACAAATTGAAGAAGCAATTCAGGAGACAACACATCCACAAACCTCACATTGAAGACTTTTGGGTGAATTGTGATGATGATAAGGAGGTTTGAATTCGGAAATACATGAGAATAACCACCCTATTTGTGAAGTCCATTAATTTGTTCCCCATTCTAGACTAGATTGTCGAGGATGACAATATTATGGATGAAAGTTACAATGCCTTGGTTGATAGGCCATTACCAATCATTTATTAGGCTAAGGAAGAGGTCACTGAGCTATACATTCTCACCTAACCTATTGAACAAAGAACCAAGCAATGGGTTGATAGACAAATAGATAAACTATAGGAATAAGGAATAAAGCTCACATACAAGGAGCTTGATGATGATATTGAAAGTGAAATGGACAGTGGTGTTGTTTCAAGTTCATTAGGTGAGGCTGTTGCTAAGTCTTTTCCTACCACCAAGTCCAGGAAAAGGAGGGATGTGCCTAAGCATAAGCCCAATCATAAGGTGTACTAGAGGAAATAAATGGAGGGTCAATCATCCAAAAGGGTGAAAAGAATAGGAACATTCATTCTTGAGATTCCAACTATTCAAGAGGAGGAGCAACAACATGAGGAAGGAGAAGAATCTGAGTGACCTCGCTCACCCCCACCTACCACTACCATTCCATCATCCATTGTTGCTGCTACCGCCACTCCACCACCTTCCATTCCTAAATCTTTGGATGTCTCATCATTAGCGATTGTGGACATCTCTGTCCACCTCACCTCTGCCACACCAACTACCCCAATGGTGGTGTTGATGGTGAAAATGACAGAAACAATGTTAAAACAGAATATTTCTACTCTATTTCTCCTAAAAAAGAAAGACAACATATAGTAGTCTAACTCCCAAGTTCCTGGTAGTTGGTTCTCAACTGTCTGGTGTCACTCAATCAGTTCATGCAACTATAATATTCAAGGGGTCTGTGCTGGTAACAAAGAATGCAAGCAATGACTCATTTTACCAAACTTTTTAGTAAATCAAGGGGTTTCAAACAAAACAAAAAAGATAGATCAAATGGTAAACCAGTAAACATGAATAAAACTTATCTAGCATCCGGACATATACCTTCAACAATGAATGTTTTTCAATTAGATCAGGAAAACCAAAGCATGACACAATTTATAGAATAAACTATACCATTGTATGCATCTAAGGTGCTTAATTTAATACCACTATTCGGATATCACAACTATCTTAAAGATTTCAAAAGAACACACATCCATTCATTGCCAAGATCATAGATCAACAGACTTCAATTCACTGGTAATCTAACAAGATAATCCTTAAATCTGGTTTCTTCTAATGACTTTCATCACATAAGAAACAATCATGCTTCAGCACAATCACTGGCATACAGATAGATTATAAATTATCACCCTTATCAAGTAAAATTCAATTCTAACACCATATTGCGTAAACCTATAATTTTTATTTAACTGTAAAATATCAAAATAATAATGTATCTTTGTAATCACTACAAAATTCTATCTCCTAATATCAGGTGGCCAATTCTATTCTCTATTATCCGACCCTTACAATATGATACCCAAAGGGTATTTATAGATATACAAAATTCGAACTCCACTTCTATTTTAAGTCATCCACCCTTTTAGGAACAAAAAATCTCTTGGAAACTCAAATCAATTTGATCTTGAGTTCTTACATTAAACATTCAGTTAAACTAGGGAATAGAAAAATAGAAGAGAAAAGGAAGTCATGCGCTTCAAAACTGTCAGTGTTGCATGCAACATGCAAAGAAGAAAAAGCCATGCATGCAAGAGATTTATGCATGTGAAGTTGGATCTGCAATAAACTCATCATAACTGGTGAAGACTTGTTGTAATACATCTAATTCTGGCCCATCAACCCAGCTGTCTTTAAATTTAATTCACTCCAATTCTATTGCAGCAAACCCTCTCATATCTTTTATCTTTGTCAACTCTCTTTTAGCAGCCTTTATTTCTTCTTTGACATCCATAAGTCAATCTATCATCAAATCTTCACCATCATCTCCTTTCTGTATGATTCCTTTAAACCTTTCGCCCCATTTCTCTTTTATCTGACTCAAAGGTAAGCCTTCCTTTGTTAGTATATTGGCATCCACTATGATAGAAATGACTGCCTCCAACTCTTCAAACTGTTCAATTAGATCCTTAACAACATCTTGGACTTCATTTCTATGTTTGCACAAGAAATTTGTTCTAAATCGGAGTATACGAGAGGTCTTCTCCACAAAATCCTTATTATCTTCCTCGAGTATTGACTGTTCAAGAAGAGTAGTCAAAGGCAATGTACTAACCTTCTCCAATTTCTGACTATACTCTTTATATTCCTCTTCCTATTTCTTCGCTGCTTCAATATATTGATGCATTTCCCCTATCAACACTTCTGTCCTTTTGTGAACCTCAAAACTTTCGACCAAAACTTCACTTACCTCTTGATTTAACTTGTCAACCCACCAGTCTAACATCTCTGCTTTTCCTCTTACCCGTACTAAATCATCTACCTCCTTTTTGCTCAACAAAATTGGAGTCTCAATAGCAGCTACCGTTTGTGATCTTGGAGAAGAGACACTTTTCAAAAAGGAATGCAATTGATCTAATTGAGCCTTAAGCTCATCTTTCTTTTGCTTATCCTTTAACATTCTTGACTTGGTTGTTGAAGCTACCACATCAATTATATTCATCTGTTGATTTTTGGTAGGCCTTCCCAAGTTGACAATACTCAATTGATAATCCATTAACTGCATGTCTCCTACCTCCTTTTCTGTCATTGGTATGGCACACTCAGCAACAATCACTCCCTTGTCCATGAGCTTGGTGGAGTGTAGGATCTTGGCCTTCTTTTTAGGCCTCTCTTGTTCAATCTCCTTCATCATACCCTCCCAATTGAGAGGTTGTGGAGGTGTTACTATTCTTTTTTGTAGGTCCAATGTTAGCCAAGTGGGAGCACATGGAGCAGTAGTCATCTTAGTGGAAGAAGAAGCAATAGTAGTAGTAGAAGGTGGCTACACATTTACTTGGGGTTGAGAATCAACCCTTGGTCCCTCTTGTTGTTCTTGCACCATATGCATCCGCCAAAGCTTTTCAGCCTCTTCCCTATATTTTTGTTCCCGTATCTTCTTATCTTCTTCTTCTTTCTTCAACCTCTCTTCTTCCAATCGATCTCTCTCCACTTTTTCCCTTTCCAATCTTTCCTTTTCTAATTTCTCCTTCTCTATTCTTTCCTTTTCCAATTTTTCTTTATCCAATTTTTCTTTCTCTAGAGCTTCTAGTCTTTCTTTCTCTAGTCTTTCTGCCTCTAAAGCCTTAAGCTTTCCTACCTTTGCTTCTTCTTCTTGTTGCTTCCTAACCAACTCTTCGGTGTCCTTTTCCTTCCTTAATTGCTCTGCTTCTTCTTCTTTTTGGTGAGCTTCTTCTGCAAGTTTTAACTTGGAAACCAAGACTTCTTTCTCCCTCTGGTTTCTTGTGTTCTCTTCCTCAAGGTCATGAATCTTTTGCATTAACTCTAACTTATCATTTTCTTCTTTAACCTTGAGTTCATATTCTTGTTGCCTTTGTTGTCTCTCTACTTCATCAGTTGCTACCTTAGCTTCAATTTGTTGTTGTTGTAGTATGGAATCAGTTTGTGTCTTGGCACCCATTAAATTTTGCTTTTCTATTTCTTTAGCTTTTTCCTCAACATCCTTTCTAACTTCTTCAAATAATTCCCATTGCTCCTCTTTTGTCATTACCTATTCAACATCCTCCTCTAGATGCATATTCTTTGACACAGTCTCATCTGAATCTATTCCAACATCATGAATTTCCCTCTCCACTCCTTTTCCCTTTGTAGTTTCAGCCATACTATGAAGAGCCCCCTTTCAAACTTCTTCACTCTACTTCTTTGCAAGTGGGACTTGTGTGGAAGATTCACCTAATGTAGGTGTTGAAACAACTGATCCCATTTGAACATCTCCTTGTGTTTCTGCTTCATCACGTGCTACTCCAAGTTCTATCTCTTTAATGTATGGGGGAAAGAAATCCAAAGGCTTTTTGGGAGGCTTCTTTCTTTTGATTCTTTTACACCCTTTCCCCTTTTTAGGAGCTAGTCCTTGAGGCGCTTTGGTTCTTCACACCAACTAGTTAAAACTTCAATCCAAGACTGTTCTTCCTATTTGTTTAATATCAATAGTTTCCTCACTATCCCAGTCAATTGGATCCAGACTTTTAGTTCCAATGTTCAAAGCTTCATAAGACGGATCCAGTACAACTCCATCATCCACCAATGTGTCAGGAATGTCATTTTTAACTCCTAGTTCTGCCATGAGTGAGACAAATAACCTCTCATAATTATTTTTCCTCAAGTCATACTCATCTTTCCGGTCACTCCAAAAATCCTCTAATAAATTGAAATGCTTGTCAAACACTGAAGGCAACAAGGCATTCATCTTACCCTTCAGGTCAAAATGCCTACGAGCTGTGTATAAACCTAACTTCAACTATATCAGCTCACTGCAGACCACCTTTGCTCCTACCAAATGCTAACAACCATACTCACCCAACTTCATGGGGAACTTGCAACATCCTATCTTATGTTTTATTCCAAACTGAGAACTAACTCCAAGAGCCTGATATACAAACTCCATTAGCTCTATCTTGTTATTGCAACACCTTGGAAGCAAATGTGGATGGCCTTCAAAACCAGCTAACCTGAAATATGTAAACTTGGGGTATTGAATGTACCAACATCCCCATTCAACAATGAATGCCATAGCCTCTTCACTCAACCTATACCCTGCATCTCCATTTAATTGGTTAATGTCTACATATGAATGCATCATTAACCCTCCCGAACTGAGTCTCAGCAACCTATAGAGATAGCTGGTTATAATGTTCCCATACCTTCTTCTATCCATCCAACACTCCCATTATCCCTACTCATTTTAAACCTAGGAAGATACCCAACCTTGCTGCTGCATACAGAATGTAAGAAGTCATAAAGAAGCATTTAGTCCCCCTGATGTTGGTCAGTTGATCATGAATAGCATTTGATACAATCATCAACCAATCAAACTGATGGGCGCCATGTAAAATTGTCTGGATGAAAGGAAACATCCACTCCTTGAAACAAAATGTATCTCTCTTCCCAAAAACCCTAGACAACATCATTATTAAATCTAATACCTCCTTATAGAAATCTGCCCTCTTTGGCTGGTCTGCAAGCTTAGTTAGAGACTTCTTCTCTGTCTTCAACCACTTTTTGTTCAAATGAGATTTATTGGATACTTTAAACTTACTATATTTCTCCAAGGCCTCTGCCCCATCCAACTGCACCAAGTTCTTAGGATCCGAGACATTAAATATATTTTGAAATGCTCGAGGAGTGAGATCAATAATTACATTTTTTTGTGAATCCATGCATTGTCTAGTAGCAGGATTGTAGGCACTCACTACTGTCAAGATCAAATCTGGGCACTAGATTGATAAAGGAAACACAGTGATATGGGCCAAGCCAGAATCAACAATTCTTTGTGTCCTTCCTGTTACATCTTCCCATTCCACAAAGGTTTCTACATATAGCTCCTCAAAATTATATTGACCCAAATTGGTATCGGTGATGTCTGACCAATTTGATTCTACTTTGCTCACTTTCACAATAGGACTCTTGTGATTATACCTCAAGGTATAAGGCAATTGTTCTGGCTTGATCTTCTTTGGTTTAGGTACTACCTTTGATGTTCTTGTAGGTTGGTTCCTTTGGGAATCTTCTCCTGATGTTCCCGACATCCTCTTAGCTTTCCTATAAAAAAACCTCTAGTTAGATCCTCTAGATAAACATCTCAAAATGTGTCTTTAAAATCATACCTTTCAAACATACCTTGGAGGAGAAACCAGGTAGAAAACATCTTAAATAATCTTCTTTTAAAATATTGTCGGGCTCGAAGCAAAAACTGTTACTATCACTCTACTAATAAGAAGCGGTCTCGAAGTCGGAAGTGAAACGGTGATCAGAACCAAAACCGAAATGGAAACTAATTCGGTTTCCTTCAAATTTTTTGTTTTCATCTTATGTTTCGGTTCCACTTCTGCTTCCGCTAGGTAAACATCTCAATGAAGTAAAGCTCCTCACTATAAGTGAGGTTGGAGATGGGATGGAAAATGGAATTGACACTAAACATAAAAACATATCCAAAACTCTAAATCAATTCCGAACCCGCTTTTGGCTATGTTGACCATGACATCATCAATGATTTTATCAATTTAATGCATAACACCATGATTAAAACTAAGGTCATATTAAATAAAACAAGGCTTGAAATATATCTTGAAAATACTATACCTATATGACCGTGGGGACGACTTTATTTTAGGGCATCATATTTTAATCATTTTTAAAATGTGATCACAAAAACGTATAAAACCCTAACCTAGAAAACATGATATAAAACTAGGGCATGGATTTAACCCTTCCTAATTTACCAAATTGAATGCGCAACAAAAACCCTAAGTAAAAACAAGATTCTACTAACCCTAACTCACTATAAAAATCTACACATTTTAAAACCTAACATAGCACGACGCGATCATGACAAAACATGAAAGCGTCCATGCGCTAACTCACTATAAAACCATAAACGCAAACATAAAACAAAAACAAGAACAACAAACAAACAAACAAAGAAAACAAACACACAAACCTACTGAAACGACGAACTTGCCTGAAGATCTAAATCAAACAACACAAATAGTGAAACGAAAGAAAATAAATAAAAGAAATGAGAATAGGAACCCTACCTCGAATGCACAACCTGGCTAACCTTCTGAATTGATTCGCAAGCAATTATCTCTTCCTCCTTCAATCAATTCACTCAGATGAACTCCACAGCTGCTCTATTTCACTCTTCATTTTTAACAATGATAATAATAATGCGTTTAATCCTTAATGAAGGTAAAAATCAGTTTCTACCTACGCATGGCAACTGTCATTAACGCATTAAATGCAGTTAAGTAGAGTCAAAATTGGAGAAGAACAAACACTTCACTACAGTGCGACTTCAGTAAAAAGTCAATGACCAAAAATGGCGGGAGCGAAATCGGAATGGAAATTGATTCGGAAACTTAGGTAAATTCTCGACTTCGTTCCCGTTTCGAGTCCGAGTCTGCCAACAAAGCACAAAACAAAACCAAACACAAAAAGTAAAACAAAAGACCGACACAATAAAACTCAACACAAGGACTTAGTCTAAAATCAAAGTTGAAAAAGCAGAGGCGGAGACAGGATGGGTTTTGATTTTGCAATTTTCAATAAACACCAACCTAACGTCCACTCCGATTCTGGCTCCGATAAGGACAAAACAAAAGGTTTGAAAGAAAGATTGTTGGGATGGGGATCGGAACAAGTTTTGAAAGAAGTTTCAGAACCCGATTTGGTTTCGGCTCTGATTCTGATAGACTAAACCAAAATAAAACAAAGTGTTGGAAGCAAAAAACTCCAAACTTTGTTTGAAAAACAACAAAAGAATGAAAACATAAAAATGGGGACCCATTTTGACCAAGGCAAAAGATGGGATGCTTATGCAAGGCATAATAGGTGGTATTGGATTCTTTCTCTTCCATGACTTCACCACTGTCATGCTCCTTTCTCCTGCATCCACTACCTACCCTCTCCATTTTACCAACTTCCATTTTAACGACCACCATGGCACCACCCACTTTGTCGCAAGCTTTCACAAAATATATGTAGAATTTTTCAATCAAACTCTTTGGGGTGATCCCTAACCCCAAAGTCCAAGAACCAATGGATCAACTTGTTGTTTCTTTGCCTCTCCCTCCATTCCCAATCGAGCCACCTAAGATGGAAGCAACAATGTAGATTTTAGAGTAAATGGAGAGGTGCAACACGGAGATAACTAAGGAAGCTATGAAGGATGTTGCTGAATAATTGGAGGACTTTGATAATGAGGTTTATTTTGAGCACCTTGAGGATGGATTGAGTCTAAACATTGACAAGGTAGCTTTTAATGAAGAGGGGCATAAAACATCTAAAGATGAAGGAATTGATAAGCTCGATGAGAGTTATGAAGTTGAAATGTCCTATCAGGAGCCAAATGAGGAGCTTCCCCAAGGACATAAAGATAAGGAGACACACCTAGAGGAGCATCACTTTGAGGAAGGAAAAATATACACAGATGTTGATGTAGAGATAATTGATGACCCTCCATGGACCAGCCAAGATGAGGGCTAGAAAGATGAAGAGGTACCCCCAGAAGGAGAATAGATAAAAGACAAAGAGGAAGAAACCAAGAAAAAAAAGGATATTGATCTCACAGGAAATATTTTGATTGATTCAAAAGCTACTAAAAGGACAACATCACCAGAGAAAGGGAAGACTATTGAAATAAATGTAGAAATGATTGATCCTGACAAAGGAAAGAACATGCTACAAGAAGAGGAGTTGAATGAGGAAGAAAGGCATAATGAAGAAGTTTCTGAAGATAAGGAAGATGAGCCTCACAAGGAATAAGAAGAGGAAGATGCTCATGAATCACCAAAATAGCAAACAGAAGTTCTCGCATGGCTAGTGCAACAGTTAAAGAAGAGAGCTCCTATAGTTCTTGATCCTAAGGTTTGACTGGAAGCCATATTGGCAAGAGCTTGGATGAGAACTCACAAGGAGAACAATTCAAAATTTAGATCCCATATAATGGTTGATGCTTTCAGGTCTAGGACACTACAGATAGCCACTCCAGTAGTAGGTAAAGATGCGAGCAACATCCAGGGCCAGGAATATCATATATCTACTATTAATCTGGGCCTAGTGACTCATGAAATGAAGATGGATGGTCTTCAGGGGTTAATGTCCACCATTATACAACAAATGAATAAAGATCAGTCCACGAAGGAAGAGTTGAAGGCACATGTGGCAGCTCTCATTGCTTACATTCAACAGTGGACCTCAAAAAAAGAGGAAGCCCCAATGAAATCATCAACACCTGCCCTCCTATCCAAGGAAGAAATAAATATGATGGAAAAAATGAAAAAATGGACCAAGTCTAGTACAGAATGGTTCCACAAGGTGATATATAATGGTGACATGGGCATCCATCATGCAATTAGGATGTACAATAAATTTTGAAGTTTTCAAAAAGAAGTGGAATATATGATGAACACTTGTAAGGAGTTGCCCAAGCTATATCGGATCACCTATTTGAAGATGGAGAGCATCCTTAAGCTCTCTCGGGAAACATGGGAAAATGAGTTGGAGTTGCCAAAGGAAGATCATTGGCTAGTTGAGACGTGGCGAATGAACCTTGAATAAAGGAAGGAAATATTAGAAAAGGATTTGTACGAGCTAGAGCTTGATCATGAATGGGTTAAAGAGCACAAGACGGATAGTGGATATTATCTGAAGATTATGACAGACTATAAAATTCCCACTCTGGAACTAGGTCCAGAAAAGATCAAGCCATTATTTCATAACAAAATGGAACAGGGATCCAGTCACACGTTGTCACCAAATTTTATGGATTTTTTTCTGAGTTCTTTTACTTAGTCAGAGTAGGTTATCAAGACTATGCCCAAGTGTACTTAACACTAGGAGCAATCATTGAAATATTCAAGAAGATAGCCTTTTAGATCCTTAAATCTGAACTCACAGAAGAAAAGAAGCTACTAGCCATGATCGACAAGTTTGTAGAGTATGCAATAGCATAGAAGGAGGTTGGAAAGCCTATTATTGATGAGTAATACTTGCTAAAATAGTTGTAAAGGCTAGAAATAGCTAAAGACAAAATAGACTAGAGGACAAAATAGGGAAAAAGACAAAAGTCTATTTTATATTGTAATATATTGGGGGTAGGTGAAACCCTAAGTGAGAATGAATCTGAGCCATTCATTGCAATTAAATCTTGTCCATTCATTTCACTTTTAGAAAACTATAAATAGGGGCATCCTCTCATTTTCAAAGAGAGAGATGAGTTGTGTAAAGACATGATGCAAAAAGTATATGAGAAAAGCATTATTTTGATGGTTTCTTGTGTTTTCTTATCCATGTGTGCATGATTCTATCTTCAAATATTGTACTTCAATTTTTTTATTTTTAGTTGTTAGTTGTTGTTAGTTAGCAGTTCATTGTTGTGCTTTAATGGTGGATGTATGTTGTTGTGTTTGATGCATTTCCAGCACATACTTTTAGTTGTTTGTTGATTATAAGTGGTTGTATAAATTTAGTCTGAGAATTACTTATATTTTTGCACTTAAGTTCAATTGTTATTCATGCTTTAAAGGTGAATGAATAGTTTGAAAGTTTGCAATGACCCTTTGAGGATTGTACTAGTTTCATGAGACTGTGGGTTATCCTTGGTTATGTGGAACTTATTTTTAGGAAGTATATCCACTATAGCATCCTCCATTATTATTATTCATCATTAGTTGCAAGTCTAGGAAACTTCTAACCCCTTTTCTCTTTTGATGTTTCTTTATAATATGAAATTAAAACAAAGTTTTAGCATCATTGTAAAGCCAAATTTGATGAGCAAGAAGGAGTTTTATCTTGTTGTCCTAAAATTACAACAATTGTTCATTCATTTTTAGAATTTATGAAACTCCATTTTCTGACCCTAATTCCAATGCTTAGTGAACCATAAACACCCTTTGTGATTACCAACAAATCACATCAACAAGTGAGTTTTTTTTGCAAGTCATGACCTGACACTTCAGAGACCTTGGGGTGATTTCTAAAAACTTAGTTGCAAAAATTACCTTTCAAGAGAGATAGCATACTTATGTGTTGTTTGTGTTGAGAAAGTGCAAAAAAACCCATTAATAGATCCCATTGTGTATATTAGGGGCATTGGTTATGCATTTCATGTATTACTATTAGTGGGAGTAACATCTGGGAGTTTCTATCTATACCCAGATCAAATCTTGAGTGCTTTCGTTTTGTGTTATTTAATTTAGCCTCCATTGTTCGTCCCATTGGTATCAAGTGAAACCCTTATTCATAAGCCATTGTATGATGATTTTAATGTTATTTCTAAATAGAAATCATACTTCTACATCCTTCTTGGTATTCAAACATCAATACAATTATATATATATGTGTGTGTGTGTGTGTGTTTTTGATACATGATAACTAGTAAGAATAATGGGTGTTAGAATGCTCTATTTAGACAAATTCGAGTATCACACCCATGGCATTGTTTGACAATTGCTTAGTTAAATATTGTCTTAAGATATCATTTTATTTTATTGGAATAGAAGCCCCCATTTCATCATCATGGGGTTAGAATATTTCTTGCTCAGGGGATTGGCTAGAGATCATGAAGCTTCATGATGTCAATATGGTAGGGTGGAGAGAAGACTTGATTCTTTGAGTTATATCATTGTTTCTATTTATCTTGTGATTAGAGATGGTCATTGAACATATCAATTCACTTGGATTTTTTCCTTAAAGTGAAATAGATATCAATTATTGACATTAAATGGTCATGTAAACATGTTGTGCATTGTTTGGGGATAAACTATCTTTTAAAATTATGAATTATCTGTATCGAACTTTTTGATCCCCAGATTCACCCAAGTGGGTGGCAGCTGACGATGAAACTATCTAGGGTAAGAGGACACTATAAAGGGTTGTGTACCCACTCTTATATTTTTTAATTAATGGAATATAGGCAGAAGATGAATTTGAGTAGAGAATTGAGTTTAGTGTACTTCAGTATTTTGGGTTATGAGTGTGACTGAGGAAGAGTCTTCTTGATCTTATGGATTATACCCCTTGTGTTAGTCAACCAAGTATATGATGGATGAATTATCTTGAAATTATCTAAATTTAGATTGCCTTGTTGACCTTTCACTTTGTGGTCTTATGAATGTCATATGGTGACCTTGTATGGTTGGATTAAAACCACGTCCTCGATTATAATTATCTATTCAAGATATTTTTTTGTTACCTTCATCCCAGACCTATTCTAGATTATCTATTTTGGCAAGTGGCCCTTGAGGAGTTTTTCAATCGAGATTTTTAATCACTCCTTATAGTAGAAGGAGCCCTTATATATTTACCATTGTTATTCATACTCAGTACATACTACCTTTGTGAGCTAACTTGGTGATTTAAACCTGGGTGTTATGTGTGATTTCTAGTCAATCAAATATGATTTGGGTGAACTCAAGTTGTTGAACTACAATTCCTCTATGAAATATGTACATAGGAAAGGCCGTCAAAGATGAGCCCCCGAGGAATTAGGTCTAGCCCCTAGGGTTTTTTTTCTTTTCATTACTTGAGTTACATTTGATATATTATATTTTCATAGCTTGTGACTTGAATGTGCCTTCAATTTATGAATGTGTTGGTTGAACTATTTAAGTCCACATTGATGATTCCTCCACCTGAAACCCTACTAAAATGGTCTAGTTAATTTAGTTGTCTATCTCGATATTATAATCTATAACTAGTCAAATGATGTTCTAATTTTCATGAAATGTGTGGTTGGAAGCCAACTTTTGTGGGTGAGTCTTGTGTTGTAATATTATAGTTTGAAATTTGTGTTTTTCCCTTAGCTGTAATTTAGTGAAAAAAAATTGGGCATGACATCAACCTTCATCTCCTTCAAGTTCTGCTTCATCCAAAGCACTTGAGTGCAACATGATTTCATGGCAATTTAGTTTTCTTCTATTGTAGATAAAGAAACTGATTCATTCTTCTTACTCAACCAAGACACCAAATTGTATCCAAGGAAGAATTCACCACCACTTGTGTTCTTTCAGTCATCCACACAACCTACCCAATTTATATTTGTGTATGCAGTAAGAGTGATATTTTCTCTCTTTGGCTACCAAAGACCAAATGCTTCAATGGCCTTTAAATACCTCAATATCCTCTTCACCACCTTTACATGAGTCTTTTTAGGTGTTGCCTGATACTTGGAAACCATTCCAACTACCTACATAATATCTGATCTAGATGTTATCACATACAAAAAACTATCAATCATAGACCGGTACAGAGTTTGACCTGTTAGAGCATAATCATCATCCTTTCTCAACTTACACCCAGTAACCATAAATGTTGCAAATAATTTTTAATCTTCCATTTCAAACTTTCTTAACATCTCCTTTATATATTAATTCTATGAGATAAAAATCCCTTTGTCTAGTTGAAAATTTTGCAACCCAAAAAATAAAGATATTTCTCCTAACATAGACATCTCAAATTAATTTAGCATAGTATTCTAAAAGTTATTGCATCTTTCTTAACTGCTACCTCCAAAAATGATGTCATCAACATAAACACAACTATCAACATTTGTTATCCTTTTTTTTTTTATGTACAGATTATTTTACACACAACCTCTCTTAAATCCTTGTTGTTGCAAGTATCCATCCAACCTTGAGTACCAAGCTCTAAGAGCTTTCTTGAGACCATACAAAGCCTTCTTCAATCTACAAACATAATCCAGATTGTTAGTACACTTAAATTCTTCTGGTTGTTGAATATAAACCTCTTCTTCTAGTTGTCCATTCAAGAATTGTGACTCCACATCCATCTAGTTCACATTGAAATTCTTGAATGTTGAGAGAGTTAAAAACATCATGATTGCCTCTAGTCTAGCCACCAAAGAAAATATTTCCTCAAAATATATGCCTTCAACTTGAGCATATCCTTTACACACAAGTCTTTCTTTGTTCTGGATCACTTCGCCTTCTTCATTCAGCTTGTTTTTGAACACCCACTTTGTTCCAATCATATTCTTGTCTTTAGGCCTTGGGACAAGTTCCCAAGTCTCATTTGTCATAATCCGATTCAGCTCTTCCTCCATTGATTTAATCCATCCTTGTCATTTTCTTAATTTTGTATATGTCTTAGGTTCTATCTTAGATAGTAAATCAAAATGAACTTATCCTGATCTTTCTAGCCTCTTCTAGGTAAGAACCCCACTATCTTTGTCACCTATGATCTGATCTAGAGAGTGATTTTTCTAAACATACTTAGTTGGATTGTTTGTAATAACTTCTTCTATATCTTCAATGATGCTATGAATTGATTCCCAATCATCTTCTTCCTTTGAAATAGTAGTGTTCTGAATAGATTCATCAACCTTTACATTTTCACTTTCAATTATCCTCTTCAACCCTTTTTTATAACATCTATAAGCTTTTCTTCTTACAAAATAACCAAGAAAAATACCTTCATCTGATCTTGAATCAAACTTACCCAAATTATCTTCATCTCTCTTGATGTAGCATTTGCTTTTGAATATTTTTAGATGCCTTATTGATGTTGGTCTTCCTTTCCATATTTTATATGGTGTCTTTATGCCTAATCTAAAATCTATTCAAAATATACATAGCTATCTGTGTAGCTTCTTTTTAGTACATATCTAGCAGATTTTCCTGACATAACATAGTTCTTTTTATTTCTTGTATAGTTTCATTCTTTCTTTCATCAACTCCATTTTTCTACGGAGTTCTATGGGAAAAAATTTTCCTTTGAATTCCATGCTCTTCATAGAATCTTTCATACTTCTCAGTTGTAAATTCTCCACCTCTATCTAATCTCAAGACCTTGATTATCCTTCTAGTTTTATTATCCACCATAGCCTTAAATTCTTTGAACTTCTCAAAAGCTTCTTACTTCTCTTTTAGATATGTAATCTAAGTCATCCTAGTATAATCATCAATCAACATCATGAAATAATTGTCTCCTTGTGGAATTTTAGTCCTCATTGGTCTACATAGATATATATGTATCAAATCTAATGGATTTGATGTGGAGTAATCCTTAGCAAGATATTTGCTTCTTGTTTGCTTCCCTTCATGAAATAGCTCGAAACTAATTAACTAATGTTTCTTGATTCTTGTCATATCCTCAACCAACCCTTTTAAACTAATCTTGACAATATCATCAAAATTCATGTGTCCTAACCTTTTGTTCCAAAGACAATTTTCATCTTTCTATGCAGTGAGACAACTCTATTCATTCAACTCATTGAGGTGATAAATATAAATGTTTGTCCTGCTTCCTTCCACAACCAACTCACTAGTACTTAATTCTCTAATTTCACAACCATCAACACTAAAGGATAACTTGTATCCCTTATCACACATCTGATTGAAACTTAAACAAATTATGATTTAAACCTTAAACATACAAAACATCATGTGTCCTTGTTTCACCACCATCAAGACTTAAAGAACCCTTACAAGATATTTTGGCAATTGATTTTTTTCCAAGGGTAATGGAACCAAATTCAAACTTATTGAAATTCATGAACTTATTTTATCTTCAGTCATGTGACTAGAGAAACCACTGTCAATGATCCATAGGTTCTCCTTATGAGCATGTAGTGTAGTTTGAGCAATCATAGACCTTTTAGACTTCTTTTCTTCAAGAACCTTCTTCCAAACTTTCTCTGAAACATCACTTCTTCCTTTTTCCAGTAATAGGGAGCTCAAAAAATTACTTTTATAGTTCCTTATAATTTTTCCAAAATTATTCCACTTGAAGCATATGACATTAAAATTGAATAGAGGTGCAAATGTATTATTACTAACAAAATCATTTCTTCTTACCGAAACTCTTCTAAAATCCACAACCTTCTGTTCATACTCATTACAATTAAAAAAATAACCAAAGAAAGTAAAATGTGACCTATTACTATATACTTTTCTTCTAAATCTCCTCCTTTTGATCTACACTCGAACAAATCCATCATTCTAAGTCATACTACCATCACTTATCATTTTCCTTTTTTTATTTTGAATATTTTTAAACCTGTCACATCCAAACTCACCTTAGTAGTCTTCTTTGACTATTATGTTATCTTTTTCTTTTGAGCATTAAATCCTACTCTAGTTTTTCCATTCAAAATTTTCTAGCCTTCCAATATATGATCTAGATTTTTAGTAATTTTACTAAACTTCAACTAGAGTTGTTAATTTTCCTTATCAAGCTCTTTTCTGGCTGCAAGAACTTATGTTTCAAGCTTTTCATAGTCTTTATCTCTTGATAGTAATTTTTCTATCAAAACTTCTTCGACTCTTTTTTATTCTTCTACCTAATTCTTTAGTTCAACAATCATTCTTTCAAAATTCTTCAAATATTTTTCTATTCTTTCTTTGTCTCTCACTTCTTCTATAATTTTGGCATTTAGCTTCTTGATTTCTTTTCTAGCCCATAACAAGTTCTTCATAAAATCTGCTTCTTCATTTTCTCCAAAACCCATTTCAACATCACCATCAGTAGTTTCAAAAGCCATAAACATAGATTTTCCATTTTCATCACTGGATGCATCTTCATCTCCTTCTTTAGTGGAATATTCTTCTTCTTCATTAGTATAAAAACTCTTATATCTTCTTAGACCTTTTGAGCTTCTCTAAAAATATTTATTTCCAGTCTTTTGTTCAACATTTTTAGTATTCTTATAAGGAAACTTATTCATAAAATTTCCAACATCTCCACAATTGAAACACTTGAAAGTTAATTTACCTTTATACTTACCAAAACCTCTTTGTGGATTTATAAAAAATTTTGTTTCTTCCAAATTTGATCCACTATCAAAATCTTGTTCAACCTACTTCAAAGATACTCTAAAAGAAACTTTTTTCCTTATTTAATATTCACTTTCAAATCTCATTTCAAATTCAATTAATGTTCCATGCAACTCAATCATCCTTAAATTATTCAAATCTTTAGCTTTTTCAATAGCATAGATTTTAGGATGAAACCTTCTAGGTAGAGATATGAGAACCTTCTTCACAACAACCTTCTCATCTAGGGTTTCACCAAGACCTCAAATATGATTGAAAATTTCATCAACCCAAAGCATGAATGTAGAAATGTTCTCATATTCTTTCACCCTCGGACCTTCAAACTAAGCCTTGTATGTTTGCAAATTTTATTCTTTCACTTTATCATCACCTTCATAAATAGTTTCCAACTTTCCCACATTTCCTTTTTTGTTATAAAATCTATCACCATCACAAATTCATTTTTAGTCAAACCACATAAAATAGAATTCCTAGCCTTAGCATTGAGCTCACAGTCCCTCTTTCCAATCTGATCCTAGAGAGGGTTTTAAGGAATTTCATATAATTCTACAACTGGAATCCAAATGTCCATTCCTAAAGCCATCAAATATGACTCCATCCTAACTTTCCAAAAATAAAAATTAGATCATCAAAAACTGGTACTTTTTTTCTAGATGAACTTTTTTGTGCCATACTAGATATACCTCAAGTTGTTAGACTTTTTCAAAGGAAAATATCTTTGATACCAATTGAAGGGCACACTATCTACTAAGAGGGGGGGGAATCACTAGATCCAAACAATTACAATAATTCTAAAAACCTTCACAACTACTTTATAGATTTTCAACATGAAGAGCATTGAACCATACAAGCTAATAAATAAGGCACAACACAAGATAACACATAACACCAAATTTACATGGAAACCCAGGATGGGAAAAACTACAATGACAAACTCTCACATGTAGAAATATAATAAGTGAATTTTATAATGTTATGTAGGCACCAACCTATCAGAGACACCAATCCCCAAAATATTTAGTAGGCACCAACCTATAGGAGACACCAATCCTAGTTGGAACAATATAATATGTAGAACAAAAATCTTATTAGAACATAAATAATGGTAGATTTGAAATTTAACTCTAACATGCACCAGTAGACACATTGATACTAGCACTCACTCTTTTATTCACACTTATATTGCATACCTTGCATTCATTACACTCTTGCATATGACACACTTATGCATACCACTTGATCAGGTTACATTTGGTACATTACAATGCATCTGAAAATTTGAAATATATACATGACATTACATTAACACTCTTCTATGTTGGTCAGGGATCCACACCAACCTAGACAACATAGGGTGGACCTAAATTCAAATTACATGAAACATGTAATACAATGGTCAAAATTTGATGCCAAAAGAACATTACACCTTATGCCACTGTAGGAACCTTAAATAAGTCATATCCTCACTCCACATGCTTGATTTTAATTCCACATACTAGTAGTTATTACTACACATGCCTTGAAATTTTAATAGCTTGATGAAACTTCTAATATTTCAAACTCCTTATGTAGTGATTTGCACCAATGGAAACTCAAGGAACTAATAGAATAAGTGTAGGCATACTCTCCTTCCAAACCACATAGCAACACTACATTTCTAAAATAAATGCTACCCATATTAATTACTCTCTCTACCTAAAAGATATCCTTTCATATCACCACACTCATGTAGACTACATACCTGGAATGGTATAATAAATACATGAACTATCTGAAAGAAATCATGCCACTACTAATATGATACAAGATATGATACATTAGACATCCTATGCAACATTCTTCTAGAACCTTGAGACAACAGATATTACTTGTACTCATACAATCTTCTTCATTTTGACAACCTTCACATCTAACAGACTTGACACCCTTTGATAACCATTGTCAATATCAATGACCTCCTGACATTATTTTAACATCAATGAAAACCTATTCTCAACAAGCCCTAATATAATTTTATCCACACTACTGCCAAAAGAAGATCAATTACGAATACAAAAATATGGCTAGAATCACTGAAGATAAACAAGGGAAACCAAAGCTTCACACCCTAGAGGATGAAGAAGGCCAATTTTTTTACATTTCTCAATGCAAGCCATGGAATCCAAGACAAGGTATGCCCCCAAGATCCCTTGACCTATAATATGTCATTTCTAGATAGTAATTCAAAATTCTCAAATTTTAACCCTCAACCTTGGAATAAAATACAAAATTCACCATGGCCAATGACCCAAGCATCTAATTGGACTCAACAACAAAAAGTACTATGGCCACCAAAAAATTACTAGGGTTCAAACTACACTCACCAATAGAGAAAATGGTCATCACAATGGCACAAAGATCAACAACAGCAAAACCAAAACCCAAACTATCTACAACCACAACTAGCCATAATGCCAAATCTAGCCATGGTTGTACCATGAAAACAAGAGAACCTCAACTACTAGCACAACCTGCACCTAACCCTAATAATAAGCCTATTCAATAGGCTTATGCTAATGATACCATCTAATACCCTACCAAAGGGGTTGAGGTGAGTGATGTTTACCTCAAATCAGGGAAAATGCTAGTTGGGCCTTCATCTCCTCATATCACAAAGCTCGTTGATGAGGAATTCCCAACCAAAACTATGGACAAACAACCTAAGTAAGCTAAAAAAAATTAGTTTAAGTTTACCAACATAATTCTAAACCACCCTTCTTTGAAAAATTAACTATATAGATGCATCCTTCTGAAGTTGAATCTAACCTATTAGGACAACTTAGAGATGTTTGCATAAATATACCCCTCATACAAGAAATTAAGGAAGTTCCAATATATACAAAGTTACTAAGAGAATTGTGTCTTAAGAAGCCAGGAAAAAAATGGAAGGACCCTCAAGCTGTGCATGTTTTAGGATAGCTTGTAGATATCATGTTAGGAAACATAGTTTTCCCTAAATATGAAAACCCTAGGAGCCTTGTGGTAGATGTCAAAATCAATGGAACTCTCATCAAAAATACCTTAATTGACCTAGGAGAAGCCATCAATGTGATGACAAAGGAAACCATGAAACAAATACAGTTAATGGAGCTCTGACCTACACCTACTATATTATAATTAGGAGATAGGTCAATAGTAAAACTAGATGGAATGGTAGAATATTTGGTTATCACATTGGAATCATGGGAATACCCTATAAAATTTATGGTGTTACAACCTAAATAAAACCTTGAAAGACACCCCTTAATCCTAGGGAGACCTTGGTTGGCTATTGTAGATGCCTTCATAGGTTGCAGGTCTAGAAACATGATCATTTATAATGGGAACGTGACCAAAAAACTAGTCCTTTACCACCTACATAGACACATACAAATTTGGATCAAACTATATGGACTTCCCTAGATAAGGAGGATCAATACTCATTATAAACATTAATTAAAATTAAACATAGTCTTATATTGGAAATCCAAGATAAAGACAAACTACTTGCAACTAATATGCAAAACACTTATGGTAGGGACCCATAACAATACAATTATCTAACATGCTTGCATGACCCTTTGCAAAAAATAATCCCTACCAATGCATCCGATTCCATCTCTCAATTTTTTCATACATTACTGCCAATAATTGCAATCCCAATATCGCAAGCCTTGATATTGTCCTTTTTAAAACATCAACCCTGACCATAGAGATTACATCGGGTAGGAAAATAAATGTAAACGGTCAATTGACTATTGTACAATAGTCTTGACTATTGAATGTGTTGCAAGCACATGCAACCACATTCACATGGGATTATCATAACAGGAAAGGAATAGATCCTAACCTATGATGCACAAAATTTAAAGTAATGAAGGCTACAAACCAGTAAGGCAGCCTCAAAGAAGAATGAACCTAGTTGTACATGACATAGTTAAAATTATATTACAAAATTTACTAGATGCAAGGTTCATTTATCCAATATTTGCTATTCAGTGGGTGTCTCCATTAGTAATTATACTAAAAAATGGAGGAAAATAGAGAGTGAGTGTTAATTACTAAGAATTAAATGCAAAAACTAGAAGAGAGCACTTTCCCCTCTCATTCATTGATCTAGTGTTGGATTCAATAAGCAATAAAATAATATTTTTCCTTCTTGGATGGGTTTAGTGGAAATAACCAAATTAAAATAGCTCTTGAGGACCAAGACAAGATATCCTTTACTTTTCATTGGGGTACATATGCATATTTTGTCTTGCCATTTGGGCTATGCAATTCCATTGCCACATATCAAAGGGCAATATTATGTATATTCTCATATTTTTTGCATGATTCCATAGAGTTTTACATGGATTAATTTACAACCTATGGAAATAATTATGAGGAAGCCTTCGATAATTTGGAGAAAGTGTTGCAAAGATGTCAAGATCACCACCTATCCTTAAGTCATAAAATTTTTTTCATGATGATGAATAAGGAGTAGTCTTGGGACACTTTGTTTCCAACAAGGGGATATAAGTAGACCCAAACAAGATTGAGGTAATCTCCACACTACATGTACCTCATAAATAAAAGGATGTCGGTAGCTTTCTTGGTCATGCTAGGTACTAGAGAATATTTGTGCAAGACAAATAAAATTGCAGTACCATTGTTTTTCCTCCTATCTAAAGATGTGGAATTTTATTGGACACTTTCTTGCCAAAATGTCTTTGAAGCACTTAAAGCAGCACTTACTAAGACTCCGATCTTGAGAGGGCCAAATTAGATAATAAATTTTTATATTCACAATTATGCATCTAATTTTGCAATTGGTATTGTTTTAGGATAGAAGGAATGAAATCTATAATATGACATCTATTATGTCAGCAAGAACCTTTAAGGAGAAGAGCTCAATTGCATAATTATTGAAAAGGAGATGTTGGTAGTGGTCTATGAAATCAATAAATTTAGGCTCTACATCATAGGTTACTTTATATTTATTCGCATACCATACAACAATCAGATAATTGATGAATAAACTAAAGGGTGGAGGCAGACTTGTAAGATGGTTATTGCTACTCCAAGAGTTTGATGTTACAATTGTGGACAAAACAAGAAAGTCTAATGTAGTAGCAGAATTTCTCTCAAGATTACCAATAAAATCAGTAGAGGATATTTTGGATGATTCATTTCTCGATGAACACATATTTTTGCTCTCTCTACATACACCTTGGTATGCAAACATAGTTAATTATCTAGTTGTAGGTAAAACACCACCACATCTCTCACCAAGGGAAAATAGAATTCTAGTTGAGAGAATTTTTCATTACTCATGGATAGTTGTATATCTATTTTACATAGGGCCTAATAATATAATGAGGTGCATCAAAGAAGATGAATTCTATGACATTCTAAAGGAATTCCATGATGAATCTTGTGGGGTACATTTTTCAACTAACAGGATAGCTCTCAAAATCTTGAATACTTGCTATTATTAACCCACACTACACAAGGATCGAGTTAAGTACACAAGAAGGTGTGACAGATGTCAAAGGATGGGATGACCTACTAAAATAGATGAAATACCACTTCAACCACAACTACTCATTGCACCATTAAACAAGTGGGGACTAGATTTTTTTGGTCCTATATCTCCAACATCAAACAAAAAGGAATATATCTTGGTCTATACATACTATCTTACAAAATGGGTGGAGGTAAGAGCCTTGAATTTTTCTAGGGAAGGAAATATTTCCAAGTTTATCAATGAATATAGCTTTACAAGGTATGGTGTTCCTAGGGAGATAGTAATAGATCAAAGGCCTCAATTTACTTCAAATCTAATCAACAAATTAGTGCAAGAGTATGAGATCAGACATAGGAAATCTACAACTAACCACCCCTAGGCTAATAGTCAAGTGAAGGTTACTAATAGATAAATAAAGAATATTATTACAAAAATAGTACAACTCCACATGAAGGATTGGGAAACATGGTTACCTAAAGCATTTTGGGCTTACAAGATAACTTGGAAAATAACAATAGGCTTCACACCATTTGAATTAGTGTATGGAAAGAAGGTAGTCCTTCCAATTGAGTTTGAATATAAAACTCTAAGAACAACAATAAAATTTGGCATGGGTATATCTACCACATAGAAAGAGAGGTTACATAATCTAAATGCTTTAGATGAGATACGCAAGGAAGAAATTCATCATACTAATATCATACAAAAATAAAGGATGCAATGCCATGATTAATTCATAAAGATTAAATAGTTCAAATCAAGTTATTGGTCTCTACTTTATGATTCTAGGTATAAAGACCATAAGGGAAAATTACAAACAAGATGTCTTGATCCATATGAAATTTAGAATTTTTTTCCTAATGGAGCAATTTAGATAACATGACTATTGATGTAGTAATATTTTCACTCTTATTCAATGTCCAATAATTGAAGCTTTCCAAGAAACCACTACAAAAGGATGATTTCCTATACACTTTATAATATCAATTTGAGTAAGAATTACACAATCCATCAACAGCTACAAGCACTACATCAGAAGTCTCAAAAACAAGTCACCCAACTCACCTATTGATATTTCCTAAGTATAATTCTATAAAACTTTTTATATGCATGGGTAACACTAGACAACCTCCATTTTCTAGACCAGAAATAGAGCTCATGGAACCTGTAACATCATGCCTTGAGGCACATTATTCACAAGGTACCTAAATTTTTAGCTACATGTAGCACTTACAACATTATAATTTCATTTGTACCCATAGCAACCACCTTTTACTTTCATTTCATGCAGCTTATTCATACCATTACACATAGCTATTATCACTTACTTTCATATCACCTATACAAAGTAATAAATTACACTCTTCCATCACATACTTTTTGTAACCTTTCACTCACCACTCCCACTTCACCACTTTTTATGCTCATGCTAAGTTAATTTTTCCTTCAAGATCACCTGTAGTACTTCACCATCAACTCCTATCATTTCAAATATTTCCCCATGGTACATGGTAGCATCTAGTCATCTTCACACATGCCAACTTTCACTTCACAACATGATAACAAGTAATTCTCACATTAACTACCTATAATTGATATTTAATCTTGCTAATTTCATATAGATTTATAATTCATGTTTTGTTATTCAAATTCTTTATATTTATTATTCTTGACCATTTTGTACCTACTATTTGAGGACAAATAGAACCTTAAGTTGGGGGAGGGGTAGACATTTAGGTCTTTATTATTTAAAATTTCTTGTCTATTACCAAGAAAATGATAGTTTCATAGAAAAAGTATTTAGAGTTGAGTGGATGATATTCAAAAATAGAATAATAGAATTGATTAGAGGACATTCAAAAATTATTAAAAATAGAGTACAATAGATGAAAGAAGTAGAATTGGTTGAATTATAATGGGAGGGGATATTGTGAGAAGAGAGCCTACAACTCGGAACTTGTTGTTAGAAGATAGGAAATTCTTTCCCATCTTCCAAAAAGTAGGTTGGTTGGACTATTTTCTCATACTTACAAACTATAATGAGCTCATCACCCAACAATTCTCCAATACTTTGCAAAATGATGAAGCTACTATAAGGGGACTAAGGGTCGATGCCTCAAAAGTAGCCATAATAGAGGTATCAGGACTACCAAGAATAGGAGAAGAGTTCTCAGTCAGGGTAGATGCAATTTTTGCAAGAAATGAATTCTCATTACTTGGATAAATTTTGGATTCTTCATCACAAGGTACTATAGACACTGAAAAATGTCTCGAGCCTGCAACGCCATTTTTCTGCATCGACTTCCTTCTTCCCAGCATAATTGAATAATTTTAATTATTTGATTATCATCTAAAATCGCATTCCTATATTAATTCATTCATTCATTAATTTCCTTTTTTGTATTCTTTTTTGATTAATTAGATAAAAAATTATTTAATTATATCACTAATATCCTATTTCTCTCTATAGTTAAATAAATTTTCGTTTATTTAATTATTCATTCTTCATTGTTCATCTATAGTTAAATAATTATTTTAATTATTTAACTATTCATTAACCTCTTCCTCTACTATTAAATAATTAATCTAATTTAATTATTTAATATCCTCATTCTATTTCCTCCATATTTAATTAAATGGTTGCATAATAATCACTTTAATTAAATTCCATTTCCCTCTTTCTCCATAAATGAATAATCATTTTTTAATATTTATTTTTCCACATCCTCTCCCAAATTAAATAATATGATTATTTAATTGTCAAGATTCCCTTCTCAAATTAAATATTATTATTTGATTACCTCCACTTTCCTTCCACTTTCTCTTTTGAATTTCAACCGTCGATTCCCTACGATCTTCTTCTAATCTTGACCATCTATCCTTAGCTATCCCTAACCCTACCACTATGTGGTGATGCAACCATGACCGTTGATCTTGGAATATTTTTGGCTTTCAATCTTGTCCATCCATTTGAGAAGCTTTTCTATAAAAGAGAGTTGTCTCCCTCATTCCAAACTTACATCCACTATCTCCAAAATTCTCGCTATCACGTCACTATCACTTGCAAGTATTCGAGCACATTAAAATTTGAGGGAAAGCTTCCACATTGAGAAAAATGGAGGAGATGCAAGGAAGGTTAATCATTTTCAACATGGAAAGTTTGGTATAACTTTGGTTTTATTTGATTTCTATTGTTTTTTGTACTTTTTTATTTGGATTGGGATTTTAGGCTTATATTTTAGGTAGTTGTGGTTGCTATCATTGATCTTTTCCCTTTATCACAATTTTTAACCCTTCCTATATTGGTGAACTCAACGTGAAGCTAACGATTTTGCAAGAAATCTATGAGTTTTTTGTTTTCCAGGTCCATGCAACGCAATTGTGGAACAGTTTGACGCATCTATGAGATGAAATGATGCATTTGTTGATGGAGTGACAAAAATCCATAAGTGACGCATTCAAGGATCAAAACAACACAGTTGAACTTATCCAGAATGATGAATTTGAAGATTAGTGAGTCGCATCTATGAAGTTGTTTTCCGCAATTGTCATCCCTTGAACTGCATCTGTTGTGATGCATATGTTAACTAGAATGACGCATTTTCCTATTTGGGTAAATTTTTCAAATTCAAAATTTCTTCTAGTTTTTCTTTTTTGTTTGCATTAGGTTAGGAGTTTTTGGTGTTACAAATCTTCTATTTGCAACATGTGGAATACGCTTTGGAGAAGAAAAACCCTTGAAACTACTAACTTCTTTTTATGTAGGATGTTGATTGAAGATCTTTTTTTAAGACTACTAACTCATGGTTTTGCAAGGTTTTTGAGTGTCTTTGTTTTTGGTTAAATCAAGAACATTTCAATTTTGAGATTAAAATGAACTAATTTATTTTGTGTTTGGTGTGCTTGCGCACCTCTATGTTGTAAATCCCATAGGGTGTAGTGAAAGTATCCTCTACCCTCGCCACTTTGTGGATCTTGGGTGTAAGAGAAATCACTTCATCTTATCTTTTTTTCTTTTCTAGAGGGCCTAACCTTGGAGAAGTAATCACTCTAAGGGGAATGACCCAAAGTAGTTTTTCCCTTGGGCTACTATATAAAAGGATAAGGCCAAAGCCAAGTCCAAACTGACATTAGCCTTTGCTAATAGTGCTAATTTGAAAGGGGAAGTTATCCACATTTATGTGAGGTATTTTTTGTACCCAAGTGTTAACCTAAATTTTTGCTATGTTTTGCAAGAATTCTTTCACCCTGTCTAGAAATCAGCTAAGTCTTGTGTCGGGCAATGTTTTTTGCAACTATGAAAAATTAGGCGGTGTTTTCATTAGTTCATCTAACTTCCCGCCTTACTACCTAGCCTTATTATTTTCCTTTATGGTCCTTCACAAGTGAATTTTATGTCAAGCGGTGTTTTGCGAAGCTCATCAAACTTCTCATTTCTCCACCCAAAGTGAGTATTATGTCAATTTTCCTTTTACTAGGTGGTATATTACAATAAAAGGTGAACTCGGGTGGGCTTTTGTAAATTTCGTCGAACTCTCCACTTCTCTACCCCTTAGCTATTCCTTTTCAATTTTTTGAAAAGCAGCTACAATAAAATAGTGGTGTGAAAGCCGACACATTCCCATATGTCAAGGAAGTGATATTAAATGCTCATTTACTCGCATGCTTTCCATGGGATTTTTAAGAAGGTTTTTAGTGGAAAACAAACATTCCTTATTATGGTGTTGACTTTTTGAAGAGGAGACCAATGAGATATATTGATGCAGATTTTCAGCTACAAAATTTGACTTAGAGGTATTTATAATATTCTTCCTCTTCAAAGTCTATCTCTTTGGGTTAATTCTCTTCGCCTTGTAGTTTCTTTGAATATACTCTTGCTTTAGCCCTAAATTTATAGTCATGGCTAAGCTCAAGTCTGGGATAACTTGTGATAGACCCAATATTGGGGATACCCATTTAGGGCCTATGAATTTAAGTGAACTAATAGATAAATTCAATAGTCCAAGACCATCATCCATCACTGAGCAGGTGATTAATAGTGGATTAGTTGATTTTTTTTCCATCCCTATAGCAATACAATATCCTGAACTTATACTGGAATGCATCAGACATTATAATTCACAGACATGAGAAATCGGGATAGAGGATAACCATTTGGTGGTAAAAATTCAAAAATCCACCTTTGCATCATGTTTGAAGATCCCAAAAAAAGATGATTAATCAACCTTGACCATGAAAAATTCCTAGATTTATTTTTCTACTAAAAAGAGACTCTACATAAATGAAATGGTGAATAATTGGTTGGTGAAGCCTAAGCGGGGTAGGTCTCAATTGCCCTAGAAGTTACATAGGAACCATTTTTTAGGAAAAGTAGTTGATATCATGGTACTATTATATAGAGTGAGGGGAAATGAGTATGTACACGGGTTTTAGGAATGGATGTACTTCTTTATCCAGATTATACTCAAGGCATCAATTTCTTGATTGAGTAGAAATTATCAGTAACCACATACACCATTTGATGACTTTCTTTACTTTGAAAAAATTTGGTTATATTTCCTCGTACTTAATTTACGCCATTGCTAGCACAAGACCCTGGCCTAGATTGAGACCAAGTGATCTCCCTCCTAAAAAGGTGCCAATTTATGACTACCTTGATAAATTGCAGCTCCATAAAAAATTTCTTTGTTTCAAAAGGATAACAGATATTTTCACCATGAGGATGGTTAGATAATTACAAGGGCATATAGAAATGCAGTGTCACCTGAAGCCATACAATTTGTGAATTTTTATGGTAGTCACTTCATCTAATTCCAGAGGTTTTTCTACATAAGAATTGGAGGTTTCATTGGTTTTCTGATCAAAATCCCAAGGTACCCTAAAGACAAATGGGTTATGATTGAGGTGTGGAGATAGTTTGTAGATGTAAACAGAATATGTAAAGAAAAAAGAAGAGTGAATATTAATTTTCCTATTGGTTTTGGTCCCTACACATGTCAATCCATGTCCGATGTTTTAAATATTGAGGAGTTATATAAATATAATTTTCACTCATATGATGTGTAATGCCCCACCAAGTAACCCTAACCTTGTAGCCTTAGAGGTTGTTGTTAATTAGTAAGTGAATGTGTATGTTATTGCACTTTATAAAAAAAAATTGGTTCACTTAAGTCGTTAATTACAACTTCCTTTAGGGTTACTTGGCAGGGCATTACACATGGTATTGGAGCCTGGGTTTAAACACTGGTTTCTCTAGGTACATTTGTGCCCACTATGTTGTTCCTATGATTTGTTAGTAGAGTGTTAAGTGATCACGTGTTCATGGCTTTTACTTTAGTATGATATACTCTGTGAAAGAGAGTAGCATGTTAGTAACCTGATATAAGGTTATGGTTGGGTAATGTTATGAATCCTATGAGATATGGAATGGGATATTCCTATGGGATTATGCATGTAGTTGTACCCCCCTTGTAAATGTAATAAACCAGTAACTGTATCTTGTTTGAATGTTGTGGAAACCCGTACTTGCTTTGAGTGTCCATGTGATGGTGATACTTGGTACCCATCCATGGGAAAAAGTCACATTTCGGTGTGGGTTCTACCATACCATTATGTGTGTTTGCATGTTTGTTACCTAATTGAGGGCCAACCCAGGTGTGGTTGAAACTAATATATAAGAGTAACCAAAAGTAGCACTTTTTCTTTTGGTTCTCTAGATCCTCAATCCATGAAGGGATAGTAGCAGCCACAAGTTCCTTGGGTGGAGTGTGCAGCGTACGCATAATGCGACGCAGAGCATCTTAGCTCAACCAATCCTGAGGAAATGTACCCACTACTTTCCCTTATGATGGATCAGGATACTTGATCCATATGTGTTAGCCTAATCCCCACAGAATTGAGTATAGCAGCATGGTTGTTATTTATGCCTAGATGTCCGTTGAGGCGATGATCTGGCATTAGTGAGTTAACCTCGTCTGTATGAGAGGTGAAGCTCGATAGCCCCATAGTGATATTATCGTATTGCATTATGTATATGTACCCTATCTACATGTGTTCCGACATGATGCAAGAGATACGATGCCACACCCCACTCATGTTCTGACATAGTGATGGTGATGATGCCGTGTTACATGATGCCACATGCTTAGACATGTGAAGGCACATTATGAGACTTTCTTTGATAGCCTACTTGTGCGATGAGTGTTATGGGGCCTCAAACACTTGTAGAGGGATCCTCATGGTTGCCTTGACCATGTTGGTCGAGTAGCATATGAGTAGATCCTAGCCATGTATACCTCTGGCTTCAGCAAGTTCCTGCGTGTTTCTTCTCCATGAGGTATCACGGGTGGAGTGTGTTATGTGCGTGCCTATTCCACGGACCCTCAGACACATTGCCACGTGGCATATGACCAGTATGTGCCTTCCCCGGCTGGCGTATGACTAGGTAGAGTGATGACATTTTATTAGTTGTGGATACACTCTGGATCATGTGGATAGCATGCTCATTCTGCATCACATGAGGGCTATTATCATTCTAGCCGGATGTTGTTTCCTCCTTCCTCGTTGGTGGCTAGTATTTAGTCACATAGTGTTGTATAGTGTAATTTTAAAGATTGTGAACTTTCTTTCAGTTGATTGTGAGGGCCGACACTTTGTTTATATTTGAGTGTGAAGGTTTAGCCACAACTTGTGATCTTATTTTATTATAACCCTAGTGGTTATATATTTGATTCAATGTTGAAATTGTGCACATTTATTGCCTTATTGTTGAAATTGAACTTTAATTTGATCTTTTTTATGAACTTGGTGGCTAAACTAGTTATCTTTGTTGTTTTCAATGTCGATTATGTGTCGTATTGTGATTCCTCTCCAATCACCTATGTGGGATGACTATCTCTTGGAGGCTAATCACCTTACACAACAAGAGATAGGTCATGGTGGTCTTGTTTGGATGGTTTCACTTTATGTATGACCTAACACCATGAAGCCACTAATTGTGATGTTGATATATTTGAGATGGTTATATGTTCTTGATTCATGGATTCCTTTATCATGGATGGTATGCTGCTTTTCGGTGTCTAGATGGACCCTTGTGTAGCCTTGTGATGATTCCCGGTGATGTGTATTGGTGCATATGTGTATTAAGGATGTTAATCCATGGTTATGTGTTTTTGGAGACTTGATTGGTGGTTGCTTCACCATGTTGTCTCATTTGGATTGATAGTGTACTTGGTTGAGTTGTTTATGGCATGGGTTGTCGTTGTTTATGTGTTGAGGTATGGAGTGGTTCAGTTGGAACCTTTGGCTATGTGTGATTGTAAGGAGTTTTCTCTAGGGGTAGTTGCAGGCTTCCAGGAGTAAGCCTAATCTTTGGGGGGGAGAATGTAATACCCCTCCGTTTTGCTCCTTATTCGATTTGCTTTATGTTATGTTTGGTTGCAGTTACTTTGATACTAGATACATTTTGTTACGATGTTTTGTTCGTTACTATTGAGCGACAACTATTATTGTGTGATGTGTTGATCTAATTATTGTTTCACATGCATTATGGATTAATGATGTTGTAGAGTTAGCATGAGATGTTATTATGAGACTATTGGAATTATGATGGAAGTGTCAGTATCGATGAGTGTATTGGTGAAGAAGACGGGTTCGCATCACTTGCTTGCGAGCGCCCTACGAATCCGTAATTCCTTCTTCATGATGTTTATTATATGTTGGATATATTGTATGATGTTGTTTACGTGGTTGCAGGATTGTAGGTACATGACATCGACTCCACCTGGGTTCACAGGTTTGAGCGCGTCAATCCAAAGGTTAAGTTGAACGGGAGATAGTAGCTAGGTAACATGTGTCAAGTTTACACCCTAGCCTTAGTGTGTCATCGGTCGTGTGTGTCAAGTCATTGTCGGTCTTGCTTTAATGATCATTTAATTCTGAAGGATTCTTGATTTGGAAAATAGATATTTAGAATAATTGCATTTAAATCATGTTGATGATTATTTAATTTAAACAATGCAATGTGGATAAAAATTTATATTTAAAATTAATTAATTATATTTAATTTATTTAATCAATTAAATTTAATCCAAGGCGGATGAATTTAGTGATTAAATAATTAAATTAATTAATTAAACATGATGCAAGAAAATGAAAGGAAATAAAAGAATTAAAATTAATTTTGGAATTTAATTTCAACGTGTGGGAATTAAATTAGAAATTATAATTAAATGTTTATTTGGAAAATGAGTTTCAACTTTGGAAATTATTTTATTATTTGAAATTGCATTTTAAATTGAAAGTGGGCTTTCAAAAATTGAAATTGAAATTAATATCTAATTTGCATGCAATGTGAATTAGGGTTGTAAAAATTGAAATTGGAATTGAAATTGAAATTAATATCTAATTTGCATATAATGTGAATTAGGGTTGTATTAAGTATTTTTGATTTATAAAGAATACGTGTTTTAATTTTAGGGCAGAAAAAGTTTTTAGAAAAATTCATTTTTACAGCAGAGAAGAAATTTTGGAAAAATTTGCACAAAGAAAGGGTTTGAAGAAAGTTTGATTGTAGAATTGATTGGAGGAAAGATTGTTTACATTTGTTGGGTTTTGGATTGGATTCATTGGAGGATTGAAGGAAATACAGGAAATCTTTGGAAGAGGCTTGCATCAGAAATTCATCTTTCCTGTAGCTTCTTGAGCCATGTTTCCTTTTGTGTTTTTATTGTTCTTGATTGTTTTTAAAATAGTAGTGATTAAAGATTTTTTTGTTAAATCTATTTTAGAGAATAAATTTGTTGTTAGAAGAAAAGAATCAAATAAATTTGTACTTTTGTTTTGTGAAAATTCTTGAGTGAAAATTGTGAAAACCTCAGTTGAATTTAATTTGTTTGAGGAAATCGATTATTTTGTTTTGGATTCAAACATACAGATTGAGCAATTTTTTTAGAATATTTTTAGAATATTTTTAGAAAATGAAACCCTCTGTTTATTATTGAAAATCGGATTTTAAAATCCGTAGGGTAGTTATATTTTTCAAGGTAAAATGGTCTGGTTGTGTTGCGTATAACTCCACTTACACAAACTGGGTTATCAGGAAATTTAAAAGGTTTCTGCACCTTGGAATTTTCTTACCCTTGTAAAAAAATCGCAAATACCCAGATCGTAGTTTTTGAGTTATGCTTGAAACACAAGACTGCTATTAAGTTATTTTCCCATGGCTGCTCTGATAATAAAATAATAATAAATTGATATTTATAAATATTAATATTTTATGTATTGTTATTATAATATTAAAATACTATTTAATAATATTTTATATTATAATTTATAATATTAAAGTATTATATTTATTTATATTATTTTAAATAAAATTTGTATATTAGATTAGTGGAAATAAAATTATAAACGTATGGGGAAATTATTGTTTATTCTAAAATGGCATGTTAAAGTTTAATTGAAGGAGTTAAATATCTGATTTAAAGAATGCATAATTTAAGATTTAATTGTGAAATTTAAATTCATGTGTAAAAGGTCCAATTATTAATTTGATTTAATTGGAAAAATATATATATGATATTGGGTTATAGTCCAAATATTGATCTTATTTTAACACAATAAGTTATGGAAGAGACCAAATGTTAATTTGATTAATTTTATAATGATTTAATTTGCAAGGGCAATTGGTTATTTAATTTAAAGCGAAATGTTTTGAGTTATAATTGAAAATACTTATTTTGTTAAGAGCAATTAGAGAATTAAATATTAGTGTAATTTCTCCCCTATCTGAAAAGATGAATTCTTAATTCAGTTTTATCGATATAATGAATTACGTAATGAATTGTAGAAATTAGAAGAGTTAGTTGTGTATCTGAAAGAAATATTTTTATTGGAACTGATTAGTATGCATAATTCAGTTTAATAGGAAAAAGGTATTTTATATTAAATAATTAAATCATTTGAGTTAGTTGGAAAATGAAAGGAATCCAGTTAATAGAGAACTGATGTTAGTTTTAGAAGTAAACATTGAAATTGATTTAAATTGTTTAAATTAGTATTTCTTGTATTTGTAGATTGAAGATACTTGTTTAATTATTTCAATTAAGTTGAAAGAGCAAAAGTTTTATATTATTGGGAATAGGGATTTTAAAGGATAAAATTAGAATGCGTGGTATAGATTTTGGATAGAAAATTTGAATATAATATTTGTAATAGTTTATGTTGTATTAGACAAAAAATTAGGAACTAATTATATTGGAAAAGGAAAATATTTGTTTTATTTCATTTATTTCCATAGAGCAATTTTAATCATTGTGATTGGAATATTAAAGAATATATATAAAGTTATTAATATATATATTTGGTGTATACATAATATGGAACATAAATATACATATATTAAGTGTAAATTCATTATCGTATTTTATTTTAATAAGAAGCATGCAATATATTATTGAATAAAGATTTTAAAATGGTTTGATTAGTGTATATGGGAAAATGGATAGAGAAACAATATTTTATGATATTAAAGGGATTGAATGTTTTAAATAAAAAATTGAATGAGATGTCAGATTTGGTTAGGAAATGAAAAGAGTTTACTTGCATGGATTTGTGTTGATTTAAAGGTAAATTAAGAAGTTGTTTATATTGATGAGGAAAATGGCTATTTTAATTTATTATATTTCAAGTAGAGCAATTAATTTATTGTGAATGAAATATGAAGGAGATATGGATTTAGTATATCCAAAAATAGTAATGCTCTTGTGATTGCCTTAAATGTTCTAGTTCTTTGTATTTCGTAAGGGGATGTAAGTTCAAATTGTTTAAGATTTCTTATAATGGAAATAGAAATATGGATATATGATTATTTGAGTTAACCCTGTAAGTGTGTTTTGACCTTGTTAGTGTTACCTATTGAATGAATATGGATTTAGGAAATCCAAATATTAGATTTGATTTATGACTTGAATTCTTTTGTTGCTATGAAGTCAAGTTGCATTGTGGGTTTTGGGATCTAGTGTTAGTCCTAAATTATAAGTCTTCCAGAAGAACTTAGAGGATAAGGGTTGTTGAATCTTTTTGTCAAACTGTTGTTCTTCCCTTGTGTAGTGTATGGTGTCTTTCAGTTATTACCTGGTTTTCATGAACGGGGATGTTTTGTACCTCCTGAAAAGGAGTGGACTATGTGGTTGTTGCCTCCAAGATGTTTGGAGTGGTTATGTTTTCTAATTTGTGTGCACTTGAGATTCCCTTGGTGATTGGTATTTGCATATGTGTATTCTCCTCTGAACATACTTGGTTGATTTTATGTCTGGAAGCAAAGTGACCTATGTCAGTGATATTAGTGTTGTACCTGAGTTGTACTCGTTTGGTTCACTTGTTTGGTTATGTCAGTATGAGTCTGCCTTTAGTTAGTGATTGTAGATATTTGTCCATGTTATGTGGTTAATATCTCCTAGCATGGGGGGTGGGCCTTCAGGTACCACATGGTTGGGTGGAACATGCACCAAAACCGTTGGGTCCCCCTTGATCTTCAGTTCATGGAGGTGAGACATCTAGATGGACAGCTCGTGGTTCTTATTGTATTTTCTTGCATTGTAATAGTTCAGATTGTATAAGTTGTTTTATCCATCTTTTGTTATGAGGAGGAGTTATGTAATTGTTATACTTTTGTACTATAGTCTCATTCTGGGAATGAGTGATGTAACTATTGGATTAAGTTAAGGTTATGAGATTGTATCTTGGATGTCCATCTTATTATGTTATGTGGTATTCTCATGATGTATGATGTTTATTTCATAAAGTTTATAATGTTATGGTTATATGTAATATGTATGTGTGGGTTTAAGTAATCTAACCTTGTAGCCTTAGAGGTTGTTGTTAATTAGTAAGTGAATGTGTATGTTATTGCACTTTATAAAAAAAAATTGGTTCACTTAAGTCGTTAATTACAACTTCCTTTAGGGTTACTTGGTGAGGCATTACATGATGAGTGTTTCCCTTTTGATCTTAAAGATTGAGTCAAGAACAAATTAAAATTAAGTCCTAACTTCTTTCACCAGCCTATCTTGGAGGATTATTAGGATGATTGTTTTGATGAATATGAAGTCAAAAAAAGTTGGATGAGATTTTCTATAGAACAAATCATTATCTATGGTCTAAAATGGGATTCACAAGACATTGTAGAAGATGAGTCTGATATGGTAGACCAAGTTTGTACTGATTTGATAGAGAATTGCCATATTCCCACCATGGATTGGAGCAATAAGGAAAAGGAAACTATTGAAGTGAGGACCACTGATTTTTTGGCTAGGGCACAAGAGTGGATGATCAAGAAGAGGACAAATCAGTCTCATCTTCTAGCCAGGTCATGAAATACCCAACCTTCTAGGAGTACTGCCCAACCTTCTCCAAATGTGAGAAAAGCTAGTACCACCACACAGTCATTACCTTTAGGGACCTAGGGAGATTTTGATGATAATTTTCCTGCTAAAAATATGTTTCAACAAATATGTGGAGAAGATATTCTTGACCTACCTAATCTGGAAAAGGAAAAAGAAGGGGGTTTAGAAAACTTTGACATTAGCTCTTCTCCTTCTCAAGAAGAATCACCAGTCAAGGAGGTAAATGTATCACAAAATTCAAGGACTACTCCACTCACATCAAAAAACACACCAGCAAGCACTCATCCTACACATAGAACATAATTTGAATCCTCAAGCTCTAAGGAAACAAATGTGCCTATTACACCTATTTGGCTGGAAGATACCTTCTCTAGAAAAAGGAAGGTTGTGCCACTTAGTCTACCTAAACAAGACATGGTCTAGGTCAGTTATTGTAGAGAACCTCAACTCCAAAGCCTAAGAATTTAAAGACCACTGCATAGTTAGTGGATGATATTAATTTAGGAAACCTCCATTTGGAAATTGCATGTCCTTCAATGCAAAAGGAGATCACCTAAGCGACTGCAAGTTATTTTTAGGTTCATAGGATTGATCTTGGGCCTCATACCAGAGATGGGAATGTTCAAACTTTTTAAGTATTTGCAATGAGAATGGTTGAATAGTCGAAGAAAGATAAGGAAAGGTAAAATGAGCTAAAGACATAGGTTCAAGCTCTAACTGAATATTTTAGGTCTATCTTCAATTTTCCCCCTCAATTGATTTCTCAGGATGATTCCTCTACAGATCCCCTAGTTGTGATTGGGAAAGAAGCAATGAACAAGATGAAAATTTTCCAAACCCTACGTAAAGTTATGAAAGAATGGAGTGGATGTTTGATCAAGAAGGGAAGTTTAATTATTTCTAAGTATTTAAAGTGTTTCCAGAAATTGAATGCCTTGAAGTCTACTCTTGAAGAATAAATTGTTATTGAAAAAGAAGAGAAGACATGGAATAATTTCTAGATTGAATTGAAAACAATGAGAAACTAGGGCACGGAAAAACTAGAAGTGCAGAAAACTGTACCCAACACTACAGATTCTCATTGCCTGGTATGGAACAAAGGTATAGAATGAAAGCTGAAAATCACCAAGTAAGGCCTACACAAACTTTGGGAAATTGTGGTTGAATGCACTATTGTCTCAGATGAAGAACATAGCACCTTAGTTGCTTTGGGGTTGCAACAGGACAAAGGAGAAATCAGTGATAATGCAAACATCAAAGGCTTGATAGAAAACTTCCAAAAAATGGTCAAGGGAATACTCGATTCTAATTCCTTTAATACTAAGCATTTAAATAAATTCAGTGAATTACATTTTGTCTATTCTCAATTGATTGATCTCATGAAGGCTTGTGAACAACATATTGAAGTAGTCAAAGATAATCATCTGGCTTGGAAAGTGTGTATGGTTAATGTCATTATTCCCCAACATAAGGAGTTGTTACATACTATGAAGACTTTCCAAGCTTTACAGAAAAGACTCGTGGAACCCTTAGAAATGGGAAGTGAAGTGACATCATCTTGACTCTTTAGTTGCTTTATTAAAAAAAAATTAGTTTTAATCAGCTATGGACAAGGAAGAGGCGGTTACTTGCTCGCTTATTTATATGTATCTATTTTTGAATGGAAGCACTCTAGACTCAATTTTGAAAGCTCAATATTATATTTAGACTTTGTTGCTATTGTTGTTAATGAAATCACTAGTTGTTTGTGTGCATCTAGATTGTGAAGATAGTTTGATATTCTTAAATCTTTGTGTTTAGGAGTATCTTAATGTTATACTTTACATGTGTGTGAGTTATTGGAATTTTCTTCATAATATATTTCATCTTTTAGATAATATTTTCATTATTTTAATTCTCGGTAATTTCCAAGTTAAACTGGTCTTTGTGCCAGTATTTTATTATCTATACTTTGCATCTGATATTAGGATTCTTCCTGATATTGGGTTTCACCTTTACTACTTTCTAGTTAAAATAAAATATTGTGTTTATTTCTTGTTCCTTAAATTCACTAAAAATATTGAGGGAGTTGTACCTCGATAAAATTTAAAGGATATTTGCTCTTTCCAAAAGAGTAGATATTCATAGTTGTTGGTTCATTAGGCACCTTTCGGGCATAATGTCATACAATCTCAAGGTATCCAATTTTTTAGCCAACACCAAGTAGGGTTGGTAAAATCCTTAAGTTGCTTGTTGAGCACTCACAAGGCTTCAAGTCCTTGAGTTGTGACTAGAAACTGCTCTTAGTAGCCACCCATTTTTACTGAGTTCTTGGAGTCACTCTCAGTGCAAAGGATGTGTATCGCACCCCAATGTTACTCACCATATGGATCCCTTGAGATGAGAAAATAATCCATGGCTTAGCATAAGCTACTTGTAGCTTTATGGAGAGAGGTTGATTGGGTCATCATTCCAGTATTACAGGTCCCTACCTGTCCTCTCTCACAAAGACAAGAGTGTATACACCCATTAAGGTGTCCTGACACTTTATTCGAAGGAGATTCCAAGTTATAGGCTTGAGAGTGTTGCCATTGGCCTTGACCTTATGATTAGGAAGTTCTTGATGTGTTTTCAATATTACGATATACCAGTGGAAATTGGGGTGAATAACCCTCAAACATACACTATTTGCATAGAAACTTGACAAGTCAATAGTCAAAATGTGTTTTCATATTGTTTTTTGTGTTTGCAATTACATTCTAGAATTTTCTCAAAACAAAAGTCATTTGAAGACATCAAATTTGAAACAAACAAAATGTGAACTATATTTTCTAAACATTACACCACAATCACTAAATAATGAACCGAAATTGATCTATGAACCGCAAATATGAGATAGTGAACCACATATGTTGAACAATAAGCCGCATTTGACTATGAACTGCATTTGTAAAACAGTGAGCCGCAATTGCTAAAATCTAAAAATTCTAGAAAAATCCTTGTTCAATCTTAGTCATCACATTCTAGAAGTGACCTTACATTCTAATTACAAACTTGCTTAGTTTGACTAGTCCATTTCATCACATTCATCTAGGTTTTCTTAGCTAGATTACATTGTCCTCCTCGCATTTCTTAGTTGGTCTTAGATCATCCCTAGTAATAGGCACTCTTTAGATTTTAGATTGGGAGGCCTACCATACCTCTAATCATTCCATGATTACACTTCTAGATTTTTATTGACCTTATCTTTCTATCAATCAATTGTCAATCAGCATTGGGTCTCAAACTTATGTCTTAGTTTAGACTTAATTTTTCAAATCAATTATCCTTCCAAAATTCATATTCTAAGGTCTTGACATTCTGATTTATTACCTTGGTCTATCATAGCTTGGTTAGCATCCTTTTTCTTAGGTCTAAAGGTGCATCCCCTTTGTTTCATTTGGTATACCTTAATTTTAGTTTTATGTCATAAACCTTAGTCATCATTTGGTCTCATTACATATCATATCCTTTAGTCATAGGGTTATTATCATCATTGCATTTCAAACCTTAGTCTTAGGTGAATTAGCATTTGGCATCCATATATCTTTAAAAATTCAAAAAAAAAAATAGCTTGGCCCCATATTACATCTTGCATTACCACCTTTTCATTATCAATCCTTTGGCTGCAAGTCTTATATGGTTCAAACAAGGTCATGAAGGAAAAGAAAGGATATGGATTCTTCAAGTGATCCACTTTTGAATCCCACTAATGAAATGAACCTTGGATAAAATTCAAATCCACCTCAAACACCACAAAGGGAAACCTCAAATCCATTTTCCAATCTCATGTTAACTAATGTCAATAGACCCCAAAGAAATTGAACATGTCGCTCAAGACCCAAGAATAATACATATTATGGATGATCTTGTCAGTGCATACCCTAAAAAATTCTTTCTTGCACTTTCCAAGAAAGGTTCCAAACTCCCCTTTGATTATGACACTTCCATAATTGTAGAGGGAGTAACACTATCACAAACACAAGGTCCTAGTCAAAATACATTTATACAAGGTCAAACCAATTTCACAAAAAATATTCACTAGTCTACTTCTCGGGGCCACAACACACATTGCAACAACTACACACATCCCCAATACACCAATATTTGGAGCTAAGAGAAAACATTCCACATCCCAAGGATCAACATTCACATTTGGTAGCTCATCTTCTAATCTCATGGCTGTGACATTTACAAATCCATTTCATGCTCAAAATAATACACCCTTAATCAATGCAAGTCAAAATCCACCTAACAAAACAAGAAGAATTAATATTGTCATATCTAGGGTGCCAACACAAATGATCAATGCTACACCTAATACCAACATGACCTTTGGGATAAATTTCAACACCAATCCCCTTCCATCACAACAACATGTCACACCGAATGCCAATTTCATGCCTCAAAATCAAATCAATGCCAATACCATGTTTACCCCATATTATCAACAAGGTAATCCAAATACTTTGCAACATCTCAACACTCCTAACACCAATATTGATCCCCTTATGCAAGGTCAACTCAACATGACACCATCCCCCATGGAAACCTTGATGCAATAGATGCAAGAAATACAATAGCAAATGGAAAACATACAATTGGGGACAACTAAGAAGACATATTCTGTGGAGGAATTGTGCTATTACCCTTTCGATAGAAACATATACATGCCACCTTTCCCATCACATTTCACCACTCAAAACTTTAACAAGTACAAAGGGAGAGGTGGAACATATACGAGAATTTAATACAGCATGTATGGATATTACCTATGAGCCCACATATTTGATGAGACTATTTCCACAAAGCCTTTCAGGGTCGGCTCTAGAATAGTTTGCACACCTTCCTCTTGGGATACGAACATGGGTGAATTGGCTGATAGATTTATGAACCACTTTTCTTAGAACATAGAAAGTGACATGACCCTAGAAACATTGTGCGCCACCAAACAAAAAGGAGAGTTACTCACATAATTTTATCAAAGATGATGCAGCATGGATAATAGATGTCCCTGCCATCTACCTGAGAAACAATTGGTCACCATTTTAATAGAAAGCCTAAACATAGAATTGATTATCCAACTTTAAATCCAATGTTGTACCACCTTTTAAGGTGTCATTGAAAAGGGAGTCATTGAGAAAGCTCTTGTGGCCAAAGGACTAGTAAAAAATTTCAAAGAAACCCCAAACACTCCTAGTGACAAAGGAAAATGTTGGTCTCAAAATAAGAATATCACCAATGATGGGGTAATGGATGCTAAATTGGTAAATCAAATTCACCCTACCCTTCATCTTAAAGGTTCATCCACATCGAATACATCAACACCCATTCATGATCAGACACTAAATGCAATCCAAAATAATCAACAATGCAAAGGACCTCCACACACTAAAAGAACATACACACCCTTAGGGGAACCCATTGATTCAGTTTTGAAGAAACTTTTACAATCAAACATCATTCAGCTTCGTAAAATTAAAACATATGAACTAGCACTAATTAAACCAAATTAGTGGAATGAAAATGAATTTTGTGAATATCATCGTGGCAAAGGACACAAAACATCATCATGTTGGACACTCAAAAATATTATCCAAGATCTTATTGAATAAGGAGATATATCAATGGATAATTCACAAGGTAGGACCAATGTTGATCATACCATATTCAAAACCCCTTTGCAAGACCATGGGAAAGGGAAGGCCTCTAGTTCAGGGAGTAATAACAATGCTAATTATACCCATATTGTGCATGACTATACCATCACATTTTATCCCTTGATAATCATGTTGCTACCATTACCATTAATAAAAGTTTAGAATGTTTCATTACCACTCGTAGAGCTAAGGTGACCCTGTAAGGGGCTACCTCTAATTCGTAACCAAAAATTCAGTATAACCTCCTAGATCATCTAGGGAAGATGCCCACACAAATATCATTTCTTGAACTACTTCATATTTCCCCAGAGCACAAGGCCATTCTAGACAATGCCTTGTAAGATACATGTGTGCCTTCTGACCTAAATTTCAACCAATTTTATGCCATGGTAGGACACCTAGCTACACCCCATCATGTCACATTTTCTAAACAAGATCTTTCTACACAAAAGCCAAATCATAATGATCCCCTACACCTTGAAGTCTACATTAATAAACATAAAATCAGACGAGTCTCGGTGGATGGTGGAGAAGGTCTGAACATATTCACTGATGAAGTAAAAATAACCTCATCAATATAATGAACTAAATACCTTTCCTCATATCTTCCAGTCACCTTTAACATGCCAATTAATTGTCTTTATGATTAGTAATTACTTGCTTTTTTTGAAAAAGTGTATAATCTTTATTTCCTAAAATTAATTGAAATAAGCTAACTTGCGCTAACATAATGGTTTACTTTCTAAGTATTGTATAGGTTTTTAAGAATAATCGGTCATCATGCTAGTCAAGTGGATTCAATGCAAACTTCAACACAATGGAAGACAAGCGCCAGAAGAATAGGCATTGGAACTTTAAGGGAATGCATGATGGATTGAGTTTTTGAAGCTTTCTATTATTTTTAGTTCAAAGACTTTATGGCTCATCTCGATCCCTTTAATGTTTTATGTAGTGGACTTAAGTCCATTAGTTTGTTGAATTCAATTGAATACTTTTTCAGTGGTAATCTTTACCATTAGAAGCAATGATATAGAGAGATATCGTTATGCTATCATAATGTGTTCGTAAACTATGTTTCTAAGTTATACTATCAATATGAATAAAGTAAGTTTTTCCTGACTCATTCTAAGTTATTGAGTATTGTGAATGGAATCATTTTTAATGGAGTAATCTTGGAGTTACAAAGTTTATGTGATCAAAGCTAAGCATACAAGCACCTGAGAGTTGGCCACTTGAGGGACTATAGAGTAGATAGATAGATAATTATTTCATTTTTAATTATGTTGTTTTCATTTTTGTAAATGATAATTTTGAGTGAAGTCTATTTCCATGTGTTGAGCTCTATTAAGTTAATCTTGTAGGTTGTAGATTGAATTTTTAATCTTTTAATTCTATTATCCGAAGTTTCAAAGCACCTACTTTAATTCTTAGTTGCAAGTTGTTAAGTTGTTTTCTATTAATTGTTAAGATTGCTATCTGTAGTTAGTTAGATGTTTAATAGTTTCTTTACAAGAATTTCCTCTTCATAAATTTACATTCTTCTTAGTTTAATTATCTCCATGCTTTCTAGTTTAATTGTTATGCTTTTTAGATTAATCATTTCCTGCTTTCTAGTTTAGTGGCCTCTTAGTTTAAGTTTCATTTTAGCTATTCCAATCACTTAGAAAATCTGAGATAGATATTCAAGATTTTTTCTATTGCATATAGCCTTTGAACACTACTCGGACGATAAAATTGATGCATTTTGAACTAAAGAGATAGGACCTAATGACAACCTATCACTTTTTGGCATCGTTACCAAGGACCTACCTTTTCTAGTGTTAGTAGGAGATACCTTGAATACCTCTTTTAGGCACAAAAATAGTCCTCAGGCTTCCTTTTCTGCATGGTCAGGGAACGAGGCCCCCATGGAAGATTCATACCAAAAACCCTCCAACCACAAGTAGGAAGGAAGAAGTGTCAGATCAAGAACTTACTAAAGAATTGATCGAGCAGGGTCAACCTGAGACCTCCCTACATACCCCAGAAAGAGAACATCTAGTTGTAGAGGAGCATATTCCTTTGTAAACCTCAGAGCCTCACCCATTTGAGTGACCTTTTGAAGAGGAACGAATTCCCTTCAACATCATGGGTGATCCTAGAAATTTTGCTAACCCTCCACTGCCATGCACATTCACTTATCCTATTGTTGTTGGTGCAGATGACGAGACAAATATGAAAAATATTTCACTAGCCTTCTTGCCAACCTTCAAAGGTTTATCTTTTGAAGACCCTGACCAGTTCCTATTTGAGTTCAAAGTCTTATGTCAAACATATGACTACAAGAATGATAACCAGAAACTAAATCTTTTTCCCTCTACTCTAAAGGACTCAGCAATGTGCTAGTTCATGGGATTATCTTCAAGGTTGGTAACCTCCTGGGATGACATGGAGTCTACCTTTCTAGATAAATACTAGAGTATTGTAGGGTTAGGGATAGGAAGGAAGAGATGTTCAAACTAAGGTAAAACAAAGACAAAATCCTAGAAGATTACCTAGATAGGTTTATCTTCTTATCTAAACAATGTGGCAGAGAAGCCACAAGTCTGGAGATTTTGAAGACCATATTTCTTAAAGGTCTTGATGAAGATGCTCAAAGGAGCCTAGATTTAATGGGAAAAGGATATGTGTCCCAACTAGGACTCGATGATATCATTGAATTATGCTAAAAATTCTCTCATACGTGAGGAGATAGCCAATATTAAAATTGACATTATTGTTTAGTTAAATACAATGTTGGATTGAATACAAGACAAAACACGTAATCTTTAGAATCTATCCATCTATTGTCCTAGGTGTCACAACAAACATCTGTTGAGAAAGTGTCCCTTGGATAAAATAGACATTTTTCAAGTTTTTGAGAAGAGGCATGCCACTGACCAGTGTGAGATCTTGAATATAATCAAGAATTCTAAGAAAGGGACATCTCTAGTTGCGGAGGAATTCAACTTTGTAAATCAAAGAACTGGAGGGAATTTTTCCTATAGAAAAAATTCAAACCCTACCTGGAGACCTCAAAACAACTGGAATAATAATTAATGGGAAGCACCCTAGCTTCAACCACCACCTCAACCACCACCTAATTGGGGTACTTACCCTTGGGGACCACCTAAATGGGAAAATTAGTCTTGGGTAAACCCTTAATGGCCCAACCAGACTCAACAATAGTGGTATCATCAGAATCCCACTCCTCAATGGAAACAATCTTAGAATCAATTTTATATTGGTCCTAGAAGGATGTCTAATCAAAGGAAAAATATTTTACCAGCGCCCCAAAACACTCAAAAAAATGTGCAATTTAATCAACCACAACTTTTGATGCAGCCTATTTCAAACCCAAAGAAAAATTGTCAGAATACCCCAACATATTCCATGGAATAGGACAATGTTACTAGACTCAATGCTATCCACTGTGGAAATCTGCAATTAAGATCCAAAAAAACACTTCAAACACCTACTATTGTTGAAATCCCAAATGAGCCTATTAAGGAATCTACTAATATAGCTAAAACAACTCCCACATCTATAGAGCAAATCTCAGAAAGTGCCCAAAACAAGACATTCTCACCATCTCCAGTTGGAGCTTCTGACCTACCATGAGAGGAGGGGGGCCAATCTCCAACTGATTCTTTAAAGGATTCCACTCCTAAAGACAAAACTCAAGTTCCTTTTTCAAAGCATTTGAAACCAACCACTATGAAAGATACTCTGAAAATGTCCTCGTCCATTGAAACTGCATTGATATAGGAAATCAAACAGTTACGAATTGAGGTCCCTTTTCTACAAGAAATTAAATAAATTCCTAAATTGAACCAACTGATCAAATAGTTGTGTATCAAAACTCCAGGAAGGAAGCCAAAATGAATAAATATTGTCCACATTAATGGATATCTAGCTAAAGTTTTGGCTGGAAAGACCACTGCTCTAAAATATGATGACCCAAGCAATCCACTTATAATAGTAACAATCAATGAGGTAGAAATACCTAACACACTTGTGGACCTAGGAGCAGTCATTAACGTAATGACTATTGATGTAATGGAAAAGTTGGGGCTCACTGATTTACGCCCCACAACTATAGTCTTGCAAATGGAAAACCAATCCATATCCATTCCCAAAGGTGTCCTTGAGAATGTTCTTGTTAAGGTTGATGGATGAGAATATCCAATGGACTATTAAGTAATTCAGTCCCTTCCACCAAAAGATAGCTACCCAATAATTCTAGGAAGACCATGGTTGGATACTATTGCAGGCAAAATTGACTACAAAGAGGGAGGAATGACCATTTCACATTGTCCTAATAGCAAACATTTATTCTTATATCCTCCCGCCAAGCCTGATGAATATAATAAATTATGGTTGGATGAACTAGAAGGTCCCAGTGGACAGGAAAATTTATCTTCATTGGCCATGATAGTCATCAAATAGCATGGTGAAGAATTGGAGGATGAATTGGAAAACAACATGAAAAATCTTACCATGGATTCAACTGATGAGGAGATGTTGGATGTAGAAGAGATCCTAGGATAGCCCATCAACATAGGCCACATTGAATTCGATAACACTAGTTTCATGGGATTGCCTTGTCCTTTAGAAAATATCATTCCAAAAATAGACCATTTCTTTGAAGATATTACTAGACTTCACAAAACCATACCTCATATTTTTCCCCTTAACACTTTGACAACACCAATGTACATTGTCACATCCAACCATCTAGGTGTTAAAACCATTATGATGCTGCCAAGAAAAACTTTGAACATTAATAGTTGGTTGACCGAGCCAGAAGAACACAAAATGTTTGATATCCTGGTGAATAGATCTAAAGCTTTTGCTTGGGACTACACAGATATGAGAGGAATACACCCAAGTGTGTGTACTCATCATATCTACACCAAGAATTTTTGACCTATTCACCAACCATAATGGAGAATCAGTCTTACCTTGAAAGATATCGTTAAAATTGAAATTGAGAAACTCCTACAAGTGGGGTTTATTAATCCCATTTCTGACAGCAAATAGGTTTCACCTTTGGTCATGGTTCCAAATAAAAATGGGAAGTGGAGAGTGTGTGTAGACTATAGGGAACTTAACAAAGCAACCCACAAATATTATTTTCCCCTACCATTTGTAGACTAGGTTTTGGATAACTTGGCTGGGAGAAAATATTTTTCCTTTTTAGACGGATTCAGTGGTTCTAACAAGATACAGATAGCAGCAGAAGACTAGGATAAAATTACTTTTACTTTCCCTTGGGGAACATTCACATATCGAGTTCTTCCTTTTGGGCTATGCAATGCTCCTACAACATTTTAGAGAGCTATCCTAGCCATATTTGTTGAGTTGGTGAATGAGTGTGTGGAAGTTTATATGGATGATTTCACTGTGTATGGGTCCACTTTTGATGAAGCCCTCCAAAGTCTAGACAAAGTTTTGAAGCGATGTGAGAATCATCGTTTGTCTCTGAGCCATGACATTTTTTTGATAATGGTAGAACAAGGAATAGTGCTAGGACATCACATCTCAGCTAAAGGGATAAAATTCGATCCCAAGAAAATCAAAGTGATACAACTTGTGACCCCAAAAATCTAGACTGATGCTAGAAGTTTCTTAGGGCATTTTGGATACTAACAAATATTTATAGAAAACTTCAGCAAGATTGCAACCTCTATGTTTCCCCTTCTCCAAAAGAATGTAGAGTTTATCTGGACACCTGAGTGTCAGTCATCATTTGAAATCATCAAGGAGAAACTCATCTCTACTCCTGTCCTTTGTGGACCTAATTGGAACCTTTCATTCCATATTTATGTTGATGCATCTAGTGATGCTATTGGAGTGGTGTTAGGACAAGAAGATGGGAATGGGGGAAAGTATGCTATATACTTCATTAGTAAGAATTTGACTCCAACAAAATGAAATTATAACACAATAGAGAAAGAATTCTTAGTTGTAGTACATGAAATTAAGAAATTTTGAAACTACATTATAGGATACAAAGTAACAGTGTACACAGATCACTCAGCCATCAAATACCTCATGAAAAAACCTCTAGTAAATGGGAGGATAATTAGGTGGATGCTACTACTCTAGCAATTCAATGTAACAATTATTGACAAACTCGGGAAATTCAATGTAGTTGTGGATTTCTTATTCTGAATTAAACATGATGATGGTGATTTTGCTCCGATACAGGATGAGTTCCTAGATGAGAAATTTTTTGCCATCTCTACTAAAACTCCTTGGTTTGTCGATATTGCCAACTACTTGGCCACCTCAGAAGTACCACCTAATTTCACATCAAAATAGAAGAAACGCCTTGTGAGAGAAAGCACCCCTTTTAAATGGATTAATGGGATCCTATTTTGATGCAAGCCGAATATGGTTCTACAACGATGTGTTAGGGAAGATGATACCTATAGTATCCTAAGAGCTTTCCATGATGATCCTTCAAGAGGGCATTATTTTTCTAAGAGGACATCCCATAAGATTTTAGTTGTAGGATATTACTGGCCCTCTATGCATAGGGATGTCAGGAAATGTTTTCACCATTGTGATGAATGTCAAAGGGTAGGGATACCAACTACATCTAATGAAATTCCCCTACAACCCTAGGTAGTCCTTGAACCATTTGAAAAATGGGGATTGGATTTTAGTGGTCCTATAGACCCTACTTCACAAGGAAAAGAGTACATCCTAGTATGTATCGATTATTTGACTAAGTGGGCAAAAGTTCAAGCTCTGCGAGTTACCAGGGAGGAAAAGATAGTTGATCTCCTGTAAAATAAAATTTTCCTCAAGTTTGGAGCCTCTAGGATGATCATCATAGATCAAGGTCCCCAATTTATGTCTAAGGTTATGTTAGCCTTCACTGATCATTTCTAAGTAATCCATAAGAAATCATCACCCTATCACCCTCAAGCAAATGGTCAGGTGGAAGTCACTAATAGGGAGCTAGAAAACATTTTAACAAAAACAATGTCATCAGGAAGGAAAGAATGGGTTGACAAAGTACCTGAAGCCATTTGGGATTATAACACAATGTGGAAATCAACCACTAGTTTTAGTCCATACAAGCTAGTTTTTGGTAAGAAACCTCTTTTACCCATTGAATTCGAACTCCAAACTCTAAGAACAGCCATGGAGTTAGGTATAGATCTTAAACTATCCTAGGTAGAGAGATTCTAATAGCTTAGTGAGTTGGATGAACTTTGTTTGGATGTTTTCCATCAAACTAAACTGGTGTAACAACAATCCAAAGTCTGGCATGACAAGCATATCAAGGAGAGAGAATTCTATAATGGGGATTGGGCCATATTATTCAATTCTAGATACAAAGATCACTAGGGAAAACTCAGAACTCATTGGCTTGGCCCATATGACATTTCTGAGGTATTTTCAAATGGCATGGTACAGTTGAAGACCATTGATGGTGACATTCAAACTCTCCTAGTTAATGGTCATCAATTATGCATCTACCATAAACTTGTTAATAAAGAGGAGTTTACAAAAATGGTAGAAATATAGGGAGAAATCCAATGCATTGACTCTTCTATGGTAGAGTCAATATAGTTCTTCTTTTTTTTGCTGTCTCAAAAAAAAATTTGCATGTGTATGAATTTATTTTCCTTTAGAGCATTTCTTTTCAATTTTGCATCTTTTGGACTTGGCTAAATTTTGTTTCCATTTTGCGGGACTTCATTTTTATCAAACACAAATTCTGATGCATCTTGTTGCGATACTCCAAAACTTGTTGGTTCGGGTGTTGTGATGCTCCAGAACTTATTGGCTCAGTTGTTGTGGTGCTCTGGAACATGAATGTTCAACTCATGCCATTCCTTTCATTTTTCCTGCAGTTTGGTGCATTATTCAATAGTGCTCTGGAAGGTCTAAGTCCAATCTTCCACATTCTTCTTCCTTCTTTTGGCGGCATATTTCGATGATGCTCTGGAAATTTTCTTGTTGCATTTTGGCTGCATCTTTTAGTGATGCTCTGAAATTTTTTTGTTTCTTTCTTTCGGTGGGATCTTTTGATGATTCTTTGGAACTTATTTTGTTTTTGATCCAACTACATCTTTTGAGGATTCTCTAGAAATTTTTGGTTGTTGCTCCGGCTGCATCTTTTGATGATGCTCTAGAAATTTTTGGTTGTTTCTCTAGTTGCATATTTCGATGATGCTCTGAAAACTTTGTTGTTGTATTCCAATGGCATCTCTCAATGATGCTCTGGAACTTTTCCACTTCACTTCTTATATTTCGGGCGCATCTTTTAGCTTTCTCTAGAACTTTTCATCCTTCACCCCAACCGCATCTTCCAATGATGCTCTAGATTTTTGTAAATTCTTTTCTTTTCCCAAAGCTTTAATTTTTCCAATGTCATGCACATGTCAATTTTCAAAATTTTGTCATCACCTTGGAATCCATGCCCTATATTGTCATTTTTCCCTTTCGCCTACATTACCATATCCTTTCATAATAATTAAAATTATTATGACAATTTTTTCGTCATAATAATCCCACCATTTACTAGATGTCCCATTCATGTCATAATAATTTTTTTTCCACCCCCGCCAAATCATGTAACTATTCTATTACATCAGCAAAAGGTAAGTGATGTTCAAATTAATGACACAACATAAAGTACATATAGTTTTACTTGAGGTAGGTAGTTATTTTGAATAAAGACTAATTAATTGGCACGAGCCATGCCCTCTCCCAATTTAGTAAATTGTGTCATTGCACAATTGCTTGAAGTATGGTAATATTTATGCATTTTTCCATGCAAAACCATCATGATCATATAGCAGAGATCAAGTAAGATAATCAATTCCTCTCCCATAGGTTGTATCAAAATTATATTATCTTCCATCTGCAATTCAATTGTTTAAACAAGGTTTATATGAGTGTCACAACACTTCTCTAGAATTGAGTAGAATAGTGAGGGAAGAATAGAATGGGAGGAGCTAAAAATAAGTCTTAACCAACTTCAACGGATAAATTGTTGGAATTGGGCAGCATTGCAGGCTTGTTTCAAAAATTTGGGTGGCTAGAATTTATGAAGAAGTTTGAGGGGCATAATGAGAAGTTAGTAAAGGAATTTGCAAAAACATTTACAGATGGACAAACTGTAGTGCATGGAAAGAATTTTCGGGTAATTCCTAAAATTATTTCCCATCTTTCTAGTCTTGAAAATAGAGGCATTAATTTATCAAAAACTACCAATATTACTTATCAGAGGATGTCAAAATTATTTCATAGAGAAGGAGAGCCTCAACCTTTGATAACTATGAGTACTAGAGGACAAAATAAAGGTTTCCAAACAATGTCTATCCCAGAACCTAGGAGAACTATTGTACCTTGGATAATTAAGTATTTTACCTATGAAGGACAAGTAGCAATGGTGGTAGGTCCCCTTTTCGGCTTCTTACACATTTGCGCCATGGTTTTGAAGACCCTTCTCTTAGGGTTAATTTGCTAGCATTCTTGTGTGACTCTATCACTAGCATGATATAAAAGAATAAATTTGGAACAGGGCCACTCAAACACCATTGTCATATTCAATTGATACACAAATATCATTTTTGCAAGAAACTAGAAAGGAAATGGGAGAAATTTCTACAAAATTTTGTGAATTCAGAGCCTAAAAGAAAATTTGAGGAAGGTGATTCATCCAAGCAAGTAAATAAAAATTTCGGAGAACATTCCCCTAAATCTTTAGATGCTTCTGAACTTCAACAAACCACAACAGCTTCTAGCGAAAAAGTGCTAGAAACTTTTCTGCATACTTCAGAAACCCCAGAACAGTCAGAAAACATAGAAATTATACACTCGGGAGATGAAGAAGAGCCTCCTTGCAAGAATAAAAAGAAAACCAAGGTGACAACTCCTTTATGGAGAAGTAAAAGGTTATCTACTGAGTAAAGTGAAACTATGGCTTATGATACAGTGAGTACCTCCAAAAAGAAGAAGCCTAGGACTAAAGCACAAACATTGGAAACTAATAATCAGCCTAGTGAGGAGGAAATAAGAGGAAGTGAAAAAGAGGTTGAACAATCCCCTGAGGCTGAACAAGAGAATATTCCATCTCCAATAGGACAAGAAGAGGAAGGGGTTCGATCGCCACATTATGTAGTTATTGAGGATGATTCTATGGGATGGTTGTCCCCTTTAATCGATAAAGTTATTGAGCCAAGTTCACTTGATGTGTCTGACAAAGGTAATGTACCTAGTGCTAAGGAAAATGTAATTGATGATAATATAGAAATCTTCGATATGCCTTTTTCTGTTAATACAAGGGATGAAGAATTTGATCAGAGGGGAGTGGAATTAGAAAAAATAAAAATAAAAATTAGTAAATTGAGATGCAATTTGCAAGGAAATGAGGAACAAATCAGTCAATAGCAAGAGGAGATAGAGGCACATATTACAATCATAGGGAAAAGAGATCAAGAAATCATGGACTTGAAAATATAGATGGAACAAAAAGACAAGATTATTCAGCAATTGCAATATCAGATACAACAGCGCAATCAAGAAAGAAAAAAGAATGCAGCTAATTTATCTGGAAAAGATAGGCACATCAAATGTTTAACAAGTAATTTTCTACAATTGTTTACTACTTTTGAAGAAGAAAGGAATAAAAAGAAAACTAACCTTAATGCCTCTTTGAGCAGAATTGTTGAATTAGAACAACATTTACAAGAAAGTGGTGCCAAACCTATAATCAAGTCTAAAGGAACACAAACTAAAAAAACTATAGTGGAATGGTTCCAAGTAGAAATACCTCCATTACTGATGAGATGGATGGAGAGGTTCTATTTTTTGAAGGAGGCAAGTATTGAAAATGCTCGATTGAAAAAGGAGTTAGTTTTGTTAAAATAATCATTTGATAGGGTGTATAGAGCTAAACAAGATGCTTGTCAAATAGGTGAATTTTTCTTAGCTTGTAGAAGACCATCCAGGATATATTCTATGTTCTCAATGAGCAACTCCTAAGATAGAAATTACTTAGAATTTACAACAACCAGTTGCATGATCTTGATGAAAAATAATTTGTCAAAATATTTGTAGAATCAACCCCTAATCAATAGGACTTGTTGTATGAATCATTTGTTCATAATTTGTTCTTAGAAAGATAGGCATATTTTTATGTCAATTTCTTTGTTGGTGAAGTTCAATTGAGGTCATTTCTATCCACCATGTGTAATCAAATTCAATGGAAGGAACAAACAAGAGAATATTCATAGGTAGAGAAAATTGTTGAACTACAAATGAGGTATCCTCACCAAAATCCTTTTTCTTTCAATGCACAGTTCCTAAGCATTAAGCTTAAAGAGGTTGTACAAAGTAAATACAAAAATTACCTTCATCTATGCTTTGATCATTTTTGAGATCAGGGGCCAAAATTGATAGAGAGAGCTTGGCATGCATGTGAAGAGAGATATACTCCTCTTCCTATGTATCTTAGGAAAAGAGAGGTAATTTCACCTCTTAACATTAGGTGGTCCTATAGAAGATTAGAAGCCTTGGTTGGTATCCTAAAGCAACTAAAAACTGATTGGATTGGCATGAAATATAGACCTCCTCTACTTATTTCACCACCCCTTGCAATACATGTCAACACAGATCAAAGCTCTAAAATTTTTGAAAGATGGACAGCAAGGGTTAAGCTTCATCAGGGTTTTCTAAGAGAACCTAGGGATCTGGACACATAAGCAAATTATTTTTATGATCTTAGTGCAAAGTATGAAGAGCTAAGCAAAAATGGGGGAAATGGAGAACAAGGGGCACAACAAAGAGTAAGAGGACCTACTCAAGCTTAGGAAGGAGAGAAATGATGAGCTAAAAATAACCTTATCAATATAATGAACAAAATACCTTTCCTCATATCTTCCAGTCACCTTTTTCATGCCAATTAATTGTCTTTAGGATTAGTAATTACTCACTTTTTTATGAAAAAGTGTATAATCTTTATTTCCTGAAATTAATTGAAATAAGCTAACCTGCACTAACATAATGGTTTAGTTTCTAAGTATTGTATAGGTTATTAATCACAATCGGTCATCATGCCAGCCAAGTGGATTCAACGTAGACTACAGTACAATTGAAGACAAGCGCCAAAAGAATAGGCACTAGAACTTTAGGAGAATGCATGGTGGATCAAGTTTTTGAAGCTTTCTGTTATTTTCAGTTCAAAGACTTTATGGCTCATCTCAAGCCTTTAATGTTTTATGTAGTGGACTTAAGTTCGTTAGTTTGTTGAATTCAGTTGAAGACTTTTTCAATGGTAATCTTTACCATCTAAATCATAAGATTTTGTTAATTATTTTTGTATAAATATGTAACCATCAGAAGCAATCATACAGAGAGATATCGTTATGCTATTATAATGTGTTCTTAAACTATGTTTCTTAGTTATGCTTTCCATATGAATAAATCAAGTTTTTCTCATATCATTCTGAGTTATTAAGTATTTTCAATGGAATCATTTTGAATGGAGTAATTTTGGAGTTACAAAGTTTATGTGGTCTGACCTAAGAGTAGGAGCACCCGAGATCTAGCCACTTGAGGGACTATAGAGTAGATAGATAGATAAGTATTCCATTTTTAATTCTGTTGTTTTCATTTTTGTAAATTATAATTTTGAGTGAAGTTTATTTCCTTGTGTCGAACTCTATTAATTTAAGCCTGTAGGTTGTAGATTGAGTCTATAATCTTTTAATTTTGTTATCTAAAGTTTCAGAGCACCTACTTTCATTGTTAGTTGCAAGTTGTTAAGTTTTTTTTTTTAATTGTTAAGATTTCTATTCGTAGTTAGTTAGATATTTCATATTTTCTTTACAAGAATTTCCTCTTCAACAATTTACATGCTTCTTAGTTTAATTATCTCCATGCTTTCTAGTTTGATTGTTATGCTTTTTAGATTAATCATTTCTTGCTTTCTAGTTTAGTGGCCTCTTAGTTTAAGTTTTATTTCAGCTGTTTCAATCACTTAGAAAATCTGAGAGAGATAGTCAAGATGTTTTATATTGCATATGGCCTTTGAACACTACCCGGTCAATACAATTGATGTATTTTCAACTAAAGAGATAGGACCTAACGACAACCTATCATTCACCCTAAAATTGGTCATAGTATTGGGATTCTTTGAGGCTTGCATATATCAATCTAAAACAATTATTATCAAGGCTTATGACAATGTTGAGTGCTCATTCGAAGAATTAATCACACTTCCTATGAGATTTGGCCTCGATATTCTAAACACAATGTTCCATGTCTTGGATTTGGACTTTCCCTACAATCTTCTCCTAGGCCACCCATGGATTCATTCCATGAGATTTGTACCTTCCACTTACCATAAATGCCTAAAGTTTCCCTACAATGGCCTCAAAATTACCATACTAAGTGATCTTGATCCCTTCGAATACTACAATTTAAGAGGAATTGTTGAGCATCAAGTTCCCATTAATTGAGAAGCTTCATCTTCCACCTCATCATGCTACATTGATCCATCTCCCTTCATCAAATCATCCACTCCATTCACCACACCTTCCAAGCCCAAGGTCTAGATCCATGACAAGAGATGTGGGGAATACAACATGGAGAGATTATTTTGTGTTGGAAAGCTACCTAAATCACCAAATTCTTATGGAAAAACTCATCCTATTTAGCCTAAAATCATTATCTGCAACCCTCCTACCACCTTCATCAAGTGGGGGAATTAATAAAATATCTTGTAGGCGAGGAAATATCTGCATGAATTTATAAGGACGAAGAAGACATTGAGCCTAACCAATTACTAGTTGAGCAGTACCCAAAAGGGTTCTTGATCATGAAGCAGCAAGGATATTATGGACATAGTGTTCTTGGTCTAAACAAACATGGAATGGTGGAACCAATACTGCCTCCTCACCTACCAAAGTACATTAGGTTAGGGTATGTACCATCAAAAGGAATCTTTGTAGTACTAAATTTCCTTCGATTGAGAACATTAATGTTTCAAATGAGATCAAGACATCTAAGGAATGCTATGCCAAAACTGATTCTAATGAGTGGGAATGAGATTCTTACACATCTAGTGAATATGACCTAGCCAAGACCTTTCAAGAGTTTGACTTATCCTCCACAACCAATATCATGGACATAAATATTTGGATTGATTCCTTTTAGGGTCCTTACTATACCTCTATCTTCACCATATATGCCTACTCATTTTCCCCTGGCAATACCGATGATGGCTTACCCCTTATTTACCTAGAACTCATAGATTGGGATCAATAAGGACCACTGAGTTTAGACACATTCGAGAAAGATGAAGCAATTATTGAGTTCATGGAACTTCATGAAGGAATACCAAGTGGGGATCATAAAGTTGGCTTCATCATAGAGCTTGAAAATGTAGCATACTTTGGATAGTTTTATCATCCCTCTAGTTGCAAAAGTGAGAAAAATAATAAAATTAAAAAATAGGCCTCAAGGTGAAAACTGAAAGGTGCATTAAGACCATGAAAAAGTAAAAATAAAGGATATATCTAAAGTTAAAAACCTCTATGAGGCACCTAAGGATGGAGGGTTGGATAGTATTCCCATTGACCAAGAGACATCACCATTTCTAGTAGAAGAATCAAAAGAGGTCAATATTGGGATAAAGGATAATCCTAGAATCATTCAGTTTGTAGCATCTTAGACCACTAAAGAAAAATCGGAGTTCACTACATTCTTTTTGAAAAGACAAGTTAATTGCATGGTCATATGTTGATATGCCTAGGTTGGACCCTAAACTTGTTCTACATCATCTACCATTGATTCCAAATGCTAAACTAGACAAGAAAAAATTGAGGAAAATGCACCTGCAGATTGCACTCCTGGTGAAGGTTGAGCTAAAGAAACTTTTGGATGTTGGTTTCATTCATTCCATAGAATATGGAGATGGATATCCAATCTTGTTCTTTTCACTAAACCAATTGGTGGTATCAGAGTGTGCATGAATTTTAGAGATTTAAATAAGGCTTATCCTAAATATGATTTCCCACTGCCTAATATTGACATCATAGTAGACCTCATAGCAAGATATGAGATTTTATCATTGATGGATGATATTTTAGGATACAATCATATCATAATTTCCCTTGAAGGTCAACACAAAACAACTTTCCCCTATGCTTGGGGTACCTTTTCTTTGAATGTTATGCCTTTTGGTCTCAAGAATGTTAGAGCAACATATTAGAGAGCTATGAAAACCATTTTTCATGACTATATGCATGTACTTATGGAAGAATATGTTGATGACTTACTGACAAAACCCTTAACAAGAGATGGTCATCTAGCAGTGTTATACAAGATTTCTCAGAAGGCTAAAAGAATATAAGGTTGAGATAAATTGAAAAAAGTGTGTGTTTGGGGTCCAATCAAGCAAACTCTTGGGGTACATTATTTCTCGTAGAGGAATTGAATTGTATCCTGTGAAGGTAAAATAAATCATGGATATTCCCCCACCTACCAAAATTAGTTAGTTGATAAATCTACAAGGAAGATTGCATTCAATATGAAGGTTCGTTGCCCAGTTAGCAGACAAGATTCACCCATTTCAACATTTTCTATGCAAAGCAGTTCCCTTCATATGGACTGAACTTTGTCAAGAGGCATTTCAGAAAATAAAGGATTATCTATTGACTCTTCCAATTCTCATGCCTTGTTGGAAGATTGGAATCACTAAAAGGGTGAGGTGAATCAATGATTTATGAAAGTCACAAATTTTTAAACTTTTAAATCAGAATATCAAATGACTATTGAAGAATAGACTTCACTTGAACTCAAACAATATTATATGCATTACAAATCAAATAAACATTTCATTAACTGAGACTGACTTGATAAATTTTACACATTATAACTAAACCTTTTATGCAAGATGCTTTGATTTAAAGAATGGTAGAAATGAATGACTGACATCAACAACTTTTTATGCAACAAAAGACAATATTGTAATAAGAAAATAAACCAATCACACACACGATCATCACATAGCACAATATTTTTTCCTGAGTGGAAAACCCTCTTGGGGAATAAAAACCACTCGAAAATCATTCTCTTTATTCACTTAGAGAGCTAAATCTTCACAGTCCAGCAACACCAACTCCTCCATAGTTCAAGAGCACCAAATCCTTCATTTTCAGGAGCACCAACTCCAATACAAAAGCACAGAACAATGATATATCAGGGGGTTACTATGTTAAAATACAACTTTCATATTTCTCTCATTCTAATCTATCTAATATCTTGAATATTCAACTTGAATCTACAAAATATACCAAACACATTAGATATATTGGCTATATCTCTACATCATATTTTCTAGGTTTTCATTACATAGCTTTTTTTTTGCACAATCTCTTTCTCAAAGGTTGTATATATCCACAATAGTGATTTTTCACTGTTTTTATATCTTTACAAAATATTCACATTTTTTCAAGTGACTTCACTGAAGATTCCAGATCAAACAAAATACAATAACACTTATGTTCCAAAAACCCTCAATGTAGTGATAGGTGGAGTATTTCAAATAAGCATCTTTTCCTTCACACCACATTTATCATGATGATAAAAACAAAATAAATATCACTACTAAGGCCTCCCAAGAGATGTAACAGATTTCCCACAACATTTTTATGGCTTGAATGAAACAAGAACAATTTTAGAACACTGATGATGGAGAGAACAAAACTGAAAGAAAAAGCATGATATCTTGTCAAAACCCACCAACTCTTTTCCATATTTGAGAGAGTGAAACCATAACTTCCATACAAAATTCTTCAAGAAAAGAGAATAATACATGTTCATGCAGCAAGAAAATCAAATAAATACCATAGAGATTCAATGCCAACCACCATAGCTGCCTAGGTTTGTAACTCTCATAGACTTCCCTTGAAAGATCACAACCGACAACAACTTTTCATGCTCAAAGAAATCCCATATGTTGGTTGAGATCTCATGATGAGCTGATTTTGAAATCAAAGAATGATGACAGGGAGAGCTTCACTGGATTGCAAATCATAATGACTTCATGGTGGTGGCTAGGGTTCCAAACCCTAAGCAAAGAGAAAACCAAATGACTTTTCCCTATTTGTTCCATCTTTCCTCAATTCATTCGATGAATTTTCCAAAGTTAATAATTCATTGGAGTCAAAAGAAATAAAAACACAATAATAAACAACTTATTAAAAATCTTATGAGTTCGTCGTCACTACATTTACCATGGATGTTGACCACATCATCACCTTGATAATTGCTTCCTAACTGTCGATTCAAATTATCGCTCAATAAACTTTATTCCATGTCAAGATTTTTCAAATTTTTGACAAGGTTAATGACAAATGATGGTTGTCGAATGCACATTAATTTTCCAAGTATTATATTCAAAAGACTTTACACAAAGTCAAAAATTCAAGTGATCGATAGGAATGATATCACCTCTAATGAATGCTTAAGGAAACCTGATAGGGTTTAATTTTTTTATATGTTGACTCCTCTATACCTTTATAAGAAATGACCTTTGATAATAGACTTTTATGAATTTAGGTCATAGTGATAATACCATAATGCCCGAAGCCTTAGATAGGGTAATTTCTTGTTAAAGAAATATATAGAAACAATGAACCAGTTTTCATATGCCATATATATCAATCAATGCGACATAACCATTGATACCATGGAAATAAAAATATGCCATGATGATATAGAATCAAATTACCATGCATTGAGTGCCAATACCAAGATCAACCTAAAAAATGATTAGCTGAAATAATATACCTATTGAATATACCTGAACCTAAATCATCAAGAACATGATCAACCTGGAGCATAAAGATCCTGGGACCTGTCAAGATAGCAATGACATATATATCTAAAGCAAATGCATGCCTTGACACAAATGCATGCCCTATCACAATGAACACCATTTCAAATATCAGTACCAACATGTAAAAACAAAAACTTGAAAGTGCATGCCATGAACCATGTGAATCACCATATGAACCAACTATAATCATCATGTTTCAAAACAAGATGAATTCAAAAACTGCGTGTTATGAGAATACCATGTAAAGCAATTGAAATCATCAAGAGACATCAAGTATATATCATGTCAGGACAACTGAATATGAAGAGCATAAAGATCCCGACAGACCAAATCTAAAGTAGTCAAACCATGAGACTCAAAACAAGTGGATTTGTCATCAAGGACAAACCATGATCACAACTAAGATCCAACAAACTCCCCCTTTGTCCTTGATGGAAAAACACAAATGACTCTCCCCCTTTTTCCTCAATGAAAAAGAATAAAATAAGAGAATTTGAGATTCCATGGAGATAAACAATTGAGAAGCCAACCAATTATCCAACACAATAACTAGAAGATAGCATCTATAGCATATGAGCTTCTCCCACTATTTGAGATAACAGAGCAAACAAGATTCTCAAGAATATCACTGCAAATCTCTTTCAAGTACAGGATTGTCAAATACATTATATTTTTCAACATCTATCATAATATTACAAGATTAAAGCAAACTTGTGAGAAAAAAAAATCTCAAGATACTCTTACCAATTAGTCGTGCTCCCCATTTGTTACTTGCTTTCCATATATATCATAAGCATAAACAAGATCACATCATTATCTTGACAACGTAGAATCATCACTTATGCTTCTTCCCTGGTGTTACTTTTCATAAATAAAGTGGATAGATGCCTTCTTATTCTAGTACTTGAAGATCACTTGTGTCATCTGCTACTGTTGTGAACTTATCCTCCTTGATTGTTGCCAATCACAATTTGACTGTGGTTGTTACAATAACATGACTTAATGCAATGTTCTTGTAAACAAATATACCTATCCCAGCCATTGTATGTGTTGTCCTTAAAGATATAAACTTGTCACACCATATTTTTCAAGATACATATCTAATTACTTGAGAACTATCATCAAACACCTCTACAAAGATATTATCATTGCATATGCTTTATCAACTTCAAACACAATTAGCTTCTTCCAATTCACCTCTTTAGTTGTCTTGCAAAGATCATCTTTTTTTCCTTATGTGATCATATCATGCCTCTTTGATAAATTTTCTACAAGATATACTAGGCTTCTATAATCTTCATTGAGCGATCATGAATATACACTCTTGTACCATCAATTTTAACATTTCATCACATCCAATGTCAAGAACTTGTTTTGACCCAAAGCTACACTTCTGCACCTTTATTCCTCCATAATGCTATAATTCCTACAACACAACCTATAAAGAATAAAATTGTATTAATTCAAGAAACCATTAATAAAATCATAATATGTTGTTCCTTAGCAACAAGTATATGCAGATAAATACTTGAATCTCAGACACCCTATATAACTTATAAGGTCTTCTTGAATGTTGTTCATGTTCTATCCATGAAATATTACCATCATCAAATGTCCATCAATCCTTATTCCAAAGAACTATCATAGAACTTTCAAACTTGAAGCTTCTTGAAAGAGATATGTCAAAGAAACACAAGTGACACATAATGAAAAGATCATTGTCCTAGCAGCAAGAACCCTAAATTGGTATAAACCACTATAAGCACTGAATTATAGAATTATCATTTTTTTAATTATCTAGGAAACTTCCAAGCACTACAAAAACTCAATTTAAAGCAACATTCATTTTCATTGTCCTTTCAGCTAGTTGCCATAATCATTACATTTTACAAGCCAAAAACTGTATTCCAACCAAGATCTTAAACAATTAATAGTCCACTGTCTTATCATGCCTTTTTATTGAAACTTCACTCATATAAGATGGACCAAGCATTATATTATGTGCACAACAAGTAGTTGTTAAGCATGATATCAAAGTGTTAAGCAATGATGATATTGATCAAGCTTTAATGACAAAGAAAAAGATGAATACTGCTTCACTATCCAAGCCACCATTATCGCATGGAAATTAGCTAACTCATGCACCTTCTGAGAAACACAGACCACTGAATTTATTAAACCACTATTACTATCAATCATAGGCAAATATTATTGTACTCGTAGTCATTGACATTATGTTGCAGCAAAGCAAAGCTAAAAACAATCTGTCCACAAATGGCATGAAGTGTAAGCTATCATCCATCAATATGATGATATATGAACCATAGCATTAAGACTCTTATCATCAACTCATTATCACCATTATTCCCAACACAAACAAGAACTCAGCATAGAGCACAAGAAAAAAATTATGATACATTTGTGGCTTAACACTATGACTTACACCCTAAAAAAATGCAACTCCTTGATTTATAATAAAGGGGTTTGATATATAATGCACTAATATTCTCCCCTTGTCTTTTTGTTTCCTTTTAAATGCTTAGAAATGATTCTTGTGTAGCATGCACAAGATTTAGTCCTTTCTCTTCTTTTCCTTGCTTTCTTCTCCAGACTTCCAAGGTTTTTTTTTTTTGGCTTAAGCAGATTATCTGACTCTTTGTTGTTTCTAGATGATTTCTTCCACTGACCCCTGCAAAACATTGCTTTATGTCCAAAACCATTACATATATATCATACAACCAAAGATTTATAGTCTCTTATATTACTCTTTAGAGATAATTCACCACAGTTTCTTGCAATATGATCCATATGGTTACATTTGAAACATGTGACATTATCAAAGTTCTTTTTCCAATCATTCTTTCTCACATTCATCCAACATTGCAATGCTTTATGACCATATGCAAAACATGAATGGAAGTAACCAAAAAATGAACAATTGTACCTCATTGATTGACCTTGCCAAGTAGGAAGACCTCAGTTGATGTCCAAGGCTGTCAATATTTGAGAATTCTTATTTAACATAAACCTCCAATATCATATGCAGACCTTCATAATCAATTTAACCAGAATAAAACAAAATGAAAAATTGCCATTACAAATCTTTTCTTTACTTCTTATACCACCAATAGCAAAATCATGATGTCAGACCTCATTCATGACTTCATAGGGGTAAAATGTGTTACCATAATAGACTCCCCCTGAGTCTTTTCTTCTTCTTAGGACCTGGATAGTATCACATGTGCAAGGGGTGCACAAGGAGTTTTCACAAATTCATCGTTGTTTCTCTTCTTGTCATCTTGATTGCTCTTTCTTCTCCACACCAATGTAGACTTTTTCACTTGTTTTTTTAAAGTACTTGTCTTTCTATTAAATCTGCATTGTTGTATTTTATGCCCAATGTTATTACATCTGAAACAAATGATCTTGTGATTGATCTTAGGAACAAAATACTTCCTAAAGACATTTCCAACTTTGTTCCCTTCATAATTATCACTTGTATTCATTCTAAAATCTTTTCTAAAATGACCAAAGTTGTTACAATTGTAACACACCACATTCTTATTTCTAGAGACATTAGAATAATTCTTATTTTATCATCTCATGCAATCAATTTCCTTATGACCAAATTCATTACAAACATAACAATATCCTTGAAAATAATTATTATACCTAAATGACTGTTCATGCCAAGGATGTGAAGATCTGAAAACATTTCTCCTTTTTCTATGAATATCTTTAAATTATCTTCTAGCATCAGTGTCATCCTTTGGTGCAGCAATATGGTAACCAAGATCAACCTTCATTCTTGGTGTTTTCTTGAAGGTAAGCCTCTTTCCATCTGTAGTAGCAAACACTGACTCATGTTTAGATTCTTTGATAGAACTTTGTCCAACCTCATATCCCAATCTTGTAGGATACTTAGAATGCTTTTTCATGTTCAACATTTCATTCAATAGATCAATACTACAATCAAATTTTTGATTTTCACCTTATTGAACCTTGACACTTTCAAGCTCTTTCCTTAATGCAACTACTTCTCCTTCAAGTTTTAGACATTCAATCCTTTTAACCTCCAAATCAGACCTTGCAACATCTTCTATCCTCTTACATTTTTCAATTTCAATTTTCTAACTTATAATCATATCATCTTTAAGAGTTAGTTATTTTAACAAGGAATCATTATTTGAACATTTCTTTAAAGAAGCAACATCATTTTCTAGTTTATTGCACACTTCATCCTTGTATTTTAACTTGACTTCCAATCCATCTTCAATCCTTTTCCTATCAACCATTTGAGCTTTCATAAATTCAATAATCTTTTTAGATTTATCATAGTTTTGGTTAAATACCTTATTAGTATCAATACGCTTTCGAAGTTGTACCTTAAGTTCCTGATTTTCTTGTTTAAGCCTTTCAAGTTCATCTAAGGAAGCAACTAGTTCTCCTTCCAAATTGACCTCAAACTCATCACCTTCACATTCTTTTTCAAAGTCACTTACTAAGTGATCTCCTTCTTCTCCAACTACAGAATCATTTTTAGTATCAAATGGTAGGGGTATTTCTTAAGCCAAAACTTCACTAGACTTGAAAGGGATTGATTGATCAACTTTTTTCTTGACACTAGTGTTTTTCTTTTGACCTTTTTTTCTTTTTCACTTATCCATAACGAATACACCATGATCAGTAAACCCTAAGATGTTTAGACTTATGCACGAGTATGGCTCTATACACCAACATCAATTGAAACCATATATGTCTTCATAAAACACAGTTTGTATCATTTAAACAAAAGTACTTTCTTGAACTTGTGACATGTTAGATAAAATCCAAAACCATAATCAATCCTAGGTGGTTTATACCTATATGAGGGCCCTATTCTTTGATACCAATAGCTGGAATATTGGAATCACTAAGAGGGGGGGTGAATCGGTGATTTACAAAAGTCACAAATTTTTAAACTTTTAAATCAGAATATCAAATGACTATTGAAGAATAGACTTCACTTGAACTCAAAAAATATTATATGCATTATAAATCACATAAATATTTCATTAACTGAGACTGGCTTGATAAAATTTACACATTATAACTAAACCTTTTATGCAAGATGCTTTGATTTAAAGAATGACAGAAATGAATGTGTGACATCAACAAATTTTTATGCAACAGAAGACAATATTGTAATCAAGAAAATAAACCAATCACACACAAGATCATCACATAACACAATATTTTTTCCTGAGTGGAAAACCCTCTTGGGGAATAAAAACCATTCGAAAATTATTCTCTTTATTCACTTAGAGCACCGACTCTTCACAGTCCAAGAGAACCAACTCCTCCATAGTTTAGGAGTAGCAACTCCTTCATTTTCAGGAGCACCAACTCCAATACAATTCAGGAATACCAACTCCCTCATTTTCAGGAGCACCAACTCCAATACAAAAGCACAGAACATTGATATATCAAAGGGTTACTCTATTACAATACAAATCTCATATTTATCTCATTCTAATTTGTCTAATATCTTGAAGATTCAACTTGAATCTACAAAAAATACCAAACACATTAGATATATTGGCTATATCTCTATATCATATTTTCTAGGTTTTTATTACAGATCTTTTTTTTTGCATAATCTCTTTCTCAAAGGTTGTATATATCCACAACAGTGATTTTTCATTGTTTTTATATCTTTACAAAATATGCACACATTCTATCAACTGACTTCATCGAAGATTCTAGATCAAACAAAATACAGTAATAGTTATGTTCCAAAAACCCTTAATGCAATGACAAGTGGAGTATTTTACGGAAGCATCTTTTCCTTCACACCGCATTTATCATGTTGATAAAAACAAAATAAGTATCACTGCTAAGGCCTGCCAAGAGATGTAATAGATTTTCCACAAATTTTTTATGGCTTGAATGAAAAAAGAACAATTTCAAAACACTGATAATGGAGAGAACGAAATTGAAAGAAAAAGAATGATATCCTATCAGAACCCACCAACTCTTTTCCATATTTGAGAGAGTGAAACCATAATTGCCATAAAAAAATTCTTCAATCAAAGAGAATAATACATGTTCATGTAGCAAGAAAATAAAATAAATACCAAAGAGATTCGATGCCAACCACCATAGCTGCCCAGGTTTGTAACTCCCATAGAATTCCCTTGAAAGATCACAATTGACAACAACTTTTCATGCTCAGAGAAATCCCATATGTTGGTTGAGCTCTCATGATGAGCTGATTTTGAAATCAAAGAATGATGACAGACAGAGCTTCACTAGATTGCAGATCACAATGACTTCATGGCGACGGCTAGGGTTCCAAACCCTAAGCAAAAAGAAAACCAAATGAGTTTTCCCTATTTGTTCCATCTTTTCTCAAGTCATTCGATGACTTTTCCAAAGTTAACGATTCATTGGAGTTCGAAGAAACAAAAACACAATAATAAACAACTTATTAAAAATCTTATGAGTCTGTTGTCACTTCATTTACCATGGATTTCAACCACATCATCACCTTGATAATTGCTTTCCAATTGTCGATTCAAATTATCACTCAATAAAATTGATTCCATGTCAATATTTTTCAAAATACCGACCAGGTTAATGACAAATGATGGTTGTCGAATGCACATTAATCTACCAAGTATTATATTCAAAAGACTTTACACAAAGTCTAAAAATCAAGTGATCGATAGGAATAATATCACCTCTAATGAATGCTTAAGGAAACCCGATAGGGTTTAATTCTTTTTAGATGTCGACTCATCTATACCTTTATAATAAATGACCTTTGATAATATAATTTTATGAATTTAGGTCATAGTGATAATACCATAATGCCCAAAGCCTTAGACAGGGTAATTTCTTGTTAAAGCAATATATAAATAATGAACTAGATTTCATATGTCATATATATCAATCAATGTGACATAACCATTGATACCATGGAAATAAAAAGATGTCATGATGATATAGAATCAAATTACAATGCACTGAGTGCCAATACCAAGATCAACCTGAAAAATGATCAGTTGAAACAATATACCTGTTGAATAATACCTGAACCTGAATCATCAAGAACATGATCAACCTGAAGCATAAAGATCCTGGGACCTATCAAGATAGAAATGACATATATATATATGAATCAAATGCATGCCTTGAAATAAATGCATGCCCTATCACAATGAACACGATGTCAAATATCAGTACTAGAACATGTAAAAACTAAAACTTGAAAGTGCATGCCATGAACCATGTGAATCACCATATGGACCAACTGTAATCATCATGTATCAAAATAAGCTAAATTCAAAAATTTCATGTTATGAGAAGAGCATGTAAAGCAACTAACATCATCAAGAGCCATCAAGTATATATCATGTCAAGACAGCTGAATATAAAGAGCATAAAGATCCTGAGAGACCAAATCTAAAGTAGTCAAACCATGAGACTCAAAAAAAGGTAGATTTATCATCAAGGACAAACCATGATCACACTGAGATCCAACGTGCCTCCCATTGATGGTAGATACTCAATCTTATATATTAGCCACCACATCAGCACTAGAGGTATTACTAGCATAAAATGACAATGATGGAAAAGAGAGAGCTATCTACTATATCAGTCAAACTCTTGTAGGATATGAGCTTAACTATAGACCCATTGAACAAGCATGCCTTGCAGTTTTTTTTTCCACATAGAATCTTAGGAATTATATGTTGAACCATAGAATGAAACTGATAACTAAGATTGATCCTTTGAAATATCTATTGAGAAAAGCAACTCTGACAGGTCGACTAGCAAAGTGGGTCATGATTTTGAGTGAATATGAAATAGAATATGTTGATTGTAAGGAAATAAAAGGACAGCTGATAGTCGATCAACTTCTCAGGAACACCAAATCTCAAAATCCTAAAGATCTAAAGATCCTAAGGATTTTTCTATTTCAACAATGAATAGTACAAATGTGGGGCAGCTTCAGAACGACCATTCTTGCACCAACAAGCATTAAGGATTTTTGGTAACTAAATAATTTGGTTCTTAGTAACAAATTGAGAACACCTAGCCATATACATACCCGCTTTTCCACTTAAGGCTCTTACTACCATTCTCGTTCCACTTAAGGCATGGTACTAGGTGCAGTATGTTATACAATCCAAGATAGAAGGTACTTTCTCATGATTTCCCAACCTTTAATATAGCTCGCCAATAAATGTGCTTGCAAGAACTTTCCTATGAGTTTCTCATTGTGGGGTGTGTCTCATAGTAAGTCCTCTCTTACAGGTGACACAAAGCATAAAGGTGTACTTAAGTATTTCTCTTCACCCAAGATCGCACGAAGTGCAAGGGGATTAGATACGTACTATAAGTTCACACAAAAAACAAAGTACACTTGGAGTGTTTCTCTTCACTCAAGATCACACAAAGTGTAAGGGGATTGGATATTCACTACAAGTGTGTCACAACAAAGCAAGCACTCATTCATTTTAACCTCTAAAGCTAAGATGAATTCATTTTATGCACCAAAGGAAATTTTAAGTTTCCTTATTCAATTTTAAACCCAAAATATAATGATGAAATGAGGGTTCAATTTTAGTCTCGTTTGAGCATTCTTTTTAAACCCAAATGAAAATTAGTGAGGTCCTCAAGCATAAAATTAAAATCATAAGAAATTAGGTTATAATTGCCCAAAACTGTCGAAACACTTGTTACAATTATAGTTCAAATGATAATAGTATGCTTCTTTTCAAGTTGTATTGTCCAAACCTGCAAAACCTAGTTAGTCTAAAAACCAAAACAAGAATTTAGAGACATGTTAGAAATCAAATGAAATAAAAAATTTAAATAACATGTCAAAACTTAAAGCAAATGTGTGTTTGGTTCAATTTTATCCAACTTTGAAAGCTAATTCATTTTATCCTTTCAAGTGTTTGAGAAATAGTTTTAGAAAATTGGATTATAATAGAAACTTGAGATAATGAAAACTTTCTCAAATCTTGATCAATTTTGAAATCATAAAATGTTTTGGAAAGCTAAACATGAGATCTTCAAAACCCAGCAACCTTTCTGCAAGATTAGTCATATAGAATTCATTAAAAATTAAGAAAAATCATGCATTTTAGAGATTAAACCCAAAATTTTAAAACAAAAAAATTAATGATGGACAACAACTTGAGATAATGACAACTTCCTCAAATCTTAATCAATTTTTAAATCATAAAATGTTTTGAAAAGCTAAACATGAGATCTTCAAAACCTAGCAACCTTTCTGCAAGATTAGTCATATAGAATTCATTAAAAATTAAGAAAAATCATGCATTTAAGAGATTAAACCTAGAATTTAAAAAAAAAAAAACACACAAAACATTAAATTTTGCCCTCCTAGCACCAGAATGTAACCAATGGCATAGTGAAGATTAACTTTACCCAATCCATATGAATTTGAGGCATATTTTACCCACTAAGCATCAATCCCAATAAGATCATCCACTATAAACAAAGACAAAGAAGCCATTAAAACTAACATTCTAAATCATGAAAGTTTGACAAACCTCTAATCTAAGACATTGAAACTTATCCTATTGGGGGAGTGGTGTCGCATTGATGTGGAATGGCAACCCTTTCCCAATCCCTTGGATAATGAGCTTGTTTCAATTAGTTTTATTGAAGAAAAGTAATGAAACCATAGGTAGATGTGTATGAAAATGTGATTTAAAGCTAAATGAACATGATGCAAGCTATTTTAACATGATTTATGCTAAAATGATCGATATGGGTGTATGCAAATCAATTCTAAATGTATGCAAGCTTCAAAAGATTAAAATCCTAATTAATAAATAAGCTAAATGTATGCATCTATGTTATCATGGAATCCATTAATGGAAGCTAAGCTAATATGAAAGTAAATAAAGCTAAAATGATGTTAAATGTGAATACAAGTTCAAATTATTTTAACAACATAAGTTATTTGTTAAAAGATGGATCCATTTGTCTCCAAATAGCGACCTATTTATAGGAAAGCAAATGAAAAATGAAGGGCTAAGATTGAAAAATCTAATCAATGGTAAAAAAGGAAAGAATATGGAGGCATGGATCATGGATTCTCATCAAGGGTTGAAAATTCAAGTTGATATTTAATCAAGGACTTACATTCATCCAAACAAACACACTTTTGACCTGTACAAGAGGTCACAATTTAACTTACACAAGAAGTTTTGAGATAACTAGCACATGAAGCTTTGTAAGAATATTCCATTTTTCAAATGAGTGAGAAAAAATAATATTCTTTGGGATATTCTCATGGGTGAGGGAAATAGATATTTTAGCAAATTAAATCAAAGTTTTAATGTGCAAAAGGGGAAGGAATATTCATTTTGGAAGAATGTGCAAAGGAAGAATATTCCCTTGGAATATTCCTTTGCAAGTGGGCGGAATTAGATTTATTAGTAATTTGATAATTAAATGAAGTTTCAATTATGAAAATTAGGGGATTTAAACAATATTCATTAAATAAAATGATTTAATGAAAAAGGGAAGGTGATATGACATTTAATTAAATAACAGGGTTATTAAATTAAATAAGAGGACTTTAGGGATTTAAATTAAATAACTTGATGTATTTAATTTAATAAGATGAAATGTTAGGATGAAAGGGGATGAATTAACCTAATTAGGTCAATTGGATTAATAGATGAAAATGAGGCAATTAATTAAATAGCTAGGATAATTTAATCAATTAAGCAAAAAGAGGATGGGTTTTAGGATGAAATGATGTTATTTAGCCAATGTGATTCATCAAGACATTTTTAAGTATCTACATTTTTCCCCTCTTTGAAGCAATGTAATAATTGCATTGGTTCAAAGACTGATGTTGATTTTGATGATGACGACGATGTAGAAATGAATATCGATGATCTCTTTGAGACGTTGATAGCCAAGCTAAAGTTGATTGATCTGATTGATTGATTGATTGATTGATAACATTATTGAAGATTCACAATAATGCAAGCATTGTGTTGAATAACACAAGGATTGGTAGGAAAAGATATATCCCAATGATGATTGATTTGATAATTTGATCAAGATTTTTCTAGCAAGTCTAGGAACAAAATATATTACATGATTTGATATCGATATGATCGAAAGATGGTTGGTTTCCCCCTCGAGAGATCAATTGAAGAATAAAGTGTTTTGATTGGGCTCACAATAGGTGAAAATTAGACTTATGCTTGAGATTTTAGGTTGCTTTTGAATCAAAGAGCTGCAACTTTTTAGATTGTTGAGTTGAAGATAATATAGATGCCCCACTCTAACCCAATGGTAGAGGGATTGTTGGTGTGCTATCTCAGATATTTATGTAGACAGATTTCAAGATGTATAGACAATCATCAGCTATGAGTAGCCTCATGCATATTTTGATACATCACAAATATTTGATACTTGGATAGAATTGTTAGTAAAGATAGAAGAATAAGATGAATAGAAGTAGAAGAATGAAAACAAATGAACTTTGACCATTGATTCAAAAAATTTATTTAGAATTCCAACAAGTCCATGATCCACCGAGACTTTATTAGAGATGGTGATGCATCATGATGATGATGATGATGATTTTCTCATATCTTGGAATTGGGATTTTTTGTCATTCCTTATTTTTGATATAACACATATACACAATGCATCAAGGTATTGAAAACCAAGATGGTGTTGTATCTAGTGTAATGGAATTTGACTCTGTAGGAATTTGACTCTGTAAACATATAGGATAGTTCTTGTTCACACATTGATATATAGAAACCTCGTTGGAATGTAAGTTAGAAGCTTAGAATATCTTAGACCAAATCATACATAGTAGTCAACAATATACTCTAAACAACCTTCCTACACACAACTAAGCAAGTATGCGCCAAGATTATTGTACAAGAATACCCACAAGCATAGTAAATGAAAATATAATGATCAATGCCCCATTCCTTTCTCTCTAAATCATTTTGATATACATCATTGAGAGGTCCTCAAAATTGGTCATTAAGATAAATCAAAAGAAAAGATCAAACACAAACAGTCAGTGTTATCTATATCTCTTGCCAATTTTAACATAGCTAAGGTGATTTCTGATACTGATGTCCATTGCAGGAAGGATGCATCCTAGGACATGTTGATCAGGTATTTTGATTAGTATGAGGTGTGTGATAAGTTGTTGATACAAACTTCACTCACTCATTTACCTATTATTTAGACTCTACATTTTGACACTTAAGTTCTCACTTTACAATTTGCTATACTTGATTTGTTTTGTTTTACCAAAGGTTGAAGGTGACGCTTGATTTATTATTGGTGGAAGTTTATTGCGGGTGAAATTGAAATGAGATGGATGGTTTTGGATTTTTTAGATTATTTCAATGCTTTTGGTATTTTAAAAATGTTTTGAGGTTGATTTTGGTCTTTTTAAAAGTTTATGTGGATGTTTTGGTTTTTGATTATTTGAGGTTGTTTAGGGTTTTCCAAGGTTTTCCAATGTTTTTGTGTTTTTCTAAGATTTCCAAATGTTTTGTGTTTTTCTAAGATTTTCAAATATTTTGTGTTTTTCTAAGATTTCCAAATGTTTTGGGATTTTTTGTTATCTGAATGTTTAACATTTTTCAGATATTTGAATGTTTAGGGATTTTATGAAGTTCGGCCAAGAACCTAACCTAAAAGACTATCCTAAGGGCCTTGGGGGATTATCAAAGATGAGCCTTGCCTACGTTATACACGTAGAGACCACATAGTTTGACTGACTTGACTTATTGAAGATGAAGATATGAATAGATGATGAAAATGTCAGTTTATTATGATGGGCTCCTAAAGGACTGGCCTAGGGTATCTCATGGGCACATCAATGATGGCATTTCCTACATTCAAACTCATAGGCTTGTAGTTCGACAAGGTACCGCTTTTGGATTTTTGATGTTTTGACCTTTTTAAGGTTTTTGATGTATTTTGGATGTTTTGGATTTTGACTTTACAATTTTTTGAATGTTTTTGGATTTTAATTGTACATGATTTTGGATGTTTTTGGATTTTTGATAAAATTTTATGAATGTTTTTGGGATTTTCGATGAGATTTTGAAGTAAATGATACCTAGATCATGATATTGATGTCATGTTGTGAGATATACGATGGATCAAGAATTATTCAAAAACAAGAGTGCAATAACCTGCCCCTAGTATCTAGTAATTCTTCATAATACAATGGATAAATCAAGATAGGTAATGTATATGGGAAGAATTTTAACAAAGTTTTATCATGCTAGATATGGGCTATGGGACTACACGAGAAAATGGTAAAGAGCCTATCAAAATTTTTCCATGAGTAGAGTTGAAGTATACGCCAAATCTTTGTCAAGATCAAGATAAAGTGGGATATCTAGATGAATCTGGATTGGATGGATGGAAGGAACATTGGTTTTATCATGAAAAGGATGAGATGCTTCTATCCAATAAGGATCATATAGGTACTCAATTCTACCCATGACGCCTTTTTTCCACGTTTTCATCATGGTACTTGCCCAAAGTGCCACTATAGTGGTTTTCACTAGAGGATGATTTTTTTTTATTATTATTTTCTTGATTTTTTTAATTTTTTTAATTTTTTGGAATTTTTACCCTCATGTTGAACCACCGATGGAACTGATGTGGAGGTCATTTTCATAATGTACCAGCGGTATCTTTCTTGGAGAAGATTATTTACTAAGATGTGAGCACTTGAATGCAACCTTGAATAATTTTGATTTGCCTTGTGGATACCAAAATTAACCTTGTCTATGTGTGCACATTGTGATATGGTACCTTCAGAATCCTTATGATGAAGGGTAGCTTCCAGCACATGGTCAATACAAGAATTGGATATCATGAATGGAGTGGATGGTGACATGTATGAGGGAATATGAGATGTATTGGTTGATGGTTTGGAACCTTTGACTCTCCAAACTTGGGAAGATGAGAAATGATGGGTGGGAATGGAGGTTTTTGTGGAATTATGACCAACCACTGGATATATTGTATTCCTTTCTTGAGAAGCTTACTTCTGTATTTGAGGACTCTTTTGATTAATATATTTCCCCTTTTGATTTTTCCCCATAGTTTCTTTGACTAATGGAGTTTTTGAGGCATGATTTTCTTTATTTTTCTTTGGTATCCATTTGTACTTGACATGTTCTTTTTCCTTTACTGCTTCATTTTCTTTGATGATATTTTCCTTGCTTAAATAGGAATCTTCTTTTTATGTTGGTCCCAATTTACATATGAGATGATGGGTGACTGCCAACTCATGATACGACTAGTTGTAGCATTGACAGTATTTTTATCCTAAGGATCCTTCGTGCCCCATATGTTGATGTTTGTTATAGACAATATTTTCCGCAACGTTGTGAAGGTATTAACAATACCTAATCCTTTGCCCTGATAATGTATCCTCTGATCCATAGCCATTGAATATGACTTTTCATGAACACATGATATTGCTATGGGTTCTTGTTTTTCATGAATATAAACTATTTTCTTTGGTTCTATGACATTTTTTTATGTTGATACTGCTTCAAAAGATGTTGATGTTGACTCAAAAGATGTTGATGATGCACAATCATTGTAAGAATCAATATTTTGACCATTACTTGCTCTTGTGTAGGAATATCAAGATTGGGAGACTCATATTTTGGATGAAGAATGTCTATATGTCCATCAGAAAGAAACATCCCAGGGGTGATATCGGGGACATCTTTGGAGTTCAAAATGGTTTGGAAGATGTCCCTTAGCTCTTGGTGAAACTCTAGGGATAGGGGTTCTTGATCCTATCTCAATTCGGAGGAACTTTCATTATCTTCAGGAGCCTCTTCTTGACATGATCCTTGGGTGGTTGATGCATCATTGATAAAAGACTCTTTGCAATACTCAATAGGTATGGGTGCAACAAAGGATATTTTTGGCTCATTTGGAATTTCTTCAACATGCCCAATTATTAAGTCATGTGTGGGAGATATATTACAATTTGATACCCACTTGATGTCATTACGGTATAAAATAGTGCTAAATATTGTTGATGGGTTTGGACTTTGTTTTAAAATAGTATCTTGATATGTGTCTGATTCCTCATGTTGTGATAAAAAAATATGTCCCACTGTGGTATCATGAGTATTGTTTACATTTTTTGAGGTTGATGCCTTTCTTGAATCTTTTTATTCGGTATGGTCAAGCATAGGGTTTTTGTAAATTTTTAGATTTGCATTCCCATATTTTTTGATCCACATGAATATCTCCTTGTTCAATAATATTTTCTATTAGATGTTTGAGTCTAATACAATTTTATGTATTATGACCTTTGTATTGGTGAAATTCGCAAAAATTATCGTCTCTATAGCTATGAGGTTTGACTTGTGGCTCTTGATAGTTTGAGAAATATGGGAGTGTGATAAGAGTATAGTGTATCAACCTTTTCAACACATCATCCATAAGTTCCTCTAAGGGAGTGAATTGTCTCTTAGACTCACTATTTGTTCTCTATTGTCCATGTTGAATGTTTGTAGCATTGATCATTGGTTGATTTTTTTGTGGTTGTGTGTATAGTTTTTGTGTGTTCATGGTTTGGGTGTTTGTAGTGTTGATTGTTGTTTGGTTGTTTGAAAGTGATGTGTATGGTTGTTGTGTATTCATGGTTTGGATGTTTTCTTGTCTAGGAGAATTTAAGACCACATTTGCATCAACAACACCATCACTAGTATTATTCTTGTTCTTGGTCCAATAGAAGGGCTTGTCATTAAAACTAGTGGATGGGCAGTTGTCTTTACAAACTTGTGTGCTTCCCTATGAGATTAGGGCTCTCATAATGTTAAGGGCTCTAGGGACAAGACCATCATAAGAGGTAATGCACTACATCTTTAAGTGGAAGGACAGATCTGGATCTAGATTTGCTATGATTATCCCTACTTGTTTTTTATTGGGAAGAGGCCACTTGCTCTTACTTGCTCTTTTCCTTCATCGTTGCGAGAAATTGGTGAAGGATTCTCCTTTGTTTTTTTTGAGATTATACAACTCTTATAAGCTTACATCCATGTCAAGATTGAAGGAGAAGTGATATATGAATTTATCAATGATTTATTGGAAATTTTTTATGCTTGGAGGTAATTGCAAAAACCAATCCATGACAGGACCTGTTAAATTTTGTGGGAAGAGGCACATTAAGTAGGAATAATTATAGGCCACCTCCATGCACATGAAATTGAATTCCTTGACGTTATCCACAGGATTTCCTCTCCCTTTATATTTATCAAATTTGAGAATTTCAAAACTAGGAAGGAATGGTACCATTGCAATGTTTCAGTCGAATGGATAGGGACATAGATTTTGTGTATGAGGCTTATTTGTCTTGCCCATCTATATGTCTTGCATTTCTTGTGACAATGCTTTGAGTTGTGATGCTAGAGCATCTTGCGGGTTTGGTGGCAAAACATATGTCGGGATGATGGATGGGTTGTATGTGGGATTCTAATATGATGAGGCATTGTATGGTGTGTATGGTGATGTAAGATAAGGTGATGATGGTGTAGGCGTATATGTTCCTAATTTTTTCAGGTTGACAATGTCTTTTTGAGGGTTATAGTATAAACCCTATTTTTATTATCGTTGTGTGATCAATTGTTTTTGTTGGGAATATTGTTGAGCTTTTTGTTGTTTGGCTTGTTGTTATTGAGATTTTTGTTGCAAGTCTAAGGCAGATTGTTGGGCTTCTTGTTTTTGTTATTGTGCTACTAAGACAACTTGTTGGACTTGATGTTATTGTTGTGCTAATAAGACAACTTGTTGAGCTTGTTGTTGTTTTTGTGCTACTAAGGTTTCAGGATGTTGTTGTTGTTGTTGTTGTTCTACTAAGACTACTTGATGTTGTTGTTGTGCTACTAAGGATTCTTAATTTTTTTGTTGTTCTACTAAGGTTGCTTGATGTTGTTGATGTGCTACTAAGGTTGCGTGTTGTTGTTGTTGTTGTTGTTGTTGTTGTTTTTGTTGTTGTTGTTGTTGTTGTTGTTGTTGTTGTTGTTGTTTTTGTTGTTGTTGTTGTTTTTGTTGTTGTTGTTGTTGTTGTTGTTGTTGTTGTTGTTTTTGTTGTTTTTGTTGTTGTTGTTGTTGTTGTTGTTGTTGTTGTTGTTATTTTTTGTTGTTGTTGTTGTTGTTGTTGTTGTTGTTGTTGTTTTTGTTGTTGTTTTTATTGTTGGACTGCTTGTTGATAAGCTTGTTATGCTTGTTGTAAAGCTAGGGAATGTGCTTTCAATGTAACATGAGTTGGTTTTTGGGACATTTACAATGGTTTTTGTGTTTTTATGTTTTGATTGGGTTGCGGGTTGTTGATGATAGGTTGGGGGTTACCTTGGTTTAACATTCCTTGTAAGATAGTGGATTGAGGTGGAGGAATGTAAGTTTGAGGTCCCATTTGATTTTGCATGATGTGGGGGACCAAGGGTAAAGATGATGATGGTGACATTAGATATTGCGATGTTAAGGGCATATTAGGACCTTGAGTCCATTGATTGAAAGGATTCCCTTGATCGATGCTTTGGGGATTCCCTTGTGCTTGGGATGCGGTCAAGGTATTTCCTTGGTTGATGGGGTTCATAACCAAGGTGTTTTTTTTATTTGGTTCAATGACAGATGGATTTTATGTGGATGGTGGATTGACTTGAGTAGCTTTGGTAACCACTTTTTTTTATGTGTCAATGGGGTTGTTGGAACCACTTGCAAAGGGTTTCCCTTGTGTGAGGGTGTTATATTTCCCTTGTTTTCTTACTTGAGGCACTTGGTTCACATTGCCTAATGTTGTGTTATTTGTGGTGATGGATGAAGATGGTTGCACTCAAAATTTTGAGGTTGTTGTGGCGTCATGGAATGTAAGTGGTTTGCCAAATGTTGGTGTCCAACCTGTGTTTTGGGGAAGGTTGGCGATTAATGGAATGGTCATGTTGTGAATACCCACAGTTGTGTTTGTTCCCAAACATGAAGTGAGACCAAGGTTAGTTCCTAGCCAAGTTGCAAGACTAGATGTTAAGGGTTGACTTGGCACAAGGGATGGGGTTGTTGAATTGTAGATTGGGTTAACCCTCATGTCAAATTTTGCATTAGAAAATTTGGATGATTTTGTTTGTACTCAATGATTTTGTCTTTAGTATGTTGAAGTGGGTTGTTTGTAACATCTTCTACCTCATATGATCCTGATGGAGATGATGGTTGTTATGATGGGGTAACTTGACTTCTTGGATAAAATTCTTGAGGATTGGGATCACTTGAGGTGAATGGGACTTTAGTTTTCTACATGGTTCTCTTGTGTTGTGATCTTGTTTTTACCATAAATTTTGGGTCACGTATGAGAGATTTGTGTTGAGATTTGTAATGTTTAAACTCTCTAGTTGACTTAAATCTAGGTAGAAGGGACACTCTAAGTATTTTTGGAGCAATGATGATAATGGGGGATGAAAAGGTGGATAATGTGGGAAGTAATCTTTGCAAACATTTTGGGATAACACTTTTGACTTAGAAGCTTTGATGTTTTGATGTTAGGATAAAGGATGGTTATGAACTTTTGAATCTTTAGGGTAGACTCGTGACCTTCAAGATAGACTAGTTAAAATATGATAACTAACTTAACTAAGTGCATGTAAAATGATTTTTTTCATATACAAAGTAGCTAAGTTAGGGGTTCGTTTGATAGATGTTTAAGTCCAAAGTGTTGGTGTATTCAAAAGTTTGCAAAGTTTAGTGAAGTGAAGGATGAAATATGATGAAGGATGGATGAAATGTTTGACCCAATGTTGACCTGGAATGAAATTTTATTTTCCAAGACCAAGGTAGTGAGAAACATGCTATACCTATAAAGTTTTTAAACCCTAGGGACTCAATGATTTTGGAAAAATAGAAGTCAAATGATTTTGAAAATAAGACCCAATGATTTTGATAATAGAACTCAATGACTTTGGATAATGGAAATAAATTATTTTGACAATAGAACCCAATGATTTTGACAATAGAATTTGGAATCAATGTTTTGCAATGCCTTCCTTGTATGGTAGCAGCCGTAAGGTTAGGATGTTCCATCAGAGCAATCAGATGCCAAATGGTCATGTGGGGTTCAATTTATCAATTTATCTTTCTTAATTGAGTTTCTTTTACCACAAACACTTGTCTTGATTAAGTTCAAACTAAATTTCTATGTCAAAAACATCATCAATTCAACAAAGTCCAATTCGTGAAAAGGATGAAGTCAAGGGCATAATTACCTAGGTTAACTTTGGAAAATATGGATTGAGATATAAATCAAGATATTTAGGAATATCTAAGGATAGAAATCCTTAGGACAAGCATTAATATCAAGGCTATTTCAAAAGGTATCCATACTTAGACCAAAGGGTTTGAAATTTTGAGGAAGGTAGTGAACGTTTGTTTGCAATGTTTTGGAACCAAGCATAGTATTGAACTGACTCACAATAATTTACCATCCTAGATTCAGAAGATATTGCTTGTTGAATCCCCACTCAAATTTCTCCAAACAGTAAGACAATGTGAATAGTTAGAGATTTGGTGATACTGGCTCCCCTCCACAACACACAATTCTTAGGACCACCAAATCTCAAAATCCTAAAGATCTGAAGACCCTAAGGATTTTTCTATTTCAATAATGAATAGTACAAATGTGGGGTGGCTTCAGAATGACCGTTCTTGCACCAACAATCATTAAGGATTTTTGGTAACTAAAAAATTTGGCTCTTAGTAACAAACAGAGAACACCCAGCCATATACACACCCACTTTGCCACTTAAGGCTCTTACTACCATTCTCATTCCACTTAAGGCATGGTAATAGGTGTAGTATGTTATACAGTCCAAGATAGAAGGTACTTTCTCACAATTTCCCAACCTTTAATATAGCCCGTCGGTAAATGTACTTGCAAGAACTTGCCTATGAGTTTCCTATTGTGGGGTGTGTCTCATAGTAAGTCCTCTCTTAAGGGTGACACAAAGCATAAAGGTGTACTTAATTATTTCTCTTCACCCAAGATCACATGAAGCACAAGGGGATTAGATACGTAGTACTATAAGTGCACACAAACAACGAAGTACACTTGGAGTGTTTCTTTTCACCCAAGATCGCATGAAGCGCAAGGGGATTGGATACGCACTACAAGTGTGTCACAACAAAGTAAGCACTCATTAATTTTAACCTCTAAAGCTAAGATGAATTCATTTTATGCACCAAACGAGGTTAAGTTGCCTTGTTCAATTTTAAACCCAAAATATAATGATGAAATGAGGGTTCAATTTTAGTCCTAATTGAGCATTATTTTTAAACCCAAATCAAAATTAGTGAGGTCCTCAAGCATAAAATTAAAATCATAAGAAATTGAGTTATAATTTCCCCAAAAGTATCAAAACACTTGTTACAATTATAGTTCAAATGATAATAGTATGCTTCTTTTCTTCAAATTGTATTGTTTAAACCTACAAAACTTAGTTAGTCTAAAAACCAAAACAAGAAGTTAGAGACATGTTAAAAATCAGATGAAATAAAAAATTTAAAGCACATGTCAAAATTTAAAGCAAATGTGAGGTTGTTTGGTTCAATTTTATCAAACTTTGAAAGCTAATTCATTTTATCCTTTCAAGTGTTTGAGAAACATTTTTTAGAAAATTAGATTATAACATCAACTTGAGATAATAAGAACTTTCTCAAATCTTAATCAATTTTGAAATCGTAAAATTATTTGAAAAGATAAACATGAGATCTTCAAAACCCAACAACCTTTTTGCAAAATTAGTCATATAGAGTTCATTAAAAATTAAGGAAAATCATGTATTTTAGAAATTAAACCCAATTTTTTTTATAAAAAACAACAAAATTAATGATGGACAGCAACTTGAGATAATGAAAATTTCCTCAAATCTTAATCAATTTTTAAATCATAAATTTTTTTGGAAAGCTAAACATGAGATCTTCAAAACCCGGCAACCTTTTTGCAAGATTAGTCATATAGCGTTCATTAAAAATTAAGGAAAATCATGCATTTAAAAGATTAAACCCATAATTTTTAAATAAAAAACACACAAAACATTAAATTTTTCCCTCCTTCTAATGCCAAAATGTGACCAATGACATAGTGAAGGTTAACTACACCCGATCCATATGAATTTGAGGCATATTTAACCCACTGAGCATCAATCCCAATAAGATCATTCACTATAAACAAAGACAAAGAAGCCATTAAAACTAACATTCTAAATCATGAAAGTTTGACAAACCTCTAATCTAAGACATTGAAACTTATCCTATTGGGGGAGCGGTGTCGCATTGATGTGGAATGGTGACCCTTTCCCAATCCCTTGGATAATGAGCTTGTTTCAATCAGTTTTATTGAAGAAAAGTAATCAAACCATGGATAGATGTGTATGAAAACATGATTTAAAGCTAAATGAACATGATGCAAGCTATTTTAACATAATTTATGCTAAGATGATCGATATGGGTGTATGAAAATCAATTCTAAATGTATGCAAGCTTCAAAAGATTAAAATTATAATTAACAAATAAGCTAAATGTATGCATCTATGTTATCATGGAAGGCATTAATGGAAGCTAAGCTAATATGCAAGTAAATAAATCTAAAATGATGTTAAATGTGAGTGCAAGTGAAAATGATTTTAACAGCATAAGTTTGTTGTTAAAAGATGGATCCATTTGTTTCCAACTAGTGACCTATTTATAGGAAAGCAAATGAAAAATGAAGGGCTAAGATTGAAAAAGCTAATCAATGGTCAAAAAGGAAAAAATATGGAGACATGGATCATATATTCTCATCAAAGGTTGAAAATGCAAGTTGATATTTAATCAAGGACCTACATTCATTCAAAAAAACACACTTTTGACCTATACAAGAGGTCACAAGTTAACTTGCACATGAAGCTTTGTAAAAATATTCCATTTTTCAAATGAGTGAGAAAAAAGAATATTCTTTGGGATATTCTCATGGGTGAGGGAAATAGATATTTTAGCAAATTAAAACAAAGTTTTAATGTGTAAAATGGGAAAGAATATTCCATGGGAATATTCTTTTTGGAAGAATGTGCAAAGGAGGAATATTTCCTTGGAATATTCCTTTGCAAGTGGGGGGGGAATTAGATTTATTAGTAATTTGATAATTAAATAAAGTTTCAATTATGCAAATTAGGGGATTTAGACAATATTCATTAAATAAAATGATTTAATGAAAAGGGGAAGGTGAACCTATCAACAACATGCACCTTTGTCGATATTATACATAGCTTCTAAAGAATCTTGTCAAAAGTCAAAAAATACGAGAAAATAAAAAAAGTTAAAAAATACAAAAAGATCAAAAGTCAAAAAATGCAAAAAAAAACCATCACCCTGATGAAAACCTGGAAAATAGGCATCTTGGTGACATCATCAAAAAATCAAAAAATAGAAAAAATAGTAAAGAGAAATAATTCCTCAATAGTGAAAACCACATTGGTGGTGCTTTGGATAAGTACCATGGTGAAAACTTTGCAAACAAGTGTCATGTGTAGTCAGTCTTTGCTTTATCGTCTACCATCATTCTATTTGGTTTTTCACTGTAACAAAGGGTATTTTTCCACACGATAGGTTAGTAAATTACATGCAAACATATAAACCTACAATACGTAATGAAGTGCAAAGGAAATTAATAAAGAAATACATAGAGTGATCTCACCCAAATTCTTCATCCTCCATGGCTGACCTCCATTACACCTTCTAGCTTGCTGAAATGTAAAAGGTTGCCCTCAAATTTTGATGAGCAATCTAAACTATAGACTAGTCCTAAGCAAGTGTTGAGGGATTTAAGAATCTATGCAAGAGAATATCAAATCCTATATGCAATATTCAATGACTAAATGACAAGATAAATGCTAAGCTCAAGAGAATGCAAGAATATTTTCAAGATATTAAGAGATATTGTAGAAGAAGAAGAAGTTGAGAGATAAAATTAAGAGATCACAAACAAGACTAAAATTGCCTTTTTATAGAAAAGTCAATTTTAGGTGAATGGCCAAGATTAAAAGATGAGAAATTCCCTAAGATCAATGGCCATAAAAGCATGTGACAACCCACAATTAGGGTTAGGGCAATATTTTTTATTTTTAAACAAAAGTGGAGAACCACTATATATTATTATATAATAAAACATATTTTATACAAAAACTGGCTCAAAGAGCATACCAGGAGGAAAGAGTCAACGAGAAAACCTCCGGTTATAACTCATAAATATTAAAAACTAATCTATGATCAAAAATTTTGTTCAGATTACATTGAGTATATTTTGTTTAACCTATTGGCCTGAACATAAATATTCGAGGCATATAGGGATGCCATTTATAGATCTAGAAAATGGCATATATGCATTTTAGAATAACCTGATAATCCATTTCATCTGTAATTTGTTGCAAATTTATCAAAACCTGCAAAAAACCTTCATTGTTTCTAGATTCAATTATTCCTCCATCTGCATGAGTTCGAGCAAGTTATCACCCTGCTCTTCATTTCCCTCTTCTTCCATGTGAGGATTAACTGCTATGTTCATGTCTGGAATAGGTGCCATGGCTAGCCTCTTGTTTTTTCCACCTTGTGGCTGAGATTTACCACATTCTGGTGTACAACATGAGCCAGAGGTTGAACACTTGTTTGAAGAATACCTGTATTTCTCTACAATAAAGGAGATACATGATAATAATTATGATGAAGTAGAAACGAAGTATAGTGATATTTTTCCCTGAAAGTTCCAGACATATCTCTCCCCAAATGATGAGAGTATCTTGTTAGAGCTCTATTCAAATGGCTAGGGTCTAAGAATTCTAAAGACAATTTTAAAGCATCATAAACATTGACATATACTTTATTGTGAGGTAAAAAGTGTGGAGGGAAGATACCACCCATGTAGCCTTCACCATGTGAAAAAATGTATTTTTGAGCACTGGTAAGAAGACCCTCATTTTGCAGAAAGATGTCATTTACCATTTTTTCTGCTATGACATTTATAGAATCTAGACATTGGATCATATCCATGATATTAGATATAAAGATTGAGAAAACATTTGACGGAAAAATCAACCTCATGGTTTTCGGCTGAAGAAATTCGCTTCCAATGATGCATTTGAGACATCTATAATCACAAGGGTAGAAAAATTTAAAGACAATTTGTAAATGTTGCATTTCAACCTTACCAGTAATCAAAGTTTCCCAACTTTGCACAGGAAACCACATTCTTAAGTTTTGAGGAAGATAATCCATCAAGTTGCTTGTTCCTGAGCAAGTCTTCAGGCTCCACGCAAATGCACAAACTTTGGTTAGGACAAAGAGACTGAAAAGGAGAAACAACCTCAACCAGCTTCACCAAGCCAAAAGAAACTATGTAGCACAAAAACATTGTGAAACAACCCAGTTAAATAGGCGGAGGAAAGCCCTATTCCAATAAAATAGTCCTTACTATCATTTCAGATACTCTTGAAAAGGCTTCTAACACAATCTAGATCGTGCTAAATTTATTCCATTAAATTCATTTATCAAAATTGAAAGTTTGTGTACACTCCTTTCTTCATAACAAGCCACATGTTACTCTCCAAACTACCATGTGATGATTATCCTAAGCTGCAGGATGGCTTATACATGATAGAGAAATTTTTCATTCATGAAATTAAGCTCCGGTACCTAACAATACATTTAAATAAGCCACGATAGATACAATAATTACCTTGATCTAGCAACAAATCTTATGTTGCATCATGCTTATTGAAATGCATGATGATATGAGAAGAATTATACACGTCACATGCTTTCTATACCGTTTCGATCCCAATCCCTCGATAAACAATGAGTGGGATAAAGCACAAAGGATTTGACATGATATGTACCTAAATTAGGTCAACAAAAGATGTCACCTTCCAATTTTTCTTGAGACAGCTAATACCTCATAGCCTATAAATGATTCCATGAACTTGCTAATAATATTACACATGTAATTGCCAACTATAAACATGCAAGTTGGAAATATTTTAAAATTGTAAAATTAAATTTTAAACTTGCACCTCCATAATTGACAATCACAATAGTAAAAATTACTTTTCCATATTGAATGAGATTCCTCTAATCAAAGAACATTTTCCTCTTTAGAGATAATATTTTCCAAAGAAAGATCAATTTTTCCAATTTTAAGTATATGAACCACTTCCTTTTTAGATTGATCACAGCCCAAATTAGCTAGATAATCTGCTACCATATTTCCTTCTCTGTAAGTGTGCAATAATTGAAAATGAGCTACTTTATCAAGCAAATTCAGGATTTGCTTGACTATATATGCCAACTTCCAATTTTGAATTTTTTGATCCCGGTAAGCATTAATTAAAATAAGAGAATCCCCTTTCAATCTGGAGATTTGGAATTTTAAAATTAAGTGCCAAATTTAACCCAAGTAATAATTCCTAAGCTTCAGCTACATTGTTTGTTCCACTTTCCAGCTTAACAGATTTGGCACATAAAACTAGGCCTTTATGATCCCTGATGACTATACCTGCCCCTCAAATTCCTGGATTGCCTCTAGAAGCTCCATCAAATTTTAACTTGAAGGAACCCAAAGGAGGTGATGACCAAACAATCTTTGATCTATCAGTTTTATTAACTTGATGAAGGCTACCTTTGAAAGCAAGTGAAAGAAGAGGCAATGATATAAGAATTTTTGAATCCCAATCTGAAAAAATAGAGCCTATATGTTTGTTTTTAGCCACAAAAGTATTAACTGATTCTAAAATTGAAATTTCTGGAGATACCAATATATGATCAGCACACTATTTTTCCTTCCTAAAAATGCATTTTTTCCTTGCCCACCAGATAGACCACAACACAAAAGCAGGAATCACCTCCCATATGCAAGCAAAAAAGGATGTCAAATATAACTGACGCCAACTTGTGAATAAATCCCATATTGACTTGGGCAAAGCTAACTAAAAATTCAATTTTGACAAGACAAATAGCCAACAACTTTGTGCTATTAGATGCAAAATAAAAAGATGATTGATATCTTCTAACGTTTGATCACAAAGAACACATTTAAAAGGAATAGATATTTTCAAATTTTTTAATTTGTCACTTTTTAAAAATTTGTTCTGAATTGCTAACCAGGAAAAGCATCCTGCCTTAGGAAAAAAAATTGAATTCCAACAAAATTTATAGGCTCTTTGAATAGGATGTTGAGAAAATCTTTGGGTTAGGGAAAAATATCCCTCTTTGACAGTGTAGCAACCATTTTGGGCTTTTGACCAAATTAACCTATCTGGGGAAGAAGAAACAAAGACTGTCCTTTCACTCAAAATTGATGAAATGAGAGCCTTATTATTTTCATCAATCCATTCATTAGAAAGATCTTTCCATTTAACCTTTCCTATTAAAAGATCCACATGATCAAAATATTGAAAAACATTTAAACCCATTTTTTGAGACAAAAAAGACATTGAAGATCCCAAATTGTAGCTTTTTAACTTCTTATGACCATTCCTTGAATCTTCCCAAAAAAGAGCTTGTTTACCATCATCTTTTTCCCAAGTTAAATATGGTAGAATTATCTTTCTACAAGACAGAAGAAAATTCCACATTGCAGAGCCCGAAGGAGGATTAGAGACAGTCAAAATTCTCGATGAACACTGACTGTCCAAATATTTATTTTGCATTAGGCGACACCATTTAAGAGAAGGATTTGTATACAAACACCAAACCATTTTAGCCCCTAAAGCCAAATTCCTTTCTTGAATATTATGAAGGCCTACCCCACCTTTTAACTTATCAAGACACATTGATTCAATAGAAATGAGGGGAATCTTCCTTTTATTATCAACATTACCAGACAACAAAAAAAATTGATAATTTTTTGAATTTGGAATATGATAGATTTAGGAGCTTTAAGAACTGACATAAAATAATTTGGAATAGTTGATAATATTGTTTTGACCAATAAGATTTTTCTTGCTAGGGATAGCCATCTTCCTTTCCAAGAAAGCAATTTGGATTGAATACTTTGAATAATTTTGTGCCAATAAGAAACCCTATTTTGTCCTGAAAAAAATGGGATTCCTAGATAATTACTTGGCAGGTGATCTTGTTTAAATCCAAATAACTTAACAATGGATTGCTCGATTGGAGGCTTAGTGTTGAACAAGTACATTTTTTATTTTTCTTCATTTACTTTTTGACCTGAGACTCTAGTGTATTTATCCAAAAGATTTTTTATATTTAAAGCTTCAAAAAGAATAGCTTTACCAAAAATCAAAGTTTCATCAATAAATAAGGAATGAGTGACTGAAATATTGGCACTAGGAATCAAGACTCCCTTGATTTTCCCTTTGGTATTAGCTAAGAGGAATGATCTACTCAAATCTTCTTCCAAAATGATAAATAAGAATGGAGACAATGGATCACCTTGACGAACACCTTGTGAAGAATTAAAAAACTCCACAGTAGACCCATTTAGTAATACAAAGAACATTGCACCTGATATGCATGCCATTATCCACTTACACCATTTGGGAGAGAAATTGAACTTCAAAAGTACTTGTTTTAAGAAACCCCAATCAACCCTATCATATGCTTTTTGCATGTCAAGTTTAATTATCATTGAAGATAATTTATTTAATGCTATCCAGTGCAAGATTCCATGTGCCACAATTGCTCCTTCTAGAGTTTCTCTACTAGGGACAAAACCACCTTGCTCTTCTAAAATAATTGAAGAAATTAGAGGATGAAGACGAACATAAATGGCTTTGGTGAAGATTTTATATATTGTGTTGCATAACAAGATAGGTCTAAAGTCTGAGAAAGATTTGGGAGCTTGAATTTTAGGAATGATAGCAATATTTGTAACATTAAATCTTTTTAGCATTTCCCCAGATTTTCTTGATTCTTCCAAAGCACTTAAAATATCAAAACCAATGAAATCCCAACTTTTTTGAAAAAAAATAGTTGTGAAGCCATCTAGACCTCGAGCCTCGTCAGGACACATTGAAAAAACAACCTCTTTTAACTCTTTAAGAGAAAAAAGAGCAAGCAACCTAATATTGTCTTTAGGAGACACCAAAGAGGGAATGTGTTGTAAAAGCTCCTCTTTTTTTATTGCTAAATTTCCATTATTATTTACATTCAATGTTAAAAGATTAGAGAAAAACTTAACTACTTCCTCCTGAATATCCTCCTCTTTAAGAAGAATAGAACTTGAAATGCTATCTTGAATTGAAAAAATCAAGGATTTGGATTTTTTGGTTTGAGCTGAGAGATGAAAAATTTATTGTTCTTCTCACCATCTTTCAGCCAAATTTCTCGAGAATTTTGCCTCCAATAAACCTCCTCACGAGATAGTAATTCTTTCCATTCCAGTTGCAATTTCCTTTGCTCTTCAAATGATGAATTATCAAGACCATTTGCAATGATTTTTTCATTACTTTCAACTAACCTTTTGTACACCAATTCTTTTTGAGTAAAAACATTCTTAAAGACTAAAAGATTCCAAACTTTTAAATTCTTCTTGATATGATCCAATTTCTTACCTAATTGAAAAAATTTTGACCCTTTCACAAAGGGAGCACTCTGCCACCATTGCTTTATAAGACAGATAAGATCAAGATGCCTGAGCCACATTGACTCAAACTTAAAAGAGGATTGAGACTTTGATTTGATTGTCTTACCCGAGATGAAAAGTGAGATAGCAAATTGATCAGAAGCTACCAAACAAAGGTAGAATTTTTGAAGAAAGATAAAGATCTAAAAAGAGCCAGTTTGAAGAAGTTAAAAACCTATCCAATATTTCCGTAATTTGCAAGAAATTTTTCCTTCTATTTGTCCAGGTAAAAATACCATTTAATGGCATTACATCCACCAAGGCATTATCATGAATGAATGAAGCAAAATCAGACATTACAACTTTAGGAGGACTAATTCCTCCTTTTTTTTCCATGTCATTTGCAATAGCATTGAAATCGCCAGCTAGAACAATTTTTTCCTGACCTAAAAAATCAATGTTTAACTTAAGAGTGTCCCACAATAAATTTTTAGCAAAGGTACTAGTTGGCCATAAACATTCAATAGCCAAAAAGAAAGATCAAAATGAGTGACATGCATTAATTGCCAATTATGATCAAAAGAAATATTAGATATACTAATTGACTTAGCATTCCAAAAAGTTATCAGACCTCCCGAAGCACCTTGAGAAGGTGAATGAGAAGCTTCCCATTTATGCCATTTTTTCTTAATTGCTAAAAAAGACTCCTCTGAAGTTTTTGTTTCTTGTAAAACAACAATATCAACCCCTAAAGCATCCAGTTAATGCTTAACTTGGTACTTTTTGGCAGAGGCATTTAAGCCTCTGACATTCCAAGAAATTAGTTTCATTGCAATTTGGGAGAGCAGCAAGCTCTCCTTGGCCTTTTTTGTTTTGTGGAAAAACCTAGATTGGCATCTAGAGTAGATTGTAAACCTGCTAATATTTCTTCTTGCAGCTTTGAAGCTAATTACTTTCTTCCTCTTTTTGCAGGAGATTTTTTACTATTGGAAGGAGAAAGCTTTGACTGAGAAATAGAGCAAAAGTCATCTAAAGAAACTACTTCATGAAAGACCTCTAAAGCAATGTCATCTATCAATTTCTCACCTACAGATACTAAAGAATAATCAACGAACTTCATCAACTCTTCCTCTAAGGGAAAACCAACATGATCAAAATTTTGGTCAACTAAAACTAGAGGAATCTAAGGATTGTCAAATAAACTTTGTTTATCAAAAACGCTTAATTTTTCATCACAATTATTTGTCACACCCAAAGTTAACATGGAGGCGCATTGATTTGCTTAGAGAAAACTATCAAAATTAATGAGGTGAAAAAGCCTTTAAAGAATAAAGAAAAATCTTTATTAGTGACCATGGAGAAAGATCCCAACCCGGAGCAAAAGAAAAAACAACTGGTTCTTGCAAAGATCGATTTATAGCTTTCTTACCAAGAAAAAATCTTGGAGAGGAGAAAGATTTATTATTGAAAGATGGATGATCCAATAGAACAATTCCTTTGGGAGAAGAAGCGGATTGAACAACCTCTGCCTCCTTATGAAAGAGGGAAATGTGATGGCCTGAATGAGAATAATTTGAGAAAAACCCATTTGAATCAGGTTTATGAGACCTTTTTAAACCAACATAGTAAAACCAATTAAAATAGAAGACAAAAATATTTCCAAGAAATGAGAGGTCAACCATCAACTTACCATTAGAACTAGTAGATATAATGGTAGATGATACTACCAGGTCTACAGATGAATTAACAATCTTTGAGTTGAAAACCAATTTCCCACAACCAAGTTGTTGACATTTTTTGAAAGGATGAAGAGGAAATTGGCATAAAAAACAAAATTTCTTAGGATCTTCTAAAACTACCTGTTGATCCCATGTGCCATGCACTATTTTAATTTGGAAATTCTTAGGAATGGGTTTAGAAACATCCATTAAAATAGAGATTCTGACTGGCAAAGAGGGATTAGAGAAGTACTCCATATCTTGATTTAAAAAATACCCAATTTGTTACCAAGAATCTCAATAATGCATGACTCTATATTCCATAGGTAAACCCTGTAACTGGATCCAAAAAGGAATAAATTTAACCTTGACACGGTTAGGGTTAAAATTTAGAGTCCACAAAGTTGTAAATAGACCATTTCCCTCACACATCCAGAATTTTTTTTGGAAAACAACATTTCTAGAGTCTTTATCAGAAAAAATAACCAAACAATAACCATCGCCTTTATCTAAATAAAAAACTTGATTGGAACCGTCCCAAGTGTTAAAAACCCAAGATTTCAAAAACTCGAGATCTGGAAGAAAGTTCCAAAACTTACCAAGCAAGGCAACATCCTTTAAATCTGAGATTTGTGGATCAATCATGGAATGAGGCAGCGTAACTTCAACTTGATGAGGAGAAGGATGTTTCTTCCTATTTTTTCCCTTTGGTAGCCATTTCTTACCAAAGTGATCATGAACAATAGAATTAGCATTTCGAGAAAACTGATTATGAACAGGAATTGCCTGACCAGAAGAAAAAGAGTTGCACCCACCACCAGAATCAGCCGGAATAGGAACCTTAGGATTTGAAGCTAATTTCTTCGAAAAGCCTTCCTGTGAAGGAAGGGCAATGGATTTGGGGAACGTAAGAGGATTAGGATCTAGAAATTTAGGATGAAGAAGAGGGATGGAATTAGGGAAAGTGGTCGAAACAGGGTTCAACTTTGGAATGAAGGGAGCCCCAGGAGAAACATGGGACGAGTGACGCCCAGCCGTAACATCATCCCACGAATGAGATAAAGAGGAGGACGAAGGAGGATATTCATAGATGTCAAAGATAGGTTGTTTACCTTTGAAAAGGTTTTTCTTGAAGTAAGGATTGCGGCGCGAAGACTTGAAAGAATGAGAATCCAGAAACCCACTTCCCATTCTGAAAAACAAATCTAGGAGAACCTTTGAGATAGTGGAAGCTAGAAGAAGATCCCTAGCCACCTCAAAAAAACCTAGATCTGAAAAAACCAGCATTATCAAAACCATCATTATGAAAATTATTAGAAAAACCAACATTATCAAAACTAGGACCAGAGCAGGGAAACCTAGAAGGACCAAAAGGGCCCTCGGGAAGAGCAGAGCAGGGGGATTTTTTGAAAATGGAAGATTTCTGAAATTTTGCCTCCACAACATGCGGTCCCACTTTTTTCCCATCATAAATTAAAACCAGGGTTAGGGCAATATTAGAATGAGATTTCAAATGATAATATTTGATTTTAGAAAAATAAAATCTATGGACAAGAATGCAAGTGACAGAAAAAGAGGAAAGAGGAGAATTAAAATAGAAATTTAAATTTAATTCCCTCAAGAGATGAGTTGTCTTTTTAAATTAAAAGTCAATTTAATTCAAAAAGTGGGGCCATGTGACAGTAAATAATAATAATTTAAAATTATTTACTTGCAAAGAGGGAAATTGTCAATTTAAATAAAATGTTTTTATTTAATTTAGAAGGAAAATCAATAAGACAATTAAATAATTAAAATTATTTAATTGTGGAGCAAAATTAGAAATTGGACAATTTTAAATAAAAGATTTTATTTAAAATTAGAAAAAGACATTTAAGTGGATAATAATTAAACAAATCAAAGAGATTTATTTAATTATAGAAAGATATAGGAAATTAATGACATATTTAAATAAATAAATAGAATTTATTTATTTAAATAATCAAGAAGAATAAAAGACAAAGAATAATTAAATAAATTTAAGAATTTATTTAATTATAGAGTGACATAGGGAATTAGTAACGTATTTGAATTAATAAATGTAATTTATTTATTTAAATAGCGAGGAGGAGTAAAAGACATGAATTAATTAAATAATTAAAAATTATTTAATTAATAGTTGACATTGGACTATAGTACATAATTAAATATTTTAATTATGTGAAGACGAAGCATGATAAGATTTTTAAAAATGTGGTTTGTGGGTCAAGGCCATTTCTATGTGTATATTTGCCCCTCTTTGTCATGATGCAATTTATTGCATTGTGACAAAAAAATAAGTCAAGAATATGCCCTAGTGTAAAGAGGATGAGGAAGGATGACGAGGAGGGTTGTGGTATGCCCCTCGAGAGGATGGCTGGGTTCAGAGAACATGAGTGTGCTCTTGAAATGGCTGAGAAGACTAGAGAATGAAGGAATAGAAGAAACGTTAGGTCAGAAAACATGGATACATCAATATGGGGAAGGAAATGCAAGTTAATGGTGAAAAATAAATGCATGTTAGAATTCTTCAACGTTTTCCAAAGTACTAATAAGTGTTGCTTGAATCATCCTTGGGTGGTAAAAATGACACAAATGGACAACAAACACCATGGTATGACATAGACCAAGGTGTGCAAGGTCATCTACTTGCAAAACAATCAGTCGCAGACAAAGAATGTCCTAACTCATACTGAGGGCGAAGTTGCCCCAACATTTTTGTCAAGACAATCCACAAATAGCAGTCAAAGAAAAAGAGTCATGAGACATCCCACAATTAGGGTTAGGGTAATATTAGAATGAGATTTGAAATGATAATATTTTATATTAGAAAAATCAAATCTATGGACAAGAATGCAAGTGATAGAAAAAGAGGAAAGAGGAGAATTAAAATAGAAATTTAAATTTAATTCCCTCAAGAGATGAGTTGTCTTTTTAAATTAAAAGTCAATTTAATTCAAAAAGTGGGGCCATGTGATAGTAAATAATAATAATTTAAAATTATTTACTTGGAAAGAGGGAAATTGCCAATTTAAATAAAATGTTTTTATTTAAATTTAGAAGTAAAATCAATAAGACAATTAAATAATTAAAATTATTTAATTGTGGAGGAAAATTAGAAAGTGGGCAATTTTAAATAAATAATTTTATTTAAAATTAAAAAAAGACATTTAAGTGGATAATAATTAAACAAATCAAAGAGATTTATTTAATTATAGAAAGATATGGGAAATTAATGACGTATTTAAATAAATAAATAAAGTTTATTTATTTAAATAATAAAGAAGAATAAAAGACAAAGAATAATTAAATAAATTTAAAATTTTATTTAATTATAGAATGACATAGGGAATTAGTAACGTATTTAAATAATAAATGTAATTTGTTTATTTAAATAGCCAAGAGGAATACAAGACATGAATTAATTAAATAATTAAAAATTATTTAATTAATAGTTGACATTGGACTATAGGACATAATTAAATATTTTAATTATGTTAAGACGAAGCATGATAAGATGTATAAAAATGTGGTTTGTGGGTCACCTCCATTCGTCCATCATTCATGTATCATAATAAAGCTTTTTCATCCTTATCATGGCATAAGAATCATTGGAATTTAGCATTATTTTCCTTTCATACCCACCATGACACATTGGCATTCATCAATCCCTTCACCCATAATAAGTTAGTCCTATACTTGACTGGGGCAAATTCCTTGGCCTACGTCTTTATGGGATCCTACAGATGGTATCAACTTTTGAAACATCAAAAATCCAAAACAATCACAAAACATCAAAAATCCAAAAAAATCATAAAACATCAAAAAATTGAAAAAATCATAAACATCAAATATTCAAAAAAAATCATAAAATATCAAAAAATCCAAAAATAGAGTCAAAATTTGTGTTAGACCAAGTCCAATTGAACTACATTGTCTCTGTGCACTACTACATAGGCAAGGCCATCTTTCGATGAGCCCCTAAGGCACTAGGTCAATCCTTTAGGGTTTTGTCGAGTCAAATCAATCATTATTCACATCAAAATAATGAGTCATTCATGGTCCAATTTAGTCAAACTATGATATCTTTGCATGTATAAAATAGGCAAGGCCATCTTTCGATGAGCCCTTGAGGTACTAGGTCAATCCCTTAGGGTTTTTTGGGTCTATCTTGGTCTATCATCATTTTTCCTATAATAATTTGTCCCTTGTTAAGGTCAACACTTCAAAAACAAGCAAATAGATATCTAAACCAAATCATGAATCAATAGATTAACTAACCAACTAGTCTTCAATCTGAATAGATCAATTTCCTAATCATCAATATATGTCAAGTCAACGGTCTTATATAAGATATGGTATTGTTGAAACCAAACTTGACGTCTTATACAAATTATTGTATCCTATCTTTTTCTTATTCAAGATGCATCATTCCCAAAATTGGACATCATCATTTTTTAACCTTATCATTTTCCTTATATAGGATATGTCTTTCATGAAGCCATACATTGTCAATTAGTCAATCAATTTGTTCAATCATTCAATCAATCTGGTCAATCAATTAATTTGGTCAATTAATCAATCAATCTTGTCAATTATGCAACCCTATTAGACAACCAATTTGGTCAATTAATCAATTCGATCAATCAATCAATTTGGTCACTCAATCAATCTTGTCAAATAATCTTGTCAATCGGTCAACCTTATCAATCAATCAACCTTGTCACTTAATCAATCTGATCAATCAATCAACCAAGCTTTTCAATCAATCAGTCAATCAAATTCACCAATCTAATTAGCAAATAAATCTTGGAAAATGATCTAAATGGCTATTGACTCTGTTGGTATAGTTGGTCTTATCTTTTTTATTGGTCTTTGGTCATGTTACTAGCCACCTCAAGGATTTCCCCAGAAGGATTTAGAGGAGTGATGATGAATCATGACCTCTTTTCTTTTTTATTGTTGCTTGTGGTTTGTCTTGATAAAAAGACTGGGGCAACTTTGTCCTTAGTATAAGTCATGACATTCCTTGTGTGATTGAGTGTTTTTTTCGTAAAGGGATAACATTGCACACCTTGGTCTATGTCATACCATGGTGTTTTTGGTCCATTTTCTATAATTTTTACCTTGCAATGATGATAAACATGCAAGTTTGGCATCTATCAATCAAGAATATCAATCCATTTTTCATTTGGATAACATTCATCTTCTTCGCGCTAACATCCATCTTCTTCACACTAACATCCATCTTCTTCATGCTCTTGCCTCTTCTATTCACAATCATCCTGATGGCATCTTGTGACACACAAAAATATCCTGCATACACAATCATATTAGAAGCATCATAGGAATCATCATAAACATGTTAGGTCATCCATATTGTATGTGAAAATAAAAAAGCATAGATAGCATTATCACACATACATACATACATGCATGCATCCATATAAGCATTACATGTCATAATCACATAGTATCATCTTGCATCTATAAGTCATCACCATACATCTCATTTCATACATATTGCAATTGCATATCACAAGGAAATCATACATAATCATCACATTTTACATACATTATCCATAATCCATAACATTACATCACATTTTCATACATCATACATATCAATAGTATCATATCATAATCATAAAGCATCCATAACATCATAAAGCATGCATCACAAGTACATCCACATAAGCACCACAATCATATACAACCATCCTACATATAGAAGGTATAGGCATAAAGGTAAAATCATGTGCATCCATCCATACATCATAAGATAGATAATCATATGTAAGAATAAACCATACATCATCATCCATAATGCATTATAACCTATTAAACCATCTCATAAAAATATAAATACATAACATCATATCATAAAAACATGCATAATAAATGACACATTAGACAGTTGTCCCCAAAATCATGCATCTCACATATATATATAAAAATCAAGTGAAAAAAATCAAGTGTCACAGTACAATATAAAGATGATCTCAAAAATGGAGCTCATGGGCTCAGTCAAAATACAAAAATCAGTGTCTGAATACAATGAAAAATAAATAACTTGTCAGTTCTCCCTCTATCGCCTAATGGGGAGGGTCCAGTGGAAGGTTTTCTATGATGAGGATGGTGAGAACTTGAGGCTCCATGTCCTGAACTTGACATTCGGTGGTATGGCAAGGGTCGTGGTTGAGATACGCCACCGCTACTCTAGATCCATCTAGAATGAGTCATGCTCTAAGATCTACTCATAACCATTGAAAATCTAAGCTTTATGCACTCAGGTGGCACCTCTCTCTCATATAGATCACGATAGTATTTCTCGGCCTAAATAGCCCTATATAACTCTTAAGAAAAATTTGTTGTTGATCCATCGCATCTAGTGATAAATTCAATAGCACTTTGCTCTACTCTCTATGCCCTAATCATAGTAGTGTCTTGCTTGACTCTTAGCTATTGAACCTCTGTCTATGAAGCCTATAGCTCGGCCACCTGTGCATCCACTGACCTATCCTCCACCTCCACCTCCATCACCTCAATGATGGGTATCTCCTCCAACACCTCCTCCATCACGACTCTCTCTCCTCATCCTCCTCCATGTCCACCATCTCCTCATCTCAACCAACCTCCACATCTATACCCATGTCAACCTCTAGCTACTCACCCATTTGTCTCTCCTCCTGGTGAGGAGGTGCATCTTCCTATCTTGCAACTACTGCTCTGACCTTACCCTCTTGATGAGTGACCTCTATTGCACCCTCTTGATGAGGGGCCCCTGATACACCCTCCTGATGAGGGGCCTCTACCGCACCCTCCTGATGAGGGGCCTCCATTTCATGTTGGTCATTGTCCTACCTCAATGGACGAGGTGGTTGTCCATTTCTACCTCTGACTCTCCCTCCCCTCCCTCCACCATCCCCATCATCTCCCCATCCTCCCCTCCACCTCCTCAGCCTCCATCCTCTCCTTGACCTCGGCCTTGGCCTCGAAGTTTGTCCCTTGGTCCTCTCCCTCACCTATGTACTGATTTAGGTTGATCTAGATCTATAAGTGGCATTGTCCTATGTTGTGTCCACCATGTGTCGTACTCTAGAATTATGCATGCATCTACTACCTTTGGCCTTGCCCCCCACTGTAATGGTTGCAACCTATCTATAACCTACTTGTTTGTAGCAACTGAAATCATCGCCCTTCATGGTTGGATCTCCTTGCTAGATCAGGAACTCTATAGTGCCCACAGGTAGCCTCTGGTGCTCTTCAAACTATTAGAAAACTCACTCTAGCAGATATCTCTCAATAATGTTTTGGCTCTATATTGTGTGTCCAATCAAGTATCAAGTCTGATGTTAGTATGTTAGATGATCATCATCTACAAATAGAGTACAGTCCATGCATGGCCTCTAGATGAATGAATCTAAAAGTTCAATGGCATACGTTTAGTATCCAATGTCCCCAACATGTGTTTGCATGACCACGCCTCCATAAATGAACACATATGGTAACCCTGCTCCTAGTTTCCTTTGCATGGGTGGTCAAAATATTGCAATATGCTCCCATGCCCAAACCATGAGAAATTTGGCGTCGCAAATAATGCTTTGTGCCCCTCCATAAGCCACATCATGGAGTTGAAAGTATAACATGGCTAGCAAACATGGGCTCCAAGCATATCCAACATCTCGAGTAAGCATCTCGACCAACATCTCCCCCCACCCGACTAGGAACCCATGTCCCCACCGATTAGGGAACATGACTCCACCAATAACACTACAAAGGACAATGATAAAGAGGTTGTACCTCTTCATGAGTACATCCCAATGGATCTCATACTCCTCTACTCCTAGCTCTGTGATATCCTCATGCTCGAAAGCACTCACAATGGAACCATACCCATGCTCTAGATCATACGATACCCATTGTCCCCAAATCAGAAGTCTGAGGATCCACCACACATCCTCTAAGGTCACCGCAGCCTCTCTTGTCATAAAAAAGAATGAGTTGGTCTTTGAATTCCATCACTCATCTAGAGTAGTCAATAAACCCTTGTTAGCTCGAATCATGAGCATGAAAGTGATGTAATACAATCCCAAGGAAAGCATTTGATCCCTTTGGTAATCCTCTAGTCACTCTCATAGTTTGAAGGTTGACGGATGGCTCTCTTGAGTATAAATAGGGTCCAGTGCCACTTGTGATCACAAGAAAGCACATTATGTCAATTGAAAATCCTAAGAAAACTTATTTGACCTTGGTCGTAGAGAAAATTTTATCCAAATTGGGGCAAAAATTTAAGTAGTCAAATATGTCACACTGTCTAGCATATGTGTTTCAAAAGTCAAATGTGTCACAAGATCTGCACATGTGGTTCACTTTATCAATTGCATTGAATACCCTATCAAACGTGACATTTTAGTCAAATGTGGTGTTCAAGCCTACAATTGCATCTCAACATTGCACATGTGGCTCAAAACCTCACATGCATCATCTAAACCTATAGTTGCATTGTAGAATTCATTTGCGTCACAAAAAACCAATTGCGGCTCTACCCTATGCAATTATGTTGTACTGAGTAGATGCAGTGAACTAAATCCACTTGCAATGCACGTGATAACAAATGTAACGAAAGAGGTTCTCCACATCTGTTTGCTCACATTCAAAGCCCTAAAACTAGAAAAATTTGAAAAAATCACAAATAAAGGATGACATACTTACCACGTCCCCTGAGCCCTCTAGTCATCTATAGGTCCTGATCTAATATTCACAGTGTGCAATGTGTGGTACTAGAGACATCTTGGTAGCAGCTCTACAATAGGTTTTCACTCTAGATCACTATTCACTCAAGGTTAAAATGCACAAATGACTTTTTAGAAACCAAATTACATTTATACCTTTCTAACCTAGGATTTTTTACATCCCTTTTTAACTGGTAGTGTAAAATGTTTAATAGAAAACTTATTGCAAATATATTGGGGATCCAATATTCGTAGTGTGCAATGTGTGGTACTAGAGACATCTTGGCAGCAGCTCTACAACAGGTTTTCACTCTAGCTCACTATTCACTCAAGGTTAAAATGCACAAATGACTTTTTAGAAACCAAATTACATTTATACCTTTCTAACCTGGGATTTTTTACCTCCCTTTTTAACTAGTAGTGTAAAAAATTTAATAGAAAACTTATTGCAAATATCTTGGGGGTCCAAAATCAAAACCTTCTGATGTCAATGCTTTAAATATGCTTGTCGAGACAATTTTCACATTTTTCAAAAAAATCAAAATTTGCAAAAAAAAATCCGAGGGGGCATGGGTCTATCCCACCTTCACTAGGGCACGCTAGGGCATGTTCTGAATTGAATCTCCCTAATTATTCTTTGACATGAGGCTCAAAATCACATTATATCAAAGAAGGGAAAAATATAGACACTGAAAAATGTCTTGAGCCTGCAATGCCATTTTTTCACATCAACTTCCTTCTTCCCTGCATAATTGAATAATGTTAATTATTTGATTATCATCTAAAATCACATTCCTCTATTAATTAGATAATTAATTTATTCATTTTATTTTATTCTTCTTTGATTAATTAAATAAATTAAATATTTATTTAATTACGTTGCTAATATCCTATTTCTCTCTATAGTTAAATAAATTTTCATTTATTTAATTATTCATTCTTCATTGTTCATCTATAGTTAAATAATTATTTTAATTATTTAACTATTCGTTAACCTCTTCCTCTACTATTAAATAATTAATCTAATTTAATTACTTAATATCCTCATTCTATTTCCTCCATATGTAATTAAATGGTTGCATAATAATCATTTTAATTAAATTTCATTTCCCTCTTTCTCCATAAATGAATAATAATTTATTATTATTTATTTCTCCACATCCTCTCCCAAATTAAATAATATGATTATTTAATTTTCATGATTCCCTTCTCAAATTAAATCTTATTATTTGATTGCCTCCACTTTCCTTCCACTTTTGAATTTTGAATTTTAATTTTCAATCACCTTTGATCTTCTTTTAATATTGACCGTCTATCCTTAGCCATCCCTAACCCTACCACTATGTGGTGCATGCAAACATGACTGTTGATCTTGGCATCTTTTTGGATTTTGATCTCGTCCATCTGTTTGAGAATATTTTCTATAAAAGAGAGTTGTCTCCCTCATTCCAACCTTACAACCGCTATATCCAAAATTCTTGCTATCACATCACTATCACTTGCAGGTATTCAAACACATCAAAATATGAGGGAAAGCTTGCACATTCAGAAAATTGGAGGAGATGAAAGGAAGGTTAATTAATTTCAACATGGGAAGTTTTGTATAACTTTATTTTTATTTTATTTCCTTTTTTGTTTGGATTGGGATTTTGGGCTTAGATTTTAGGTAGTTGTGGTTACTACCATTGATCTTTGCCCTTTTCTCATGATTTTTAACCCTTCTGACAAGTACAAAATGTCTTTATTTACCTTGACTCTAGGAATCAGTCGCTTCATATATTTTTAGATACCTGACTTGTGATGGAAGACAATAATTGTTGTATACTATACATTTTAAGCTCTTGAGCGATCTATGCCATCAAACAATGGTGAATGTACCAATTTTTTTGTATAATTTTCTAAGGAGAATGTCAGCAAAGTATAAAAAGAAAAGGAATCAGTCTACTCTTTTCCATTTTTGTTTGGTCACTTTACTGATTAAAATAAGTCTTAGAATTCAATTCCCCAATATATCTTGGGATGATTTTCTAGCCAACAACAATTTTAACAACATTATTACAAGATAAAATATAGAAGAAAGGGGTGAAGAATAGGAAATGAAAGAACCTCCTACGGTTGAAATAAAGGGAGACATACCCTTTGGTTCTCCTACTACAACACCTACCTTTATCATCAAGGAATCTAAAGACCAGAAAGAGAAGGAGGCTCAGCCTGCAACTTCTAATGAGCAGTCCATAGCTAAAGGGGATACATAAACCCTTGCTTCTATAGAGAGGCTTCTAAGCCAAATAAAAGAAAAGGTATGGCCTCTAATTTTTAATTTATGAAGAAAAAGAAATGAACTACTTAATCAAGAAGGTGGTCACATCACCTCAGAATAAAAGGGCTTGTAAAAGGGAAGGCTAAAAAGCCACAAGAAAATGTTATTGTGATATAAAATGACATACATTTTGATGAAAATATTTTGGATAGTGACACAAAACACCAATTTTGTAGCCTTTGTACATGAGTAGCACTTTTGATTCAGATTTAGAAGACATTTTTATGGCTAAAAAGAAAAATAATCCTCTAAGAAGCCCTATTTCAAAAGAAGGGTTTGTACAAGCAGAGGAGGTGGAAAAAGAAAAAAAATAGAAGGAAGAAGAATAATTTATTTTGGAAGGAAGAAAAACAAGCAAGGAGCAACAAGAGGCCTTGTAGAGGATCAAATATTTAGAAGAGAAACTTAAAGTATACCAATAGAGGGACAGTGACAAGGATGCAAGAATTAAAGAATTGGAAGAAAAATTATAGAATTTTACACAAGATTCAAGGTTAGAAGTATTGGCATAGCTTGTTATAGTTGAAATGATAATAAGGGCTCAAAACCTTGAGAACCCAACTATATAACCAATAACACCAATGGTTCCCACTATGATAACACTCAGCATTGATTTGTGGAACAAAATGATGGAATTTTCTCAAAAACAATGAAACTGTGGAAAAGAGAAAGCAGAATTATTGTCCACACATGTCAAAGTGATTGAGAAGCAAGAAAAAGATATCAAGAAATTAAAGTTAAGATAGATGAATTGGTAGATAAAATAGTTCAATTTATGAGGTGTAGACCTCCTACCAAGGAGCAAACTCTGTTTTTCTAAGAAAATTTTCTCTGTTTTCAATTTAGCCAAATAATTAGTGACCTTCTTGCTGCTATGAATCCACCAACATTATTTTTAGAAGTTTTTCTATAGTCCACGCTAGAAATTTAAGACCACTTGTGTGAGTTTTATTTACACAACTTGATTCTTACATATGACACTGCATGGAACCCACTCATATTTGTGGGATATTTTCAGCTTAGGGCTTTAGCTTCCTATATTAGGAATGAACATCAGAGGGGTCAGCTAATATAAGAACATGAAGAGAAAGAGAAATCACTCCCTCTTTAATTAAGGGAAGAAGAAAAATATCCAGATGTAATGGTGGACCAATGGATAGACCTCATAGAAAAGGAGGGATTAGAAAAAAATGGAATGTAGAGAAAAGGAATACAAAATATTCAAGGAACTAGCAATGGTGAAAATCAAGTAGGCACTCAAATTTTCCTAAAGTAGATGGAGAGAAGTTACCCCTGAGCTTGAAAATAAGGAACCTCATTTTATTTTCAATTATGTGGCAATAATTGGAAGATCACATAAGTGTATTACAACTACCTTGAAAAATGGAATTTCTTGGGTTCCTCTCACCTTTCATCCTCCTCTCCTCTTGTGTTGGAGTGAAAATACACTGAGAGGGGGGTGAATCGGTATTTATAACTGAAACTGAAAAGAACCATACATATGTTCTCATTTATCACTAATAGTGTCATTCATGTATTTGAATGCAATCATATAAACTGAAATGAGTAGTGTAAAATTGCATTTTAAAGCAGTAAAGTACTGAAGCAAATGAATCATAGAGACACAAATAGACACAATATATGCCGAGTGGAAAACCCTCCTGGGTTAGAAAAAACACTCCTTAACCTGCTGCCTTTTTCAGGCTTTCATTTCAATAATTTATTTTGACAAAGCCTCAAAGGCTTATTTCTGAGCACTGACTCAAGGAGCACCAACCCCTTTCCTGATATTCAATAGAACTTACAATAGTACATAGGATCTCTCTATTTCAATTGATTTCTATCAAGTGCCTCTTGATAGACATAGCATAGAATTTTCAAGAGTCAAAATTGACTCTTCAGAATTCCATACATTATCTGATCTCGATACAGCTTGAGGAAAATATTATCACAGTCACATTACAATCTCATCAAACTTTATTACAATGATACGTCTTTTCTTTCTCTTCTCACTATTTGATTTTCAACATCTTTCCATACAGAAACTACAGATCTGACTACACACTGTGTTTTCCAATTTTTAGCATCAAAACCCAGAAGACTTTCACACATTTTAATAGTAATGCCCTTGTTTAAATTTTTGTTTTTCTATCATGATAGAACCCTAGACTCATTGTTTTTGGATTTTTTATAGAAAACATCATTACATATTGGAAGTATTACCACTATTTCTTGAATTTCACTTTCTAGAAAATTATACAAGGTTGTTTTCAGGTTATAGAATAACAGTCAAGTATTAGTTCTGATGTTGCAATGATCATAAAAGGAAGATTATTTATTTCTATTGAGGATAGAATATCAATGTCCAAGAATAGAGGTGTGATAGAGCATATCTTCACTAGAAGCCTGCACATGCAATGCTTTCACAAAAACAGTGAGAACTCATCTTTTAAAATAGAAAAAGATAACCATTTTACCCTAATAGAACCAGCAATGCAACTAAAGTGTATTTTTAGCAAATGAAACCTCTTTTAGAATATACCCAAAAGTAGTAATGAAGATTACATATTCCATAAGAATTTTGACCAAGAAGCTACTACGAAAATGAAGTAACTGAAACCCCAAGCAGCATGTAACTGAAAGCTAGTAATCATCCATCTAATGACCAGTTACCCACTAAACCAGGTAAGAATCCTAAGAATTTTAAGCTTTCAAGCTGACCCATAAGCTCAAATATTCGATTCGCCAAAAGGATAAGGTAACCTTCAAACAACAAATGCTATCAAGAACAATTATTGAAGAACCCAGTAAGTAACTACAATTTATATCAAACTGTAACAGCAATGCCCAATAATTGAAATCATTATGATAACTTTTCCAAAATATTGTCAAAGAATGAAGTAAACATTTCAGATCTTTCATGAGAAGGAAAGACATTTTTCATTTTTTTGTTTGCAAAAAGAGAGATAGATTTAGCACGTACTCATCTTGCTTGTCTAGAAGCGGATCTGCAAACCAATCAATAGAAGAATACCTGATAGTAATGAGGTTGTTGTCAAAAGAAGATTACCAGTCCTACAGAGGAGAAAAACCGCCACTCTACCTTCCAAATTCATGCCTATACCCAGTGGTTGGAAGCTGACACACAGAGCGACCATTGTGATGGTCTTCTTACTGCTCCCAACGCTATCCAAGAATAAAAATGCTAGGGATAACAAAGAAACAGCCGAGAGCAATAATCCATGGTGGCGGCTAGTAGGGTTCCAAATAGAAATGTGAAAAGAGTGAAATGAAAACAGTTTGCCCTAATCTTCCAATGCAAGCAAAACGAATTCCTTTGCAAATGATGATAAGCATTTGAAGTCTGAAAGGACAGATAGTGATAAGTTAAACAAACTCATAATGCTAAATGAAATCCACGGCCAGATTAAGGGTAGACATGTCGACCAAATCATTTCTTGAATAGAAGACAAAACATGTGTAATAAGGATTCAAATAATGACAAGCATTATTACCTTTGAATCAAAGACCAACCATTTGACCGGTCGACTAAATAATGCCTTGCATTATTTGCACATAAAATGGTGAATGCTAAGTCACATCCAATGTCACATAAGTTAATCAATACCTTTATATCAGTTGTCGACCTTGAGGCCCAATTTGATATCAACCAAAAGACCGAAATCAAATACAAATAATTGTTGATTTATATACCTTTGACCAAAGCCGGATTGCCACCTTAATAAAGTCCAATGCAATATAATTTTCAATGTAACAAACATTCCAATGCCTTGTGAAGGTTAAGAAAGGCTAACTTCATGTAAAGTTCAGAATGCCATTAACACAATAAAGATTAACCCCTTATAATATGTTGAACCCTGAATACCGTATGCAAAACAATGAACTTAGTGATTTTATTTTTCAAAGTCCAATTGCAATATAACATCCAATTCCTTAAGAAGTATAATAAAGGCTAGATATTATGTGAAATTTAGAATGCCATTTTCCCATACCAAATACCATAACTGAATTCCTTAAAGCCAAATTTTCCAAGAGATGAAAACTGATATGCTCAAAATAATAACAAGATTGATCGTCAAACCCATGCCACTGACTGAAGAAAGAGAAGTATACCTTGACGACAATCAAGATGCTTTTACTGATCAAGCATAAGTAAACAACTTGTAAAAGAACTGATCATGCCAGTCACTTGTAATCAAGTGAAGTATTGAAACACAAATGTTAAACCAAAAATGTATCACCTGATCAATGGAGCAAATGGCCAGTAATCATAATACCTTATCAGTCACATGTAGTCTGCACATGGAGTTAAACGATCAGTACCACCATATAATAAAATCAATGAATTAAATGTGCCAAACAGCAAAGTAGATCAACTGAGAAGATAATCATCAATATGCCAGAGAATCACAAAGTGACATCAAGGAAAAAATAGCATAAGAGGGATTCAACATCTTGTTCCCTATACCACACTAGATAGGAAGGAAGCAAGATGAAGGTGCAATAGAAAATAAAATATGGGCGAAGATCTCAAACCAATAGGATTTCTACTTGAATCAAGGAGAAGGGGTGACCAGAGCAGTGGATTACAAAGAGACTAATTTAATATAACCTTCAACCTTAAGCTTTCTTGAGGAGAAGCAAGAAATTTATTTGGGGGAATTATGGGCTTTAGAATTGGCTAGTTTCCTATTTCTATTTCATACTTTTTGCTAAGCTTTAAGACATTACCAAGACCTTTCATATACTTTTAAGTAGTTTTAATAATTTGAAATGGAAACATGTTATGTTAATATGTGTATGTATGATTTATGAATGTCTATGAATTTTAATAGGATTTTATGCTTGATTTATGGTTGTTAATAATGAGAATTACCTAGGAAATAAGACTACCATTTGTAGCAAGATATATGTCAACTCGTAGCAACGAGCTTCTCAACCTGTAGCATAAGGATTACAACTCGTTGCAAAGAATAAGTCAACCAACTATAGCATGACCACTTTCAAAGGAAGATGGAGGTTATCATTTACTGATTAGATCATGAGTCACCTAGCATTACTCTCTTCTCCAATAAGTCAACTAGAAGAAGTCTATTCTCAACAAGACTGGATCATGACAAGAGTTATTTTGTTTAGCATGTTTTCTGTTATAAACGGTTAAGTTTGTTGGGAATAAAATCCTTGTTTTATTTGCATACTCCTATTTCAAGAGTTATTACTTTATATTATAAAGACTCGATCCTCTTCTTATTCTTTAGGAAGAGTTGACATATGTTCTTTAGTTTGCTTTCAGTTCATGAATAATTGGACTCCCTCGCAGACCCTATATACTAGGATCCCTGTCGAGGAGGAGATCTAGCTATAGAAGTAATAGAAGATCATATTTTTTATTCAATAAGATTTTCCAAATATTTCCTATGATATTTTCTATAATAGTTATGTGTTTAGAATGCAATAAAAGAGAATTGATTTGATGATATGTTTTTCTACATAAGTGAGTGATTGAAAAAATCTTGTGGAAGTAGTAACTCAAGAAAGGGTCACTTGAGGTACAGATAAAATACTTCAATTTAAGTTATTAGATTAGATTATACATTGTGAAATTAATTAATAGTTTCCATTTTACATGATTGTGAATAAATATGTTACAATTCTTGAGATAGATTTTGTAGATTGATTTTTTTTTTCATCCTCAAAGGTTAACTAAGTTAGGATATACTGCAATATAAAACATATCTAGTTATATTCTCAAGCATTAGGTACCCATAAGAAAAGGTATTTATTTGTATTTCTTTAATCTATTTTGTGAATTAGCAATTATTCTAATTTAAATATTTTACTGTATTTACATATATTTATTCACCTATAATTAGTTGATGTAGGATGTCCAAGATCTATGAATCCATATACATTGCTAGCACTATCTAAAGCTTACGATTCCCTAGTTAATGATTTAATGCAACCCTCTTGTGAATGGTGAACTGCTTAGTCTATGGATCCTCAGGTCCACTAAGCCAAGTGCATAACTAGTAGCACCAGGTTAATTACGCACTAGAGGAAGCTCCACAAGGTTTTTGACCCCCATGGGAGGCCTCCTATCAAGCTCCCAATAAACATTAGACCATTCACTAAATTTTAAAAAAAATTACTTCCTTTAAAAGATCTCTGCCATATACAAGGATGTGGCAGGTGAAGTACCCCCATCCCCTACAAAAATAACATTTTTCTAAAAATTAATGGTTCAAGTTGTTTTTTCACACAACAAATAAAACATAAAAATATATAAACAACCTTTAGTAGATGGGTATTCATCTGTACTTGGGAAATAAATATGTTTTGAAAATTTTAAAAAAAACTAAGTATAATTCCTATGGATATCTCTACATATGTATAAGATAAAAGTGTACAAAAATAGGGAGAGAAAAATATGAACATAACACAATAATAGACAAAAGAAAATGTGAGCATACAAACTTGAGACTAAGAAAGGAATCCCCCATGGTTGTAGAATCTTTGTCACCATTTCCAAACCTACAAGAATAAGAGAAAGGAAAATAAAATGAGAGGTAGATACAAAATAAATCTATTTGTAAGAGAGGGGGACCAACCACTGCAAGACCCCAGGTCACAGAAGGCCAAGAGCGGAAAGGCTGCCCTAACTTACCTTAGTTAAAAGGAAGGTTAGGATAGAAGGGATGAGAATGATGAAGACTATGAAATCCTTTGATCACCCTATAATCCCGAGAACTGGAAAGAGACTAGACGAGCCAGCCTTCAGAGTCAACCTTGCATCTCAAATATCTCTCTGTCTGAGGATAGAAGCATGGATTTGGGATGACAGTGTGGCGCGTTGGCATCTCAAAGGTGCGTTGGCATTTGTACGGATAGAGAACCAGAAAGACAAGATTAAAACTCTAAAGGAGAGACTAGCAGCCTAGTTTAGAGGTTTTGAAGTGATAGAATGAGATTAAGAAGAGTGAAATGTAAATACTAATATGATAAAGGAAGTATATTACTGTAAGGGTGATGAAGATGATTTCGTACAACAGTCTTCTCGCAAGCTTGCTTCAAGATCTCTCCACCTGCACACAAAAAAAAAGGGAAGTGTTGGGTTTGTTTAGGGGTCTACCTCAGTCAAACCCCTATTTTGGTGTTTCCACCTCCACAGACAGCCAAGTTTGCAATGATAGGAATAAAGATAAAGAAAGGAATACAAGCTATGTAAACAAAAGACACTACAAAACAGTATGTGCTTACTCAACCAAAGATGATAGAGAAGATTAGAGGAGCTTACCACCTCCGTCCAAAGCACTCAAGGCTTGTGGAGGAGAAAATGAGAGGAACTCAAGCCTCTACTATAATGGTGTGTGTCCTACGCTTGCACTATCAGAGTGATGGAGTAGTGGATTGTTGCAATGGAGCGAAAAGTGTTGCTACAAATCTTGTGGATGGATGCTCAAAGCATGGAGAGATTGTGCCAGCTTGTGAAGAAGATCAGCTAACTTGAAAATGGAAGAAGAGATGAAGACTATGAAGAAGAGGATGAAAAATGGTCATATTCAGGTCGACGATCCAAAGAGGGATGTTACTCTTTGACTTCCAATCGAAAATGTAACGCCTCTATATTATCCAACCATATGAATCTGCCAGGGATGTAAGTGCACTGCACAGACATCTATGTATGCATGGATGTCCTCGACAAAAATTCCCCCATCGAAACTCAAAACAGGTGCCAAGTGTGATGTGGACAGTAGGCTTAAGTGGAATTAAGCCTTTGCCTTAGGTTTTCTAAAGTGCAAAGGGCTAAAAGGGGATTTTCGTTAGGGGTGCAAATTCACATTTATACATTTTTCCCCCACTTTAGCGATCATGAGTATTGATGAGTGCTTCGGTAAAGTAGAGTAGCAGAGGAGTAACAAAGTAAGAGAAATATACCTAAACCAACGAGGAAGTGCAGGAGAGGACTTCGTAGTCCCACAAAACTATAAAGCTTAAGTATGAAAGTGCCTCACAGGCCCACGGTCCTGCAAGGAAGGTATCCTCCAAGAACTCTCACATGGAGGAGACTAAGCAAAAGGACTTTATAGAACCGCAAACTTGCAAGGAAGGTATCCCCCAAGAACTCTCACAAGGAGGAGACCCTTCAAAAGGACCTTACAAACCCATAGACCTGCAAGGAAGGTATCCCCCAAGAAATCTCACAAGGAGGATACCGAGCAACAGGACCTTATAGACCTGCAGACCTGCAAGGAAGGTATCCCCCAAGAACTCTCACATGGAGGAGATCGAGCGAAGGGGACTCCATAGAGCCAGAGGTGGCGACATGTTTACCCATAGATAGAACATGTCAAGAAGTGGTCACATAGTCCAGTGAATGAATAGTCACGCAGACCATTGCTAAGTTGTAAGACTTTCAAAGGTTTCCCTCAGGAACCCTTCAAAAGGAAGGAGGGTCCACTCAAGGTACGCGCTATTTGAAAAGTGAATTCTAGTCGAGTTGCCCCCAAGCCAGATGCAAAGGTGCGAAGAAGGTCTAGTCGGGCTGCCCCTGGACTAGACACGAAGAGGTGAAATTGGTCTAGTCAGGTTGCCCTCGATCTAGACATGAAGATATGATACAGGTCTAGTCGGTTTGTCCCCAGACTAGATGCCATAGTATTTGTTGAAATATTTCGAAGGGATCCCTTGGGAACCCAACGTGAAAAGGAGGGGTCCACTCAAGGGACGCACTTGTTCAAAATCTAATGTCTTCTTTCTTGAATCGATTTATCATCAAGGAATCCTTTCAAAAGATGTTCACTTCATCAAGGAATTCGAAAGGAAGGAGATGCACCCATGTGAGGGGAAGACTAAGAATATTCCCACTTCGGAGGAGGGTTTCCAAGTCCTTTCTTTATGAACACATGATGAAGGAAACATGTTTCATTGGGGTTTCAAGTCGAGAACACAATTCTAACAAAGAAATGTGTGAAGGATTTTTTAGAAAATATTTGTTTGGCAATGAATGCATTTTCTAAATACCAAGTGACGCAGAAGTGGCGTTGTCACACATAAGAGGGACAACTCTAGCAAAGAAGAGAGAAATATAAAGGGAAAGATAAAAGAAAATAGATCACACACAAAGGACACAGGGGATCTAGTTTTTGTGGGGTCAAATCTGCCTTTATTTATATATGTAATAGGTAACCGTGGTGTAAGGTGAAAGATCATCAATCCCCAACCAGATCAGGAAGAATGCATGGAAGACAAAGTAAAAATTAAAAAATGGGTCAACATGGAAGGAGGCCTAAATGCTCTTGATGCTTTGCATCATCCCCAATTTGTCGAAATTCAATCACAAACATGGAGGAATAAAGATACATATAGAGGAAGATTTACAACACAAACACCATGCCTATATCCAAGCACCAACAGGGGTGACAAGGGTCATCCAAGCACATATAGCACAATCACGCTGGGAACACATTACCAAACACATACAAATCTAATCTAAAGATCAAGAAGATGGTCTCCTTAACACTGGTCGACCAAGAGGTTGTTAGCTTCCCACTCTAGATCATCGTAAGGGGAAGGGTGATGAGCTTGGAATGGTGTAATGTTAATGGGAGGATCTTTCGATCCTCCTGTAACAAGAGCTAAGGCAGAGGGACTAATGAGGTCTCTATCACTCAACTCTTGTGGGTTTAAGGTCAGTGACTTTGCAAAGATCTTTGACAGGGTCAGAACTTCATCCACCAAGTTAAACATACACTTGATGGGAAATCCATGTTTCACCTTGGTCGACAAAGGATTTCACACCTGAGATTCACTGCTAGGCTCACCGAGAGACTTGGGAGCAGTGACAAACTTGGGGGAGGTAGGAGCCAATTCTATCACTAGGACAGAACAAGTCAGCATGGGGTTTCCTTTTGAAGGAGGCGAGCTCTTCCTATGTCCTCCATTGCTAGAGGGGCCATGCTCTGCCTTCTTCTTTGTCGGAGGTGGCGTACTCCCCACAGACAAAGCAAGGCAGGTAGAAGGGGATAGAACCGCAATGGATACAACTGAAGTATTAACCATATCCATAAGTTTTGGGAAAGGTGAGACATTTGGAATGGAAGTCAGTAGAGGTAGCTCCACAGAAGAAGTGATAAACACCTACACCTTTCTAGGTGCATGCGCGCTCACAGCGGGAGCCGAAAGAGATTCAGGACTAGTTAGGTTAGAGGAAGAAGAGGGGAAAGATGAGGCCACAGTAGGAGGTGTCATCTTCTCCACCTCCTTCTTCTATGAGGAGGCTTGTTCAGCTAGGAGAGCCTTTTGTCGATGCTTACGCTCACGTGCAAGGCGGTTTCTACGACTCTTTGAACCAGAAGCCGGACCTTGTGAAGGGACAGACGGATTTTGCTTAGCCATGGGAGTGTCTTCCACAGCTATTTCTAGTGGAATGGTAGACTCTTGAATGGGAGTCAAAGGGGCAAGTTCAAAAATGGTGGGAGGAATCAACTCTAGTGCCTCGGCAACAAGCCTCTTCCCATTCACTCTTTTGAGAACAGGAATAGTAGGAGGCCACAGAGGCCAGGACAAAGAGGACTCTCCATGAGGGGATTTCTATCTACCATACCAAATGGGCCTAGGCTCTGTGGGTAAGACAAGAAGCTCAAATGCGGGATGCTTGGCCTTTTGCCAAGCGAGCACCATGGGATTCCCTCACAAGTGTGAGATAGAAGGAGATGGCACCATGGCGGGGTGAGAGGAAGCATCGGGCTAAGCAACGAAAGGGGAAGAAAGAGGATCTCGGGACCACTTCTCTTCTTCTCTCCTACGTGCCTTAGTAGTATCGTTGTCAGCTTTTAAACAAGCCCTATGTGAAATAGCATAAGGTGAAGGAGCGAACCTCACTTTGGGCCTAGCACGCCCTTTCTTAAATTTTTGATACGTATGGTGTAGGAGGTCCTTCCAAGGTAGGAGAGGACCAAGAGATGTAGGCCAAAATTAATCTAGGGTGTAGCTACCATGTGCAATCAATGGTCTATAACTGGTGTGATGGACAACATGTACCAAACTTCCATGAACAAATTTCAAGAATTTGTGCACAACCAAGGGAACAGCATTCATAGCTACTAGCTAGGGGATACCTAGCTTCACTCTCAAGAGTTCATACCTCAGGATGGTGTCAAGTCTAAGGCTCACAGATTTAGGTCCAATGAGGACCGACGGGACAATGCTCCCTATAGAAGGTACAAAAATTCCATCATGTGTGCGGATGGTACTTTCAAGTGCATCATATCCATCCTTATACAGGAATTTAATTAGCATGGTCTCCTCGGTTATGATATTCACTTGAGATGTTGGATCAATGAGAACACCTATTGTAGTATTCCCATTTATCCTTGCAGGAATGTAAAGAGGAGATGGATCTCTATCGAAGCCAATCAGCAGGTCCTATGAGGTGAAGGTTATGCTAGTACCACTACTCATAGTTTGTGCAGAGGGATTAGGTTGGTTTAAGAAAGAGGCCATCGCGCATACCAAATGGTACTTCTACAGAGCCTCCTAAGGTTTAAGAGATAAGCCAGTGACCTAATTAAGGTTTCATCACACAACACCATCAGAACCTTTTGGCTACGCCTACTAGGGGTCATAGGTTGGGTTGTAAGGTGGAAGCCTTACAACACTCACACCTATAACACTCCTAGAACATGAGGAAAGGGACTTTTAGTGTTGCAAAAAAGGAACAAAATGGTTCACAACGGGTTCACCAAAAATATAAGAGAGGGGGACAAACCACCACAAGACCCCAGGTCATGGAAGGCCAAGAGTGGAAAGGCTTCCCTAACTTACCTTAGTTAAAAGGAAGGTTATGATAGAAGGGATGAGAATGATGAATACTATTAAATCCTTCGATCACCCTACAATCCCAAGAACTGGAAAGAGACTAGACGATTTGGCCTTCAGAGTCAACCCTGCGTCTTAAATAGTTGTATGTCTGAGGATAGAAGCGTAGTTCTAGGATGAAAGCGCGATGCGTTAACATCTCACAAGTGTGTTGGCATCCGTACGGCTATAGAACTAGAAATACAAGATTCAAACTCTAAAGGAGAGACTAGCAGCCTAGTTTAGAGGTTTCTAAAGTGATAGAACAAGATTAAGAAGAGTGAAATGTAAATACTGATATGATAAAGGAAGTATATTACCACAAGGGTTACGAAGATGATTTCACACAACAGTCTTCTTGCTAGCTTGCTTCAAGCTCTCTCCACCCGCATACAAAAAAAAGGGGGAAGTGTTGGGGTTGTTTAGGGGCCTACCTCAGTCAACCCCCTGTTTTGGTGTTTCCACCTCCATAGATAGCCAAGTTTACAATGATAGGAATAAAGATAAAGAAAATAATACAAGCTACGTATATAAAAGACACTACAAAATAGTACGTGCTTACTCAACCAAAGACAATAGAGAAGATTAGAGGAGCTTACCATCTCCATCCAAAGCGGTCAAGGCTTGTGGAGGAGAAAATGAGAGGAACTCAAGCCTCTACTATAATGGCATGTGTCATACGCTTGCACTATTAGAGTGATGGTGTAGTGGATTGTTGTAATGGAGTGAAATATGTTGCTACAAAGCTTGTGGATGGATTCTCAAAGCATGGAGAGATTATGCCAGCTTGTGAAGAAGATCAGCCAACTTGAAAAGGGAAGAAGAGATGAAGAATATGAAGGAGAGGATGAAAAACGGCCATATTCAGGTCGGCCAGTCGAAGAGGGACATTAATCTTTGACTTCTAATAAAAATTTAATGCCTCTACAGTCTCCAACTACAGGAATCTTCTAGGGATGTAAGTGTGTCGCATGGATGTATGCATGCCACACGGGCATCCTTGACAAAACACCCCCATCGACACTCAAAACAGGCACCAAGTGTGATGTAGACAGTGGGCTTAAGTGGAATTAAGCCTCCACCTTGGGTTTTCTAAAGTGCAAGGGGCTAAAAGGGGATTTGCATTAGGGGAGAAAATTCACGTTTATACACTATTAAGTAGATCATCCTTGGAGAAATTAGGGCTTCCATGCAATTTCCCTAAATCCAAGGGTTGGAAATGATTATATCTAATGGCTAGAAAGTTATGCACATTATAATAAGAAATTTAACCTAATATAAATATAAATCAATGCCAAATTAGACCTTAGTGGGAGTGGTTATATTCTAACTCCCCCACCCTAATATTATAGCTTGAAAGGGGACACCAATTAAAAGGAAATGTAAGACAATTTTTTTTTTGTAGGGTGGTTCTTGAATGGAATGTTTATGAACAAAAATATAGATTTCCCTTAATTAATTACAAAAAGGATTTACTTAGAACCTATCCCTACTCCTCTATATTGCACACATTTAATTACCCTGCTCTAAGTATAGAAGTAATCAATGAAAGGTTATTTAAAAGTTTTAAGGAGCCCTTCATGAAATGATATAAATGAATCAATTTCATTATTAAATTTTAATGTCATTTAATTATCAATTTAGAGAATATGATTGCCAATTTCTTAGATCTAAAAATTATTATGTATGATTTAATATTAGTTAAATTATTGTCTAATAGTTTTTCTATAATGATCTAATTAGATCAAATTAATGGGGTTAATGTGTTTCATCTAAACATAGGATTAGCTAGGTTTGTTCTAGCCTTGGGTTTTTCAAACCTCAAGGATTTTAGCAATCCATGAAATCAGTGAAGCTTTCACCTCACAAAACCTACCACCCCATGAAATGTCTAAAATCTAAACCTTTCCTAAGTCTCCAAAATCCAAAATTCATCATGATCTCTGAAACTCTTCCAATGGGTGGAACTTTGAACTCATTGCTTGATGTGATGAACAACTATGATATCAAGGGGCATTAATAACAAAATTACAAGAAGATTAAAATAAATTTGGTTGGATTCATTCATCATTATTTTTATTTGAAACTTTGAAGTAGAGCCCAAGCACAACTTAGGGCATCCACACGAATGAGAAGGAGGTGATTTACAAAGCTCAACCATGATTTTAAGGTAATTTGAGTCCATTTCCTCATTCCAACTCAAAGTTCAGTATAAATTTCATTGCACTTGGTTTTAAATGAAATCCATTTCATTTTTGTGCAATTCAAATGAGAAATTGCACAGGGTTTAAACGTTAAACTTTAAATGCACAATCCACATTGATATATTGCTTGCTTGGAGATTTGTGATGGCTAAAGGGAGTCTTTTAAAGGTTTTTATGTTTTTCATTACTTGTTTTGAGATTGCAATGGTTTAAACGACTTGAGGTTTTAAAATACTTGTTTAGAGTTGTTTTATGGTGAATACATTAAAACCTTGCATTTCTTAGTAAATTTTAAGTCAAATCATAACCTTCATGGATTTTGTGACCTCGAAGAATCCCCAAAGTCTCCAAAGTTCACAAAAAATATTTTTAAGGATTGAAAATTTTGGTTCTTATTAAAATGGCCACCTCATTAAATTCCATCCACCATGAAAATTTTCAAAAATGACAAAAATCCACTAGTTCTTCAAGTACCCAAGCTCCTTGGTAATTTGATTTGAAAAAGTTTTCCTTTTAGATATTTCATGATCTCCTAAAATTCCTGAGAATGTTGAAAGTTTGAAATTTTGCTTAAATTTGATTGAAGTGGTCTTCGCTAAGTTCGCACTCTCATGGAAATTGGTTCTACTTGAAATATTTCATGACCTCCTAAAATCCACAAAGTGTCTGAAACCCAAATTGATTTTTAAGAGAAATTTGTTTTAAAAAGGTAACAATATAACCTCTTCAGAGATTTCACTATCTCCCAAAATATGTGAAGTTGCCTCTTTTCGAAGATTTCGCTATCCCTTGAAATCTGTGAAACTATCCAAAAACCTTTGCAGAATAAAGGGATATGTTATTTTTCTTCAAAGATTTTATCCTTGCATGAAATCCCCAAAATCCATGGTTATTCAAAATCCATGAAGTTCATTGAAAGGACATATTTGATGATTTTATGATGGGATTTCTTGCACATCAATTCAAAATGATGCTTTAAGCAATTGTGAAGAAATGTATTGGTTTTCCCTATGATTTTGCAATAATTTGAATATGTTTAGATTCTTAAGGGAAATTTGTTCTTTATTTCCACACTTCTCCTCCTTTCAAGTAATCTAGGCTATCTCTGTTAATAGATATAGGTTGAGGAAAGTAAGAAAGAAGGGAAGGGTGAGAAAGAGAAGCTCTCAAGGATTGCACAAATGAAGTTCGATTTAAAAGAAGTCCTTCCTGAGACAAAGATTGCATCATATTGGGTAAATTTGGGAGACACCAATATAGGTCATGTATATCTTGAGGATTTCAAGAAGGGGATGTACAAACCCAACCCTATAGAGATGGCCAAGAAGATGGTCAAGAATGGAATTTCTCAAATAATAGGGTTTCCCCCAACTTTTCAATGCTCGAAGTTGATCATTGAGTGTGCCAAACATTACAGATATGATCAAAGAAGATTCATTGGCCTAGAGGATAGGATAATGGTCAATTTTACAAAAGAATCATTGGTTGAGGCATTTTATATCCCTTCTCATTCAAAATTGATAATGTTCACTCTAGAAGATGCAAAGAATATGTATTCAAATGGTCTACAGAAGTTCTCGGAGATCATAAATACTAAATGGGCTAAGAAAACAAGGAAATATTACACCAAATTGTTTAGGACCATGTGCATAAGTGACTTTCATGATGAACATGGGGAAATGGTAACATTGTTGAGAAGAATCATGGGCCCAAAAAAGGCTACCCAATTTGAGGATTGGATGTTCTATGTAATTGAGGAAATTGACAGAGGGAAAATTTTCCTTTGGGCTAGAATTTTGAGCAACAATATTAATAAACAACTCAAAAATGTGGAGAAGGATAGAACTTTCATAATGGCATCTTATGAAGTATACATGTTGGCTAGGAATTTCAAATATAGAGGGTTGACTTTTCATGGAGTAGTGGGTAATGAGCTAGGAAATTTCAAATTTTATGAATGTTATCCACAACTACATCTCTCCAACACCTCCCACTACGAGAGGGCGAATGATGCCTTCTTAATGTATATTTTTAGGAAATTGCAAGGGGCTTTGCACATCAGGTTTTCACCAAAGGCCATGGAATTGATGAAGAAATATGGGTCCTAGTTTATTCAATTTTAGAAATTGTCATACATCAAACTAAAAGGTTGACCTTATAGACCATACAGGCTACCCAAGTATCCAACTGAAAAGATGGTGCTATTAGAAGTCACAAGGTAGTTGGTGGCATTTGATAAAGTTTTAAAGGTCATGTATAAGATAGGGATGGGAAATTAATTCCTAGTAGCAATTGATGGTTTAGAGGCGTATCCTTCTATTACAAGTGCACTTAATTTAGAAGCATAATTGCAATATTTTCATTTACAAACTCATATAGTAAGGAAGAATTTTGATCCTCATGGTACAGCTAGGGAGGATTATTGGGCCAATTTCATATATGATTTTGAAGTATTGAAGAAGAGATATTCAAGGTTGTCAGTTGATATGCCTAGGATTTACAAACCATTTGTTGTTGCTAACCAAGTAGATGGTGATGGAGATATGATTCAATCTCATGATTATGTAGAAGTTAAGGATAAATCAATTACTCCTTTGGATTAGTCAGAGGAGGAAGTAATTGAACTTGATGAGGTGATAATTCTAGTGTTAAAATAAACTATACTATGAGTTGATTATAAGATAACTGACTTGCTAGTTGATGGAGTCAAGTTATCATATGATCTAATGGGGGACCTTGAGTCCCAATCCTCAGAAGGTGAATAGCGACTAGAGGGAAATGAGGTTGATATTCGTGATGTTGATGAAGAATAATCTGAGCAAGAACATATTGAAGTGAGGAAGGCTAAGGGGAGAAAGAAGAAAGACACCCTTGAGAGGAAAATATTGTGTAGTCTCACAACATGCCCTATTTCACCCTTTGGAAAATGGGGACCCCCTTTATTCTTCTTATTTGTTTTTTTCTTGCTTTTGTTTTGTTTGGGGGAAGTGGTAAAATGAGTGACATTCATTCTAAATTCCTGATTTTTAATAAAGCAATAGTTTTTCTGAGCCAAAATGCTCTTAAATTTAAGTTTTGGGAAGCAATAAACATTCTTTGGGAATCCTTTAGTCTTGTGGGAACCAGGTTTTTGAGTTTTTGTGTATCAGGTTTTCTTAAGTAAAGTAAGAGCAAGTTTTTCAAACACAAGAATTTACCCGATAAGCATTTTACCCGATATAAAGCATTTCTTGACCTACATGCATTATAATAAATGGCTTTGAACCTGAAAGTGGGACTTTCTAAGAAGCGAGAGTCAAAAAAAAAATTTTGAAGTGTGTTTGCATTGCACCAACTCCTTCCTAAACTCACACATGAATACTTTGCAAACACTGGGGGTTTACTTGATGCCCAAGAATTCAAAAAGAGGGAAAACTCAAAATTGCTTCCAAAGCAAGTTGTCGGGTGTTTTAATTTGAAGTGTTAAGAGGAAGGTTCTTCCATGACCAATGAAAATTGTTGCCAAGCCGTCAATACCCAAAGCAAGTGAAAAACCAAAAAAGTGTGTCATGTGCGTATTCATGCAATATTTTTGAATTAAATGGAAGCATGAAAATTGAGAGGTTCATTATTAAAGATTAAGCTATCATAATTGTACTTTTCTAGTGTAATTAATTCAAAACCATTAAATGAATTAAGGAATGTGGTGAAAAACCTAGTTTTCATCACAAAAATTACATTGCTTTCTTCTACAAAATGCCATAATGTACAAGATAGGATACCTATAAATCCATCTAGAATCGAGATTCCATTTGAAACTACAATGAAAGGTAAAATATTGAAGAACAGAAGACATAATTGTCAACATTTAATTCTATCTCGACTCGAGGTCACCATTAATAGAACCGGGTATTTCTCTTTCAATTGGGTTCTAAAAATTCTTATGCATGTTCCTAGTACCCATGAAAATAATACTTTGGTTATTTTTAAGTAATCTTGTAGGAATTTTATTGAATTAACTCAAATTTAATGCATGAACAATGGGTAATGAAATTTCATAAAGATTAACTGAAGAAAAGGGAATTTCTAGAGTTTACCCAAATTTGTACATGGATTATCTATATACTAATCATGTAGGAACCGGGGAAAACCATGAGTTCATGGAAAAATCAACCTATAGATGAGTTAGAGTTTCCCATGTCTCAAGAAATTCACATGTATGGGTTGGTAACAAACACTCATTTGGGAAATTTCAACAAAAATGAGTTTATGGAGAAGGTTCAATAACCTAACACCAGGCCATGTGCAAAAAATATAGTAGCAAGTGGATTGCACCTAGCCACAGGGTTCCCACAAGCAATGGATTCTCTAGAATTTGTTTTGGAATGCATACAGTGGTATGATGTTGATAGAAGTGTGGTCTTGAAGGAAGGAAGAGTATACACAAACCTAACCCTAGAAGGGATTGCTCAGACATTTGGAATCCCAATATTTAAAAAAATAAATACATTGCAAATAGGAGAATCAACGAGGGCATATGCCAATATGGAGGAACATAACAAGAGGGTTATGTTGTCAACTTGGTTTCAAGAAAAGGATAAGTAGAAGCCCATGTCTAGAATACCCAAAGCCATATTAAGATCTAACTTTATTGTAGATATTTAGGACCTAATCACCTTATTGAGTATAATAGAAAGCAACAAGGGTGCTAGTAAATTTGAGCCATGGATGTATCAAGCTATCAAACATGTGAAGGATCAGACCAAAATCCATTAGGCTATGTTTATTAGTGATAAATTGGGTGAACACATCCAGAAATTCCAGATTCTTCAGCTATTTTTCATGTCCTCATACATTATATATTCATGTGCAATAAGAGCTAATATTCAAGGGCTAAATAGGATAGGGGTTCTAGGTAGAAATCTAGGGAAAAAATTGGTCTATCAACATCTTACTCATATAACTACTTGAAGCATTACCGAAGGGTAAATGATGCTTTCTTTGTGAGGTTGATCTAAATAATAAAGGGAGATAAGGAGAAGAGAATATCTTGATTTGTACAGGATGTCATTTGTTACTACGGGTGTTGGTATATCTAGTTTCGAAAATTCACATATATCAGGATTGAAGGATTCCTAGGCTACCCCTATATTCTACCCAAATATCCTACCGAAAAATTAGTATTCCTTAATTTTGCAAGGAAATTGATGGATTCCCATGATACTTATCTCCAAGCTCATAAAAAGGGACCAATTAGGTTCTCTATTATCCTAGGAGATTGCAAGTGCAGTTTAGCCAAAAGTGATAAGTTAGTAGGGAATGAATTAAGGTCATTCAAGTTGAAGGAATTAAATTTGAAAAGGAACAATTATGATCTAGCAGAGAGACTTTCCAAGCATATCAGTAAAAGGTATACTCACATTCCTTATTTGGAAGATTAATGGAGTGACTGTGAAGATGAATGTGAAGCCAGGGAGTGGTATTATCAAAGGCTAACATTTTCCCAAAGGATGACCTTTGGGATACACAATATTCCATTACAAATAACAGAGGAAAATGGTGAGGTCCTGAATCCATCATATGAATCTGAGAATATTTTCAATGAACCTATCCCAAACACTAATTAGAGACAGCCTAAGATGACAACATTAGAAGAAATCTCCAAGCCAGTAATTGAGTTTAGTCAAATCTGGATAGATAGATATATCTAGCTGCTAAATGCTAATGGAATAATAAATATATATCCCCCTAGGAGAAAGAGGGAGAAAAAGGTGATAAGTGATTCAAGATATGATGATTGTTTGGTGAAGAAAAGGAAGTTAGTAGAGGTCAAATCCCTTGAAGAAAGAATAGAAAGGATTGTTGAAATCCCATTATGGGGTTTTAGTGGCTTCTCAGCTAGATAATCATTATAGGGAGATTAGGGCTATTCCTACCAATATGTTGAAAATTCCAATAGTGGCATCTTCTTCTATTGCATTATTGAAAGCAGAGTTTCTAACCCCAAAGGAAATAGCTATGAAGCAGCAAGTATACAATCAAACAAGATTAGAATCTCAATAGGTGTTTGCTATGTTTTCTTCTCCCCCACCAATAAGTACTACCATAATGAGACAAACCATGGGAGAAGTGCATTCAGTACTAGAGGAAGAACCTAAAATAACCATGGATCATTCCTTAAAGGAGTTGGAGAAATGGAGTACTTTGGTATAGTAGTTGAAAGGAAAACAGCAACTAGAAGTAATTCTAGTGGTCCAACCAATTATTGAGGAAGAGTATGATATAGAAGTATATATTGTATACACCTAAAATTGGTCTAGAGAATCCGATTAATTAAATACAACTTATTTGATTAATTATCTTAAATTCCTCTACTATTGAATAAATAGAGATATTTATTTATATAGTTCACGTTTAAATTCACATTTAAATTCTACTATTATCTCATCTTAATTAAATAAACAAAATTAAATACTTTCTTTGATTTAATTATCATTTCCCCTATTTTATTCTATCATATCAATCTTAATTAATTAAATAAATATCAAACACTTTATTGATTAATTATCATATTCTTCTATTTTGATTTAATAAACAAATTCTATAGTCTGTTTTATTAAATTATTTATCCCTCTTTTGCTAATTTAAATAAATCAAAAATATTTAAATTAAAGCATAAAGAATTTTCCTCTATATTTCCTCAAAATCAAATTAGATATCCTATGTCTAATTTATGTCAAAAATATGTCTAAATTAATTGATTCAATCTTCACAAGAAGATTTGGAGACAAATTGGAGACAAATTGGAAATCCATCTCTCAATCCTCTTCCATCAATCCTTCCTATTCTCTTTCCTGGTGTTTTCATGGGTAGAGACAATTCCCAAAATCTTCTCAATCTCCTCCATCTCTCACCATTCAATCCTCTAGATTGAATCCAAGCCTCTACTTTGCTATCCCTGTGCAAAGTTGTTGCTTGGAAATCTATAAATACAACTTCATTCAACAAAGAAAGGATCCCAGATTATCAAGTTTATGCAATCTTACCTACAGGAAATCATCAAGCATCAAGCATCAAGCAATTCAAGCATCCAACATTTGATATTTTCATATCATGGTTGCATCTTGTAGCTTCATCCATAGTTTTTCATGTCAATTCATGTTACAGTAGTTCTTTTATCATTTAGCATTATCATATAGTTCCACATCATTGCATCATCATCACTCTGTTCTTTACATTTTCATTTTAATAGTTATAGTGTTTTATTTAAATTTGAGAGCACTGTAGCTTACTAAATCTTTAAAGATAGGAGACAATGAGACACTTTCAGTAGATTTCTTGCTTTAGAATAGTTTATTTGCTTAATCTTTGATACAATGTTTCATTAAGGAGTGTTTTTACTTTGTTTACTTATTCACACTTACAATTTGGCACCCACCGTGGGGCATTAACCCCATATTTTAAATTTTTTTTAAAAAGTGTCGTACATGTTTTCGGCGTGTTCTGTTTGAGCACTTCCATCAAAAACTATAGTGCTTCCATCAAAAACTATGGCACTTTCGTGCTCTGTTTCAGTGCTTCCGTAAAAATATAGCACATCCACTAAATGTTTTAGTGCTTCTACTATAGCGCTTCCATGAACTATTTCAGCACATCAGCCACCCATCTCCAATATAGCTGATATAGCACTTTCGTGAACAACTTTGGCGCTTTAGATCTCTATTTCAGCACTTTCAGTTTTAGCGCATCTGGTAAATACTATAGCGCTTTCATTAACTGTTTTAGCGCTTCTATAATTATTTATTTGGATCTGACGCAACTGCGGCCAGAATTTTATTTTGATGCATTTGGACTAAAATGAACCAATCCTAAGATAGTCATTTGGTTTTAAAATGTATCAATCCTAGGGTATCCATTTTGGTTTAAAAATTATCAATCCTAGGGTAGCCATCACACTTTTTCTATATCAGTTAAAATGGACACCATGACTTTTGTGAAGCAAAATCTTCACATAGATTAGCAAAATTTGTCTTTTGGGCTTAAAACGAATCATTTATCTATTGTGCTTGTGTGGTAAATAGGCTTATTCTCTCCCCTTAACTGGGTGATCAAAGTTCCAGACTCATCCTTTACTTTCATGCAATTTCTCACTTTTATTAAAACCTTTAGAAGGCCTACCATAGTGGGAAAAATTACTCACCCTACGGGAACAACCTAAGTGGGAATGCCTAAAGCCAAGGATTCCAACCCACTCTAAATCAAATGCAAGTTGTTGATGAAAGTCCAACTTGACAGTAGTGTGCAAGATAACCATCCCTAAAATCTTTGTTCTAAAGATTGGGAGGTCTCCTAAGGGATTTTATCATTTGTCACACCGCACGGAAACCCTATCTAAGAACCATAGAATAGTATCCAGCCGAGTCAATAACCAGACGTTGTAATACTCACAGTGCAAGGGGATGGAAGAATTTTCCCCCAAGACACTCACCATATAATTTCCAATATCATTTTCTCAAAGGAAGAGAAATCCAACTTTGAGTACGCACCTGGAAACAACAAAAACACGAGCGCCCTCTAGGGCGTGACACAGTTGTGTGAGTCAATGCAATTTTAAGATGTGGGCTATTGAGTATAACAATGACCTTTTTGACCTTAAGAGTGAGTATGTCTGAAAGTAGATATTTGTCAAAAAAAAAATCAATAAGGACCATTCGTGGTTCTTGAATATACACTATTTGTTCAGATTCTAAAGATTAAAACAATTATTCTACAATTTGCTTGCTGTGTTTTCAAAATCATTATAAATTAGATAACAAATCATCTAGAAAACAACAAAATCCAATCAGGGTAGAAAAATTCATGATTTGAGAGTGGAAGTCAACAAAGTTTGTCAAGAAAACCATCAAAGTCAAGAAACCCAAAAGACCACTTGGTTACCAAAATATTTTGAGAAAAAGGCATTTCTTATATCAAAGTCAAAAAATCTTGCTACAACATAGAACCTTCATTCATAGGTATCACGATTTCGCTAGAGGTTATATTGTTGATTACACCATAGAACCTCTTTATTCATGAGCCTTCTTCCAAAGGAGAGCCCTCACACAGTATCATAATCATAGTCAATGCATACGTCAGTCCTACATCCCACAACCGATGATCGAATACGCCACAAGGCCAAATCAAATTTTGTAATAAAGAGTCTTAACAATCCACCCACCGTTTTAGCACTCTAGAAATCTGTTTCAGCGCTTTAGGACTCTGTTTTAGCACTTCCAAGCACTATTTCAGCCCTTTCGAGCACTATTATAGCACTTCCACAAAATAGCACTTTCGAGCACTGTTTTAGTGCATCCATAAAGATAGCGCTTCCATCATCTATTTCAGCACTTTTAAACTTTTTTTTAGTGCTTTTGTGAAATAGCGCTTTCGAGTCATGTTTTAGCACTCCTGAACTTTGTTTTAGCGCTTTCAAATCAAAGAGTTTCAAAACATATCTGTCAGTTGGATAATCATCTAAAACATGGATTTCTTGTCAAACAAAGGTATCTTTTTAACAGAGTTATTGTCTAGAAACCAAAATTAGATAGGTTCCTACAAGTTACCAATCTTTTTCAACTAAAACATAGATCTTGCAAATCATAAAGTGCCAATCAAAACAAAATCTTGATTATTACACTAAAGTTTCATCATCAGGATATTATCATCCTATTATCATGAAACAAGGCATCGTAATCAAATTTTTAACCTAGTCTTATCAATAAGATATATCATCTTATTTGACTTTATTAAAAATTCACTTGACATTTTCCAACATAGAAGATCAAAGTTTGGTGGAAAGAACAAAACACTTGTATTCCAATCTTCAACAAGTTACAAAAACAGAGGCTCTTAGAAAAGGAACTCGAAACATCAAATACAATGGTAGAAGAAAATCCCTAGAATAGTCTACATCAAAGTGACAAAAATGAAATAACTCCAGAAGACATACAAACAACCCAACAGGATCCAAAATTCCATAAATTCATGGAAAATATCTTAGAGCAAGACATAGAGAAATACCTTTTAATGTTGGTTGAATCGGGTGCTAAGCTTCCCAAAGACTTTGACATAAATCACCTAAAAGAAGCACCTAGAACAAGCGAAACCAAAATACCACAACACACACAAGGTGTAGATCCGATTGTTGCCTTAGCAACCCAAATGCAAAACTTAAAACAACAAATACAAGACATGACAAAAGGAAACACAAAAAGGTATGCATTATAGGACATTTGTCCTTATCCTTTTCACTCAATAGTAGACATGGTACCTTTCCCTCAAAACTATGAATTTCCAAAGTATGACAAATACAATGGTAAAATAGATCCGATTGATCACATATGTGAATTCAAAATCGTGAGCCTAGAGTTTGCACAAGAGGAAACTTACCTCATGAGGTTATTTCCAAGAAGTTTAGGAGGGAAATGTATGGAATGGTTTTCCAAATTGCAACCAGGAATACAAACCTTTGAAGAGCTTGTCAATAGGTTCATCTCCCAATATTCTTTTAACATCCAACACAATGTCACGATAAAGGATCTATATAACATGAAACAAAACGAAGGGGAGACATTCTTGTCCTTTTTACAAAGATGACAACAACTATTCGCTAGATATCCTCGCTCCATTTCTGAGGAAGAAAAAATGGAGTTGTTCATAGACAATTTGATAGACGAGATGAGTTACAGACTTGAATTATAATGTCCTCCTACGTTTGAAAAGGTGATAGAAAATATCCTTAAGATTGAAGAAGCGATGGTCAAAAGAGGGGTTATTAAACATTACAATGACAAATCAATACCCCAACAACGACAAACCAAAATTCTGGCAAAAGAACAGAAATACGGGGAAAAATGAAACGGAAAATGATTTACAAAATGCCAAACCAGTTTTCAACTTGACAGCATCTACTTCAAAAACAAATCAAAACAATGATCAAATCATCAAGTCAAATGTCATTCAAAACAACGAAATCAAAAAACCCCAAACGTACCAAAAATCATCAAACCGGTGTAGGTTCACACCTTTAGGCCAAACATTGGAATCAGCGATGAAAGAACTAGTCTCAAGTGGTATTATCACTACGCGGGAAGCAAGATTCTGGGATCCAAAGGTCAAACCACCATGGTGGAATGATGCAGCTTATTGCAGCTTCCACAACAATAAAAGGCCACAAGACTAATGATTGCATGGAGTTAAAACACATAGTTCAAGATATGATCAACAATAACAAGGTATATATAGAGGGACACCAAAACAATAATGATCATACAGCCTTCAAGGACCTTTTACCAAACTATGACAAAGGAGCATCATCTTCTATGAACAACAAAGGTAAAAATATCAATCATGTCTACGATACCATGATCCTTTGTCTTACTAAAGTGGAAAATGATAATACTGTTGGTCATCACATGGAAAAACACAAAACCAACGACATTACCCCCTTGGATTTTCTCCCAAGCAAACAAGTCTCTAAAAATCAAATAAATGTTTTAAAAATTAGAGAATGAAAAGACTATCAACCAGTAAATGTAATGACAAGGGGACAATCCAAGGTAGTCTTAAAGGGATTTGTGCCTAAAAACGCAACTCCACCTCCATCTCATTACAACATTGTCGATCAGCTTAAAAAAATTCCAGCACAGATATCAATATTGGAACTCCTCAAACTATCACCATCACATAAGGAGGTTCTAGAACAAGCACTAGTTGCCAGTACGGTACCGAAAAATCTAGATGTTTGCCAATTCCAGGCTATGGTGGGACATTTGACTACGCCACACTATCTATCATTCTTTGCATAGGATGATGTGTCACTTAACCATCCCCATAACACCACACTCCATATTGAAGTCTTGATTTGCAATCATCATGTCAAAATATTCTTAATAGATGGGGGAGCTAGTTTGAACATTTGCACTCTAAAGTTAATCTGTGCACTAGGGTATTTAGATAATGTTATTGATGCCTGAAGGAAAATAACAATAAAGGCATATGATGAGGAAGAGAGATCTTCTAAGGGACTAATTGTGTTACCCATTCAAGTGGGACCAATGATGAAACACATAGCATGTCAGGTACTGGAAAAAGAGTTAACTTACAACATACTCTTAGGATGCCCATGGATTCACGAAATGCAGGCAGTGCCTTCCACATATCACCAATGCTTAAAATTCCCAGTAAATGGATAGGAGGTGATTATATCAGCTGATTATAATCATCCTTAGCATTGTGATACACTCATAATCTCTCAAGACACCTTTGTGCGTCACAATAGGGAAACATGCAGTTCACATTCATCAAATGAAGAAAAATGTCCAAACATTATCATCAAGTGGGTAGAGAAAAAGGATAAATCAAAAGATGCAATTCTTTTTGACACTCAATTAATAGACAATCCAAATCCCCAAATTTCTTTATCACGGAAATTCCAAGAACAGGTCCAACTGGAAGACAAGGGAATGGGATAATATTCTATTGAGAAATATCTTAATCTTTTACAATTGATGCCATCTCCAAAGACGTATGGCTAGCCATCAATGATCAAACATAAAACATCACTACCTATCACGATTCTAGAAGAAAGATTTGTAAAAGCTGATACTATAGAGGATGAATCATACGACAAATCTATCCTTGATTGGTTATACAAAGATGGAGAACCATCGACATCAACAAACATCAACATCAACACCGATAAGTATGGCAAAGGGAAGGCTATTTTGGAAAAAATGGGTTATGAAGGATAGGGACCTGTTGGAAAAAGGAAGGAAGGCATCGTAGAACCTATTCAGCCTCTTACTCTTTATTCAAAAGATAAGACAAGACTGGGATACTCAGAAGAAGAAAAACAAGAAATGACAAAGAAGGTTGTTGAAAGAATCCTTCAAGTTAGAGATAGCTCTTAAATGGATTCAAATGAATATGAATGGAATCTATGTTCTGATATATCTTACCCAGATATCCAAATAGATTTCATTAAACAATATGCACCTACACATGAGGAGGGATAGAGCTCTGTGTCTAGACCATTTGTATTAGGATCATAAAATATTGATGACTCAAGTGGGGACGAACAGACATCGAGTGAACTAGATGATCTTGAAGAGGGTACCATCATTGATCTCGACATCCCTAATAATGACTATGATGACATAGTTGTCCTCACCCTTACCCCCATTAACCTAAGTCAATCCGATGACTTCATGCCTTTAGTCCATCCCGAACTTATTAACTAGGAACCTGTTGAACCTATAAATGTACCCATGTTTACAAACGATGATGCCATCATAAATTTCCTATGTTGTGATGAACCTAGTACAAGTCCTATCCATAATTCTCATAACAATGTGACTTGGTAGGAGGGTGTCAAATCTTCCAGCTGCAAAATCAAAAATAGGAATAATGGATCTAATGGTGAAAACCATTCTATGGCAGCATTAGATCTTGAAAAAGAAAAAATAAAGAACACATCTGACGGTGAAAACCTCTCTGAGGCACTGAAATATGGGAGATTGACACTCTTCTGGAGCATTATCATGAATAGTCATCAGTTTTGGTGGAGCCAACACAGTCTATAAACATTGGCACTAAAGAAAGAGCAAAGATTTTACATCTAGCAGAATCTATGACAGAACAAGAGAGACCGGAATTTATGAAATTCTTTAAGGAAAGAAGCATTAACTTTTCTTGGTCATATTCCGATATGCCAGGTTTGGACCCAAATCTTCTAATAAATCATTTGTCTTTGCCTACAACAATCAAGCCTATAAAACAAAAATTGAGAAAAATGCATCCCCATATCGCATTAATGGTAAAGGCTGAGCTAAAGAAATTATTATATGTTGGATTCATTAGGTCTATTGATTATGCCGAATGGATATCAAATATTGTACTTGTCTCAAATCCGGACAATAGCATCAGGATATGTATAGATTTTAGGGACCTGAATAAGGCATGCCCAAAGGATGATTTCCCATTGCCTCATATAGAAATCATTGTAGACTTAATGGCAGGGCATGCCATGTTGTCAATAATGGATGATTTCTTCGGATACAACCAAATTAAGATAGCTCCAGAAGATCAGGAGAAAACTGTATTTACATGTCCATGGGGAACCTTCTGTTGGAATGTCATGTTGTTTGGTTTGAAAAACACAGGGGTAACCTATCAAAGAGAAATGACCACAATCTTTCATGATATGATGCACACCTTTATGGAGGATTATGTGGATGATATTTTGGCTAAATATTGTTCTAGGGAAGGACATCTGCATATCCTGAGCAAAATCTTCACAAGGCTAGAGAAGTTCAATGCTAGGTTAAACCCTAAGAAATGTGTCTTTGGGGTCACATCAGCAAAACTCTTGGGATACATAGTCACAAAAAAGGGCATTGAAGTAGATCTAGCAAAAATTAAGGCAATAATGGAAATGCCACCACCCAGAAACATCAGTCAACTCAGGTCACTATAGGGAAGGCTCCAATCAATCAAGAGATTTATCTCCCAACTAGCAGACAAAATTCATCCATTCAATCATCTATTGCATAAAAATGTTGTATTCAAATGGGATAATGGGTGTGAAACAACATTCAACCAAATAAATCAATATCTGATGTCACCACCTATTCTCATGCCGCCTATAGAAGGAAGACCGGTAATACTATACATTGCAACAACAGATATCTCTCTAGGAGCATTATTGGCACAAGAAGATTATGAAGGAAGGGAACATGCCATTTGCTACATCAGCAGAACTTTAAATGGTTATGAAATAAACTACACTTTCATTGAGAAATCTTGCTTGGCGGTGGTATTTTCTACTCAATATTTGTAAAATTATATTTTGACTCACACAATCAGGCTCATAGAAAAAATTGACCCCTTAAAATATCTACTAAGTAAGGCTGCCTTAACAGGTAGACTAGCCAAATGGGTCATGCTTTTAAGTGAGTTTGATATTCAATATGTGGAAAGAAAATCCATCAAGGGTCAACAAATCACCAAAAAATTGGCTGAGGCTCCTTTATCGAATGATCGACCTATGACAATGGAGTTTCCAAATGTGGACATTCTGACAGTGATGCCACAACAATGGATATTGTACTTTAATGGATCATATACACAACGAGGATCTGGAGTAGGGATCTTGTTCATCACACCTCAATGACACACCATCCCGAAATCTTATAGACTGATGTTTCAATGTACCAATAATGTGGCGGAATATGAGGCATTAATCATTGGGTCAAAGTAGCAATTGAATGGAAGATTACAAAATTACAGGTATATGGGGATTCTCAACTAGTCATTTATCAAGTAAATGATGAATATTAGATGAAAGATGAAAATTTGATGCCCTATAAGCAGCAAATAGATGATCTAAAACAATTTTTTATCAATATAAAATTTGATCAAATTCTAAGGGCAAAGAACAAAGCGGCAGATGCTATGGTGACAATTGCTTCACTCTTACAATTGCCAGAGAAACGTGGTCATTATGGGTTTATGGTAGAACAAGTATCATGTCCTTCTTGTAATAGTTCTGAATCTAGTACCATATTCCATTTAGATGCCATTGAATCCTCTATCTATGAGAAAACCTATGCTTACTTAAAGGATAACATCCTCCCTCTCGATCTTTCTAGGAACCAGAAACGCAACTTCATCTGCCAATCTGCCCGACATATTTTAATCGTCGACATCCTTTATCATCGAGGTCTAGATGGTACCTTACTCTGATGTTTAGAACATGAGGAATATGAGACGGCCTTACGTGAGGTTCATGAGGGTATTTGTGGCACTCATTCGACTGGTATAACTCTAGCAAAGAAATTCCTTCGTTTAGGATAGTATTGACCATGTATGGAGAAAGAGTCTTATTAGTTTGTAAAGAAATGCAAAAAGTGTCAGATTCATAGTAATCCGATCCATGCACCAGCTCAAGAATTACATCCTTTCACATCAACATGGCCCTTTTGTCAATGGGGACTAGATTTGGTAGGAAAGATAAATCCATCTTCATCCAATGGACACAAGTTTGTAATCACGGCAATAGAATACTTTACAAAATGGATAGAAGTAGTTCCTCTTACAACTATCACTGGAAAATAGATCTTGTCATTCATATTGAATTACATAATCTATCGGTATGGCATACCTCAATCTATTATCACTGATAATGGACGGCCATTCCAAAACCAAGATGTCAAAGAATTATGTGAGAAGTTTCATATCCAACATCGTTTCTCAACACTATACTATCCTCAAGGAAATGGCCAAGCAGAGGCCTCTAACAAAACAATTCTAAAAATACTCAAGAAAATGATTAACGATGTTGGATGTGATTGGCATGTTCAACTTAATCCTAGACTATGGACCTGCATAACTAGTATCAAAACACCGACAAGAGCTACACCATATGCCTTGGTATATGGATCAGAGGCCATACTACCCATTGAAGTAGAGATTCCATCACTTTATGTATCACTAAGAGGAATAATTTCAGATGAGGACTATAGAGTATCCAAGCTTCAAGAACTGAAACTATTGGACGAGCACCATCAACAAGTTGTCAATCATTTCACGGCATATCAACACCAGATATCAAGGAGCTACAATCATACGGTAAAACCTAGAGTCTTTCAAGTTAGCGATTTGGTTCTAAAAGAGAACCCTAGAAATCAGTAGGATAGGGAAAAGAAAGGGAAGTTTGAACCTAACTGGCTAGGCCCCTTTGTCATCATATCAGTGTATGGATCAGGAGCCTATCAACTATCAACATCAGAGGGGGATTTGTTTGATGAAACTATCAACAGTATCCATCTCAAAAAGTTCTATACCTGAATTACCTAGTGCACGGGTCAAACTTCTCGAAAATGATTGCCTTGATGAAAACCTGGAAAACAAGCATCTTGGTAACAAAAAATACAAAAAATATACAAAAAAAAAAAGAAAAATGAGAAAAAGGAAAAGACAAAATAAAAGTTCAATCAAAACATATGGTGAAAACTTGGAAACGGGTGTCGTATGTGATTCTAAACCAGCCTTCCCATCTATTTTGATACATATCAGGATCATTAGTCTTGTCATCATTACCATTACATATCAGGATCATTAATCTTGCCATCATTGCATCCATTATCAAATCATTTCACATGGTCATGTCTCACTCTAGCTTGGGGGTAACATCTGGATCTCACTGGGGAAAACAAAACATCAGCTTCACCAAATGGGAAAACAACGGTATGATAAGTACAATGAAAACAATGATCAAAGTGCAACATCAATCAACGTCAGAAACGCATCAAACATCTGTATCGTATCAAAAAATCAAAAAAAAGAGTCGAAAAGTCAATCTAAAAAAGCAAAACCAAAAACATGAGTCTATGTCAGTCAAACTACGTGGTCTCTGTGTATGTAACATAGGCGAGGCTAATCTTTGATCAGCCCCCGAGGCCCATAGGATAGGTTTTTAGGTTAGTTTTGAATTTCAAAATCTCAAAAAACCACAAAAACATCACAAAATCAAGATGGGTGATCTAATCTGAATAATGATTAAAACACTCTAAGTAAAAGGTGGATAAATTGTATTTTTGATTAATTATTATCATTTCTTTGGAGTAACTCAATTATGTAATAAACTAGAGAAACAAGGAAGAAGAATGATATTTTTATTGTCTGTTGTTTGTACGTTAATCATATTAATGTGTGAATTGTCAAGGGATGTGCTATACAAATGTATCACCAATGACATTCAAAATTCATACACTAAAATGATTAATCTCTACCTGTTTACGCAAGAAATGCTCAGGTCTTCTTGGTTCAATTATACCTAGATGCCTGTGTTCGCTTGCAATATCAAAAATCATGAAATTAGTACTCAGAGCATCATCAGTCTAACATATACCATTAATGCTTGTACTCACTTTCAACATCCTAAAAGCTCTATGATGATACCAAGCACAAAAGTATTGTTAAAATGACAATGGTCTACATATAGTTGCATGATAAAATTAAGACTACACTCATAATAAATTCTACATTTGTAGAGTGTTTGTTACATGAAAGATTCAAATTAATGATTATCTTTTCTACGAATATCATTGAGTATATTGACATAATCCAAAAATCATCAAAAACATATAGATGCATCATCTCATCATTGAAAAGCATTTATCATCTCATCATTCATGCATTTAACATCAAATAGTTGTGCATTTATTGTACCATTATTTTCCACATCATATCATAAATCAATACATCATGTTCATTACACCATATCATTTATTACATTATTACACAATATCATCATTTTTATCAATACATCATTTTTTTTTGAACCATACATTGTCATCTATAACAAAAATCATCATTTTCATTATTACCATATACAAATCATCATTGATTATCTATGTATCATCCATCACAAAAATCATCATTTTCATTCATACATTTAGAAACATCATACATCCATACATTTCATCATATTAAAATAAATGCATTAAATCATACATCCATACATCATATATTTATAATAACATAATTAAAATCATCACATAACATAAAATAAATGCATAGAATCATCAGATGATATATAGCACATTAAAATAAATACATCCATCATAGAATCAAAATAGAAACATCATAGATCAATAGAAATCAGTTGCATATCATATAAATCATGTTTATCATCAAGTGTCAAGTATACAATGAAGTCTGAAATAGAAGAGATACATCGTCAAAACTAGCTAACTCGAAGTGTACATCATGTCTCAAAATCACAAACAGCATCTAGGATCTACTGCTACCAAATGGTGTAGGCATCATAGGACCAGTACCACCATCACCATTGGATGGACCAAGATCTCTAGGATCTCTCTGAGGAGGCTACATCACACCCTCACTAACTGTCTGGGTATGTGTCATGCCAGATCTAGAAAGGGCATAACTCACTCTATGCTCGGCAGGAACTACATCATGGTACTGACCCCTGTAGAAATTTGCCTCTCGGCCAACCCATAGAACCTCCCTCATATAATCGACAATGGAGGTACCATCAGCTACCCTCTGTAAAGTCTCTGTAGTCACTTGTGCCCTCTCTGCAATCTTTCTGGCACTATCCCTCTTGGTTGTCAAAGTACCAACTTGTGTTTGAACAGCTGCCAACTATCCCTGAACCTGTGCCAATGCATGTGCCTAAGTCTACAGTTATGTCTAAGTCTACACAAGTAAACCGTGTGCCTACACTAACTAACCCTGCAGAGTCTGTACCTACACCTGTAGGCTTGCAATCTGTCTCTACTGATCTACATAAGGCATCTCCACTGCTCGCCTCTTGCAAGGCCTACTCGAAGATGGACCTACACTGCCTCACCCAACCCCTCTGCCACCTCCACCACCGCCATCCCCATCATCATTGTTTCTATCCTTGTTGTTGCTCCCATCATTGTTGCTCAACTCAGTGTCAGATCCACTATCCTCCTCACCCTCAACAGTTGCGACGGGATCCTCAGCAACATCCTCCTCTACAAGTAATAGTGTTGGCTCATCTAGAATAGTGATCCAAGGACATGGATGCAAAGCCAAAAATTGGGCATACTCCTCTGTCACAGGTGCCTCTGCAATATCCCGGTGCATATCCCAAGCTGATGGCTATAGAGATTGGTATCCCTCCACTAATGTGTCATATGAAAAGCACGTCCCCCAATCTATTGTATCACTCTCTGGTCAGGCATAATGAGCAACCCCTTGAGGGATGCACTGCACAATACCATACTGCTTGTATACCCGCCGCAATAAAAATCTCTCAAGGACAAAATGGGTCCTACCGATCAAATACATGGAATCGCACAAAAACCCGAGCATTGCATCATCCTCCTCCCACTGCTCGCAATCTAGGTAAGGCTGCCATATGACACTCTCTAGGTCATCCAAAACACATCTCCAATGCTCTAAATTACCCATCCGAGATTGGGTAAGTCGACCTCTATAATGAAAAACGTATGGTCTGCCTATAGATCTATCACGTATCGGAAATGGTCGACCAATGGAAAAATTCTCCCATGCCCAAACCTGTAATAAAGTCACTCCTGTTGATAAGTTGTGTCCTCCCAAATATACCACTAAGTGTAAATCATGATAAAGGTGGGCTAGCATACACATCCCCCACACATATATGGTCCCGTGCACAACCATTCTCTCAAGAATACTGCCCCAACCCATAGAGAATCCCTTTGACCTGCAATCAGGACAAAGGAAGCCTCTGATGAATCCAGCTAGCACTACTAGTAGAGTAGTGTAGGCGTCAGCCATCATCTACCACCGAACACTCTATCATGCAATATGATTATCTTGAAATACTCTATGAAGTGCATCTCTCCCACCAACCTCATGTGAATCATAAACTACAATCTATCCCATGAAAGGTATCTGTAATATCCGCCACACATCCTCTGGTGTGACTGTCATCTCACCGGTGGGTAGATGGAAAGTGTTATGATCGTTGTGCCACTGATCGACTAAGGCAATAAGGAGACCCCAATTAATCCTAATCTGGGGCATATCAAGGAGAGTAGACAAACCACATCGAGAGATGATCTGAATCTCATCAGGAGTCAAATGTGGGATCAAATCAGCAATCCACGGAAAATGCTCTCGCATCTGGAGGTTACCCAAAGGATCCTATCATCAAATAGGTTTACAAATTAGTGCGCTATGTCAAAATTCACAAGTCAATCTACTATCAGATCCAATCAAACTTTGGTATGAATTTTTTATCAAAATTCATGAACGAACATCAACTAACCTCACCTATCATGAGGTTCATCACAACCATCATCTAACCTCACCTATCATGAGGTTTATCAGATATGAAATCATTCCTCACCTATCATGAGGATCATCACAAATGAGATTATTTCTCACCTATCATGCGAGTAATTCTTATTTATCATCAGAATCAATCATTAGGGAATTTAGATTATCAAATCATACCAAACCAAAGAATCTGCATAATCGAAATGGACAAAATCAAAGTTAAAAAGTATCAAATCTTCAAGTCTGACATGGATGCACTAAAATAGGCATCCAAAGTGCTAAAAAATCAAAAGCATTATTTCATCATTCTGATGCGCTAAAATAGGCACCCTAAGCACTAAAAAACCAGAAGCGCTATTTCAGCAATGCGATGTGCTATAACAGGTAACCGAAGTGCTGAATTTCCAAAAGTGTTATTTCATCACACTGATGCACTTTAACAATCTATCAAAGCACTACTTTACTCAAAGTGCTATAATAGCCTATCAAAGCGCCAGGTTATTACATCGATGTGCTAGAACTTTCTAGGCGCTAAAATTGGGCATCAAAGCGCTAAATAAATCTATCTAAGCACTGATTCTTCAAAGCGCTAAATTATCCTACGAAAGCGCTAAAGAAATTAATGAAAGCACTAATTCCTCAAAGCACTAAAACATATCATAGAAGTGCTACACCGAAGTGCAAAGCGCTAAAGCACGACATTGATGCGCTAAAACTATAAAAACACGTAAATGCATAAAAATAGCACAAAAATCAAGAAGGCACAAATTATGAGGTGGATTACGGGTACGTACTGGAGGTCCATAGGCAGCCATCCGTTGGTGATGTCACACATGCTCGAACCAGTGGGTGTGGTAGGGGATTGGCATCTTGCTCCAAGTGGCTCAAATGTCTCTCTCACTAGGTTTTGAAAAGTCAAAAAGTACAAATGAATGTGAAAAGGGCATTTTTGACCTTATATAAGTTTTTCAAAAGGATTTTTTGAGGGAATTTCTTTTATTTTAATTAATTTTATTTATGAAATTAATTGAAATTTTATCCATGGGCTAAATTTTCTTCATCAATGCCGGGAGATAAATTATTTCTTCATCAAATCTTCGTCAAATCATCACGAAAAATTCAAAAAAATTAAAAAATTCATAAAATTCAAAAAATTAATAATACCATTAATTTATCTCCCGAGGGGACATACTATCATCAATCATCTGAAAATTAATATCTGGGGCATGTCTGGGGCATATTGAATTTTTTTCGTCGATACCAGCAGCAGAACAAAATTTTATTTGAAGCAATGCGTAAACACATCACTTCAAAGAGGGGAAAAATGTATACACCTAAAATTGGTCTGGAGAATTCGATTAATTAAATACGACTTATTTGATTAATTATCTTAAATTCCTCTACTATTGAATAAATAGAAATATTTATTTATATAGTTCACGTTTAAATTCACATTTAAATTCTACTATTATCTCATCTTAATTAAATAAACAAAATTAAATACTTTGTTTGATTTAATTATCATTTCCCCTATTTTATTCTATCACATCAATCTTAATTAATTAAATAAAGATCAAACACTTTATTGATTAATTATCATATTCTTCTATTTTGATTTAATAAACAAATTCTATAGTTTGTTTTATTAAATTATTTATCCCTCTTTTGCTAATTTAAATAAATCAAAAATATTTAAATTAAAGCATAAAGAATCTTCCTCTATATTTCCTCAAAATCAAATTAGATATCCTATGTCTAATTTATGTCAAAAATATGTCTAAATTAATTGATTCAATCTTCATGGGAAGATTTGGAGACAAATTGGAAATCTATCTCTCAATCCTCTTCCATCAATCCTTCTTATTCTCTTGCCTGGTGTTTTCATGGGTAGAGACCATTCCCAAAATCTTCTCAATCTCCTCCATCTCTCACCATTCAATCCTCTAGATTGAATCCAAGCCTCTACTTTGTTACCCCTATGCAAAGTTTTTGCCTGTAAATCTATAAATACAGCTTCATTCAACAAAGAAAGGATCCCAAATTATCAAGTTTATGCAATCTTACTCAGCAGGAAATCATCAAGCATCAAGCATCAATCATCAAGCATCAAGCAATTCAATCATCCAGCATTTGAGATTTTCATATCATGGCTGGATCCTATAGCTTCATCCATAGTTTTTCATGTCAATTCATGTTACAGTAGTTCTTTTATCATTTAGCATTATCATATAGCTTCACATCATTGCATCAGCATCACTCTGTTCTTTAGATTGTCATTTTAACAGTTATAGTATTTCATTTAAATTTGAGAGCACTGTAGCTTAATAAATCTTTAAAGATAGGAGACAATGAGACTCTTTCAGTAGATTTCTTGCTTTAGATTAGTTTATTTGCTTAATATTTGATACAATGTTTCATTAAGGAGTGTTTTTACTTTGTTTACTTGTTCACACTTACACATCTTAATATTATTGATGATCTGGGAGTCATAGTAGATTATCCCACTCAAGGTGGTGAGCAGAAAAAAGGAGAAAGAATAATGAAAGAATATGTGAAACCTCAAGATGTGGATGTTGGTACAACATCTCAAGCACCCATTTCCCTAGTGGAAGAAGAAGAGATGCATGAAGATTCACTCAATGATAAGGTAGTTGAGGACTAGTCTCAACAAATGGAAATTAAAGTAGAGACTATTATGGGGCAACTACATGATCAAGAAGAAGGTCTAGATAAAATGAAAGATGTTGAGTCAGCTCAAGCCCAAAATGAAGAACAAACAAGTAGGAAGAACCTTAAAATCCTAGGGAAAATGAATCACTTGTTCGATGCATCATGTTGAGAAAGAGATAATACTCAGGGAAGAAGAGCACGGAAAAGAGGACCAAATGAACCATGAATCTTTTCCACTAGGAGGTGATATGGCAAAATACTGAGGTTGCAGGTGATGAAACTCGGGTGCTAAAATAAAGTGTTCCTAGGCAGTAAGAATAGCAGGAACATAGGCAAGAAGAGGCAAGTCCAAGTAAAGACATACCTAATTGGTTGGCTCAAAAATTAGCTCTACCATTATAGGTACAATTGGTGCCTCTATATTTTAAAAGTATCATGCATGAACTGGAAACCCTGAAGCCTAAGACCAAAGCAAGGGTTAGGCATTTTTTTAGGTGGAATTTTCTTCAGATAGCCACTCCCATCATGGATAAAGATAAACATGAGGTGACAGCCTAGGATTATAAAATTTCTATAATTAATCTAGGGCATTCTTCATGAGAGCAGGGGTTAGAGTAAATGAAAATGATTTTGGAGGAAATTGCTACTCATACAAGAAAGGATAAACAAAATAAAAGGAATTAAAGGAGCGCATAGCTTATTTGTAGATTTTATTAGAACCATAGCTCAACCAAGTCAAACACTGATGGAGTTTCTACCCAATCTAATGCTTATGTCCAAGGAACAAGTGGATGTAATTGAGGGATTTAAACACAAGATAAGTGCTTTTGATGAATAAATAGGAATTTTGATGCAACAGGGCAAGGAAAAGATAAGAGAAGCTACTGGAAAGTGCAAATAAACATTTTGCTTGCTCGATAAATCTAAGAGGCTTTTATCTAGATGCAAAGATCTCATGGAGAAAAATGATATAGAGTTTTGATGGTTGGATGTTATTCAAAGGATGGAATCCCAAGTATTGATGGAAGAAAATATTATCATGGAATAGGAGGTTCCAAAACTAAAGACATGGAGATTGTAGTTAAGTTGGGAAAGAAATGCACTTCTATGATGCATAACAGGGTTGGAGAAGGTTTTTGTCAAGAGAAAGAAGATGGTGGACAAGGACTTAAGCCTTACGGAGATATTGACACAGTGGATTTGTTATCTAGATCGAATAGGACAAGATGATGCTGAGGTAAAAGTGTTCAAAGGCTAGATTGAGAAGATAAGTAATGACCCCATTCATTCATTAAATTGGGAGGTCCTTGAAGAGATGATCAGGTATAGAAATCACATGGGGAAGTATGAAACTAATATGTTACAAAGAAATGAGGCCATGAGAAATGTGACAGAGGAGTATGCATGGCATAAATATAGTTGGAATATGATGCAAAATACCTCAAGGGAAGGTATAAAGCGGGTGCTGACAGCTTTCGAGGAGTATAGGCTCAAAAAATGTGGAAATGAATCCACAAAAGAAATGTGTGAGGAAGAGTAGCGAATAACTAGGAAAATGAAGACCCAAGTTTTTGGTGAATCGATGCAATAAAAAAAAATCTCAAAGTGCATCAAAAAGTGCTTTTGTTGAACCCGAAACTTGATGGAAAAACTAGGAGATGATGTGGATAGGATCAACAAGATCTGTTAAAATAATACTTTGTATAATCATGGATCTTCTATATCCACTTGATCACTCTAAGAGATAGGATGAATATTACAGTGGACCCGATGTGCATTTTTCTATGATTCTCAGGCATTCCAACTACGGCACAAGTCAAAGTATCTTTGACTTATTTACAAAGATGGGGCAAATATCTTCCCAGTGTCACTTGTCATTTTGTTCCACATGTTATTTTCTAATTGGCTTATTTTCACTTAGCCATGTGTTGTTTGTAAGAGATTGAGGCATTGTGTTCTATAAAAATTCGAATGTTATTCATTTTGAGGGATCAAAATTTGTTGAATTTTATAGACTTAATATTGGCACATCACCAATTTTACCTCTATTTTCATGTTTTTTTCTCAATTCTAGTTTAAAAACTTGTATATTCCATAGAAATTTCTAATATCAAAGCTATTTTGAAATCTATTTCCTGGTCATAAATCTTACATAACTAACTATTTATTCCTATCAAAAAAGCTAATATGTTGTGTTGGATTTGGGTGCATGTTGATACTATTTCAGTGGTAAACAGTTATCTTCTTTAAACTTCTTACACTATTCTATACATAGATGTGAAGTAATCTGGTGAAATATAGAGTATTTATGCTTTGATTTAGTTTATTTCTTGGGATGTGCATGGATAATAATTGAGATCGCTTTAAATTCTAGGATCTTTACTTTATTTAATTTAATTTTCAGTAATATTTTTGTAAATGATTTGGATTCATGAAATGTGAAGATTAATACATGTTAAATTGGTTTAATCTTTATGTTACTATGTTTTATCAAAATTGCAAACCTTCAAAACCATAGACCCCTCATGATTAAAAAAAATTCCACAATGAACCCTAAGTGAACCTAGTTCATCAAGACCTAATGGTCTTGAGTCTTGGGATAGCTAAGATCATCTTTAACCTAAAAATATTAGTGATTCTTTCACGATAGATAGTTTCCTTTGTTTAAGTGGAAAATATTTATCTACCTATTGGTGTGTGTGTAACATCCATACCAACATAAACCAACAAAGAAGAAGAGAAAAACAACAAAAACATATATTGAGGAGCCTCCCAAGAAAAGGAAAACAAGGGGAAAAACAAATAGAGGTGCTTCCTCCTCAGTTGATCAAGCTCCTCCTTCTCCTCCACAAGATTAAAAATTACCCTGCACTACAAGAACTTCCCTTTTCTACTCAAGTTAAAGATACGCAAAGTACCTCTTTAGTTCCAATTGCAACCACTATTGCACAAACAAAAGGAGAAACAAAAGAGGAGGCTATCAATGTGGAAAGTTCAAGGGAAAATCCTCGTGTTGTATATCAAAGAAAATTTTCTCCGAGGAATGGAATTATATTCCCTAATTTGGAAAACATTGATAAAATGGAAAAAGAGCTTAAAGAGGTTGTGAGGAAAGAATCATCCACCCTAGGTGAAACAACTGAAACAACTCCTGAGGAATATGTTGAATAATTCATCAAGAGAAGTCTTCAATGGAGCGGCCAATGGATTAAAAACCTATGGATATAGTGCCTCCCTTGGTCTAGATGTGAATATTGATCACTAAACTTATGAGGTTTTTGAAGAAGCCTCAAATGAAGTTTTTGAAGAAATTTCATTGATAATGAAGTACCAAGGAAAGAATCAAGTTTAGACCATAAATATAAGCAACAAGAATAGGTACAAATAGAAGAAAATAAAGAGCAAGAAACTCAAGTGCTACAAGGTAATAAAGAGGTAGAGGAGAATCCTAATTTTGAGCAATCAACTACCCCTGACTAGCTAAAAGAGCGGCTACAGGTAAAACGTATTATAGAGATGGTCACTCCTAATTTGGATGAATTCTTGGCCAAAATAAATAATCCCAAAGAAAAGAAAAGGTCTAAGGTATATTCAAAATTTGTAAGAGATGAATCAAATAACAAATTTGTGCACATTGCCACCCTAACAATAGATAAAGCCAAAGGAGACATTGCTCCTGCGGATTATCACATTTCTTCAATAAATTTGGGACCAAATTCTAAAAAGAAAGAGGTCCATGAACCAATGGAATTTGTTGAGAAAATTGTACAGATGTAGGTTCATTTGTCCCTCCTAGAGTGCTATCCAAGGAAGCAATAGATGAATTAGGTAAGATGAAATTTGTTATCCAAGTTACTAAAAAGTGGATTTTAGGTTTTTTTGATAAGGGAATTCCAATTTTGGAAGAGATTGTGCAACTATATAGTAAATGTCAAGTTTGTTCCAAAAAAATGCAATAAATTAATGCTATTTGCAAGGCCTCAAATGACAAGACTATGGCTAGATTGACAATGTTAACCAATCTACCACAAAAAAAATTGGTGAAGGAAAAGATAATTTTTGAGGATAAAGTTCATGAGCCTAGGTCATGGCTCTAATCATTTAGATTCGGGAGGGAAGTAATGGACAAAGCCCTAGAAAATTGTGAAAGAATTGAGAAGGCTTTGAATGAAATTTATACAAGATGAATTGCATTTTTGGAGGTAATGATTGGAAAAACAATTGTAAAATAAAATTTAAAGATTGATATCTTGAAGAAATGAGGGAAATATAATTTTTCACATGTAACTAATTTTGTTGTTACAGAGAATCTTTTGGAAGATGCAGCAATTTTTTTGAGTTTTATGCAAAAATTCCAGGAGTCTCAAATCATTTGGACAAAGATGATTAAATGTTTTGAAACTAAGGTTTCATCCATGTCACATAGGGTTATAATTATTCCCATGCCTGCCCCATGGGAATTAAATGTAGTTCTATCCAGATTCCAAGAATATACCAAGAAGGAGAAAATATGGCAAGCTATTTTTGAGAAAGATCAGTCTTGAGTTTTGTGCCAACATTATTTTATTTGTAAAAAGTTCCACGACCCAGTTAGCTAACTCAATTCTAGAGATATATGTGCTTTTATTTTTAAAATGCATTAAATTTGAATCGGTTGACCTATTTAAACTACCCAAATGTAAACTACCCATGTAGTTAGATATTATCCATTGATCTTGAGTGAATCTCAACCCTAAGTTGTATTTGAAAATCTATAAATATGAGGTTTTCTTCATTGTAAAGGGTTGATCTAGAATTGTTGTAATAAAATTTTGAAGTCAATACAAGAGAAGACATTGAAGTTGTGGTGCTCTTAATTTTGTTGCTTCTTAATATGTGCATGGTTCCTACTTACAATTTCATTTATAGTTTTCTTTAATTCCATTTCATTCATTATAATGGAAAAGTATTGAAGATATTTGATGAATCTCTTGCTATTAAGTTACTTTGTATGGTTAGTCTAAGCCATTTATTGTATTAAGTTCAATTATGGATGTTTATGCATGTTATTCTAGCAATTGGGTACATATTTGAATGTTTACAGTCTAAAAACCTTTAAGATTTCGTTTGAATATTGCACTACTTTTGCAGCATTGTAGGTTTAACCCTGATTAAACAGAAATTGGTTTTAGGGGATTTGTCTACCTGCAACATCAATCATTATTGTGATTGTCCTTAGGTTTTCAAAATTAGAATCTCTAAACCCTCATGTTTTGATCTTTAATTTATAAATTTGGGTTAGTTTTAAGAAGAAAAAAAGCATCATAAAATTGTCATATTTGATGATTATAAAGTCATTTTCAGATTGAAGATTTGGAAATATAGTTAGGATTTGTACCAATTTTCATATTTCACAAAACCTTTATTTTTTAAGCTTTCATTTTTTTTTAACCATAAATGCCCTTTGTGAAACTAGCATAACATTTACCAACTAAGTTATCTTTGTGTAGTGTAGAAAATTGTACTCCTTCTATGTGATAGTACAATTTCACACTTAATTTGGACCTATTTTGGTGACCTCACATTTATGTATTTTTACCCTTCATAAATAGGCCCCTAAACCCCTTTATTATGTATCCCAAGGCCTATTTTTATCATTTTCCAACATTGCAACATGCATTGAATAAATGCATTTAATTAATTTAATGCCCCAAAATTCATTAATCTTGGATTTTTAGGCCAAGACCCATTCACCCTTGGGCGAATGGGTTCCCTTTAAGATCCAAATTAAAATTTTAAACATGTTTTTGGCGATATTTTAAAGTTTTGGGTTCAATTTTTAAATGTCATCTTTCAGGATTTAATAATCAAGAAATTAGAAAGGAAGCCTATAAAGACTAGTCTTTTCACCATTTTACACTAGGTTGAGAAAAAGATTGAGAATATATTCACAAGATTGGCAATCAAGAGCAAGGAGAACATTCAAGCAAGAAAATTTGAAGTCTTGGAGCAGCATTCCAATTTCTTTTGCAAGTCTTCAAGCTCATTTTGTCAAGATTGATCAAGTCTTGTCCATGATTGAATAGATGCCTATGGTGGATCATGAGGGATTCTAGGTTTTGGGACATGCAACTAGCCATTTCCCTCTATCTAACAACTTGTTTCCTAGTGATCCCATCTTCTATCTTCATTTTACTAACCACCTAAATCAAGCTATAATGAAATATTGGATCTATTGGGGTGTCTTGATGTCTCCCTAATTAGGTATTTGATTCATTTTTCATGTTCATTTAGGGTTCTTATTCTAGCACACTTGAATATGGTTTCTTTGCATTTTAGCTCTAAAAAATCTTAGACATGCTTAAGATTAGGGCTCACACACATACTTATGTTTCAGATCTATATTTTCATCAAGGTTTAATTACCAAACTTGGGGTTTGACCAAGGCAAACCCCTATACAAACAAACCAAAAATATTCAGTTTTGCTACAGGTCCAGATCCAGAAGCGAAGATTTAAAGGTATAGGTAGAAAGTGTAGTTCAAAAGCTACAAATCCAAGTTTTGAAGTTTCAAAAAAGTATGGAAAGTCTCGTTTGCCCTATGGTGAATCAGACCTAGTAGGACACTCAGTAAAGGCTTTTGGTGACAGGTGCATAAAATCCTAACCTTCTTAGACCTACCAGAAGTTTATTGATTCTAATATTTTTAGGCTTTAAATTGATGATTCAAGTTTTACATTGTATAATTGGGTTTATTTACTATTTTTAGTTTTTCTCCCCAAAGTGCATTTTAGGTTGATTTACCCTATCCTCAATCATAAGGAAAACAACAAGATTGTTGAGAAATGTGACTCAAAGTTATTGGATTGATCAATTTCCTAGAGCAGTTGTGTTTTCCTCCATCATCAGCCTGAGTTAAGTCCTTGGTTTTCAAGTTTTTCTAACTGAAGTCATGGGGTTCTAAAGTTTCATAACCTCCTGACTTAGCGACTGTGAAGCAAAGGATTTTCCCTTTTTTGTCGGTGTGTCACATCTTTTGAGAACTTCGCAACCTCCACCTTGAGGTTCAGAAGTTCGGGTTTTGAGTGACAGAGCAATCCCTTTGTTATCGGCATGTCACGAGTTTTTGGATTTTCCTAACCTCCAATGGAGGTTGTCAAGTTTGGGTTTCTCCTGACTTGGCGACGTCGTTATGGGCATGTCACCAATTTTAGGAACTTCCTAACCTCCAATGAAGGTTCTGAAGTTCGGTTTTCTTCTGACTTGGCGACCTCATTATCGGCATGTCACGGGTTTTGAAAACTTAATAACCTCTGATATTGAGGTTGTGAAGTTTGGTTTTTCAGTGATACAGTGACATAATTAATGGATGGTGAGACCGGTTTGTGTGGATGGTGATGTCAACTGTATGGAAGTGACTTGGATGTCGACAGATGTGGGGACCACTTGGAGTGTTGGGAGTTAAATATTTTAGTCTTTTCTGGGAGACTTGTTGCAAATATTGTAGATTCCCATCTTGATTCTCCAAAATTGCTCAAGCGGTGTAAACGTGTCTTGGTGGACCCTCACCATGACAAGCAGTATATGAGGGAGAGTTGACAATTGGAAAGTGATGGTTGGTTTCTGACTATCGATGGATGTAGCACCTGATAGGATGGTGGATCATGTTGAAGGCTGACAGGTGGCAATGACATGGAGGAAAGATGTTGTGTGGGCCCATGTGCTTGATGAACTTGGTGAGACGATAATAAATGTCTCTTTGACTAGGTGGCATGATGTTAGGTGGATAATCGTAAGTTCAATGTTGGAGATTTGTTCAATTGCTAATTCGACGGCTAGAAATATTGGATGATGGTGTGTGGCTCGAGGTGTAACCCTAAAGGGGTGTGGTAGTTGAGCATTCGAAGAGAGAAAATGTCTTTCTTGGACCGAAGTCACAGAGGCAAAGAGTGATGGTTACCAGGTTGGGTGGTGGATTGTCTAAGAGGATAGGTGTAGGTCGAGCGGTTGGGTGCAGGTCAAGCGGCTTGGTGCAGGCTAGGAGGCTGGCATGCTATGAGATGAGAAAGATAGATGAATCCTGTAGAATGTGAAGGTCGAGTGGCTGTGTGACAGAGAGGTCAAGAGGCCAATTGTCAAGCCGTGAGGCTATGTAGCTGAAAGAGGTATCTCTCACTGAGAGAGGCAAGATCAAATTAGGGTTATGCTACCAGATTCTCTCCAGTTGGAACAATATATAAACTTTGTAATGGCTTAGAGCCTTAATTGTATTTGTAACTATATTTTATTGCTAAATAATACAATGGTGATCTAGGCTTTTGGAGTGTGGGGTTTTTTTACCTGAATGGGTTTTCCCCACATATATTTGTGTGTTCATGTCTCCAGTTTCATCTTTCATGGTTGTTGGTTTTTTTTTTTTTAATCTGTTAATGGTGTTGTTGAAACTAGTTAAGAATTAACTTCTCTCTAAGGATCAATGTGGGAAATGAACAATTTTTGTTTTCACTTTATGGCATAGTAGTACATGTCTTTGAGGCAATCTGATGAAATAAAAAAAAACTATGAAAGGAACTAGTGATCTCGAATGTTTCTTTCTAAGATGACCCATATTTCCCAACAAGTGGTATCAAAGCCTTCTTCTGGGTTTTGTTCCTCCCTAGGGATGTTGGTTCTAGGTATTCCTTCTATGAAGATTTCTTAGTCTACCAGGCTTAAGGAAATCTGGAGGAATCGACTGATGTATTGATCCTTTGATGAGTAGAATTTCTTTCTTTTTTGTTTAAGTTTTCGAAACAATACGTAGTATGAAGGATGGGGAAGATGAAGAAACTTGAGTTGGTCATATTGAAATGATGTGACCTGAAGCTAGTGAAATGGTAACAGTATAACCCTCATGCATGGGGTGGAATATTTTTCTTTGTGGTTGTGTTGCAGCAAACTTTCATATTGGGTGTTTGTGTGAGAGGATCCTTGGTGATATGGATAAGTTTGGGTTGTTGTTTAGCCATGGAGAAGTGTGTTTATGTCAGGTGTTTTTCCTAGTATTGGAACGCACAATCTTATGTTACCCCAATTGCATGAAGGCTATGCAATTGGTCATTGGATGATCTAGAAGCTTCAGAAATAGCATGTCTCTCTTGGATACATGTGCATGGAAGTGGTTTTGGAGTTGGCTTGAAATGGGCATGGAGTTCTTGAACTGATGTTTCCTTTTAAGGATGGTTTCTACTTGCGTGGCTTTGTGGTTTTGCAGGTTTTACATGGTCAAGAAAAACTTGTGGTTATGTGGAGTTGTTGTTAAGCTATTTTCTAGACCTTGGCTTGTTAGGGGTGTGACTGGATGAGATAGTTGCAGTTTTTCATGGTTTGAGGAGGTGTGATGTCTTCTTTGCATGGGAGTGTTGGTAAGTGATGTGTCACTCAGCATTCTTGTGGTGTTGCTTGTTGGGTTCCTAGACTATGGTGCTCGAGTTGTGGACATGATTGGCAAATCAGATTTGAACTTGATCTGGTGTTTGATTCATGTTTTCTACATGGTTATTCTCTTTGATATCTCAGTGTTGTTGTTTCTAGTGCTATAATGGGTTTGCATGTTTTCTGTTGAATGGATCTACAGGTTGTGCAATGTTGTGGGTTGTCTTTACCTATATGTTTGTTGTGAGACAACTCAGAAGTGGACTATCTATATCCATGAGATTTGTTTATGTGATGGTGTAGACTTGTTAGATGGCCTTGTCTGTGGTCACTTGTGCATTGGTGTAGCTGCTTTGAGATATGAGGATGAATGGTGTTGAGTACCTAAATAGTCAGTTATGGGGACCTATAGTAGGTTGTATCATGATTTCATGGATAGCTTTGATACATAGGTTTTTGTAAGCTTTTGATAGTGATGGTTTTTTTGCTTGGTTTGGATATCTTTGTGGTGCTTGGTATTGTTGTCAGATGGACATGTTATTGTGTGGACCTGAAAGATTTTCAGATTAGTATATTTTTGGTCATGATGCTTGGAGAGTTCGTTTGTTACGGTTCAGGGGGAGCTTTAGCAGTGACTATGGATTCATCACTTGGTGGTGAATTATCTTCTTTAGTGTTGCAGATGTCACTAGGAGGGACTCTTAGATCCTATTGTTGTAGAAGGGTTTTGTCACATTTGCATGGACACTATTTGAATATGTGCAACATCCTGGAGCCATGGAGGACTCTTGTGAGTCTTTGGTTGAGGTGTTGGCGGTTCTTGACAAGTGATGTTGGTTTAGAGTTTGTTTTGTTTCATGTCATGGCATACTCTTGATTGGGCATTAGAGTTTTGGCATGATTCATTACTCTTGAGACCATATTATGTTCACCTGAAGCATGACATCTCCTAAGGGGGAAGGTAATATCATGATGTCATGATAAGTTTCTGATTCAAGTGATTGGAGCTTTGGCAGTGGCCTGGTAATTCTCTATGTTTTGGGTGTGTTGTTCATATTCTTGAGAACTTCATGATGGTGCAGTGATACATTTGGATTTTAACATGAGATGATCGGTTGTAGGTGCTCATGGATACATGGAGAATAAGGTGACACAGTTGGCACTTTAGAGGTGTGTGTAGAAGGATTTTTTACAGGTATATGATATGCATAATTTTCTCTTTGTGGTCTTGGTTATGGAGACTTGTGGTGAGGGTTGTACATGTTTTCAATATCATTGTGGATGGTTCCTTGAAACTACATGATTACACTCTTTGTTTTATGCTATTGGTAGAATCATTATGCCTTGATATTTCAGATTTGGCATTACCCATGATGTGGGAGTTCTTGGATGTGTTTTGTCTTCTTCGACTAGTTGGCGCATGGAGCTTGTATTTGTAGTTGATGGGTTGGCTATGTAAGTGGAGTGAGTTCACTGATGTGGATATCTTGGAGGTATTTTTGATAGGATGGATTGGCACTTGTTGTGCATGTTATTTTCAGTCGCTTGGGTTGATCAGTTGGATGGGAGCAGTTAGTTTTCTGGTTGTTGTTCTAGTTGATGTTGTATCTTGCCTTTGGAGAATGACTTCACGGTTGTGTTCATGTTGAGGGCTTTGAAGTTGGTTGTGTTGCTTTTGTATAGATTGTGAGAAAATTTGGGTGGTGGAAGTTTTGAATCCCTTGTCGTATGTCGGATATAATGCTTGTGTTCTTGAGACTGGTGCATATATGCCTTGGTTCATTCCTTTTTCCTATGGTGGATGGCTGGAACTATTGCCTGAGTTGGTGGACATCTTGGATGTCGTTGCAGGTGTCTTGGTTGGAGTGCGGAAGCATTGTTCAAGATTCTTGAGTTTTCTTTGGAAGGAGCCAGTAAGTTCTTCGTCAAGTGGGAGAATGTTGAGAAATGTGACTCAAAGTTACTGGCTTGATTAACTTCTTGGAGCAATTGTGTTTTCCTCAATCATCGGCCTAAGTTAATTGTTGGTTTTCAAGTTTTTCTAAATGAAGTCATGGGGTTCTAAAATTTCATAACCTCCTAACTTAGCGACTATGAAGTGAAGGCTTTTCCCTTTGTTTTCGACGTGTCACAACTTTTGAGCTTTGCAACCTCCGCCTTGAGGTTCAGAATTTCAAGTTTTGAGAAATAGAGCGATCCCTTTGTTATCGACATGTCAAGGGTTTATGGATTTTCCTAACCTCTGATGGAGGTTGTGAAGTACGAGTTTCTCCCAACTTGGCGACATCGCTATGGGCATGTCGTGGGTTTTAGGAAATTCCTAACCTCCGATGAAGGTTCTGAAGTTCGGTTTTCTCCTGACTTGGCGACCTCGTTATCAACATGTCATGGGTTTTGAGAACTTCATAACCTCCAATATTGAAGTTGTGAAAATTGGTTTTTCAGTGACATAGTGACATAATCGATGGATGGTGAGACTAGGATGTGTGGATGGTGACGTTAGTTGTACAGAAGTGACTTGGATGCTGATGAATGTGGGGACCACTTGGAGTGTTGGGAGTTAAATATTTAAGTCTTTTGTGGGAGACTTGTTGTGAATATTGTAGATTCCCATCTTGATTCTCCAGAATTGCACAAGTGGTGTACACGTGTCTTGGTGGACCCTCACCACAAAAAGTAGTATATGAGGGAGATTTGACACTTGGAAAGCGATGGTTGGTTTTTGATTGCCAATAGATGCGCGACTCGATAGGATTGTGGATTATTTTGAAGGCTGACAGGTGACGATGACATGGAGGATAGATGGCATGTTGGCTGATGTGCTCGGTGAACTTGGTGAGATGATAATAAATGTCTCTTTAATTGGGCATCATGATGTTATGTGGATAACCCTAAGTTCAACGTTGGAGATTTGTTCAACTACTTATTTGACGGCCAAAAATGTTGGATGATGGCATGTGGCTCATGGTGTAACCTTAAAGGGGTGTGGTAGTTGAGCAGTCAGAGAGAGAGAGAGAAAATGTCTCTCTTGGAGTGGATCCACAGAGGCAGAGAGTAGTTGTTACCAAGGTGGGTGGCAGACTAATTGAGAGGTTGGGTGCAGTTTGAGCGGTTGGGTGCAGGTCGAGTGGCTTGGTGTAGGCCGAGAGGATGGGGAACCGTGAATTGAGAAAGAGAGATGAATCTTGCAGAAGGTGAAGGTCGAGCGGTTGTGTGACAGAGAGGTCAAGAGGTCGGTCGTTAATCCATGAGGCTATGTAGATGAATGAGATGTCTCTCACTAAGAGAGGCAATATTGATGTAGGGTTATATTGTTAGATTCTCTCCAGTTGGAACAAGATGTAAACTCTATAAAGGCTTAGAGCCTGAATTATATTTGTAACTATATTTTGTTGCTAAATAATACAATGGTGATTTGGGCTTTTGGAGTGTGGGGTTTTTTTACCTGAATGGGTTTTCCCCATGTATATATGTGTGTTCATGTCTCCAATTTCATCTTTCATGGTTTTTGGTTCTATTTGTTGAATCTGTTAATGGTGTTGTTGAAATTGGTTAAGTATTAACTTCTCTCTAAAGATTAATGTGGAAATGAACAATGTCTATTTCCACTTTATGGAATAGTAGTACGTGTCTTTGAGCAAATCTGATGAAATAATAAAAAAACTATGGAAGGCACTACTAATCTCGGATGTTTCTTTCTAAGATGACCCATATTTCCCAACAAAGATCTCCATTAAGATTGAATCACCTACGGGTTAAAATTTAATCTTATCCTAGGGGATCTCTTTTTCCAAATGAAATAAGGAAGATAGGTGCATTAACACCCCCCCCGCCATTTCCCCATCATTTTGATGAACCTATTTTTCTTCATTTCATTTTGGTGAACCCAACATTGTACATCCAAAATTTTAAAATTGGAGTTCATTCAAACCCTATATCTAGGATTTGCATTAGTTTGCATTGCATTACATTAGTTTGCATTGCATTACATTAGTTTATATTTCATTTACGATTGTTAAAATTGCCTTAGTTTGTATCTCATTTAGGATTTTAAATTTGCATTTTTCATTCTTTAAAATATGAAAAATCAAAAAGCATGCATGCATATTACATCGATTTTCATAGTACTTGCATATTAAGGTATTTTCAATCATTCACATTCACAAATTGAGTCAAAATTGCATTTCAAAAAGTGTCAATTTGTTCATCATTTGTCCTTAATTTCACTTGCATTAGGATACCTAAATCTAGAAAAAAAAAAATCATTGAAACCACAGTTTGCAACCTGAAACGGGAAACCCTAGTAGTAAACCTTAGACTCATATTTTAATTTTTTCAACCCCTATGCAAGGACCCATTCACCCTAGGGTGAATTTGTCCTTGTATAAGTGTCCTACCAGATTTTTGGGTACCTTTTTATGTTTGTTTCTACATTTTGTTTCTTCTATTACATATATATTTTGAGATTCTGAAATTGTTTTTATCTTAATGTTAAAGAAATTTATTCTTTTTATGCCATATTGAGGGAAAGTGAAAATTTTGTTTCATGTTTCAGTATTAGATTATTTTAGATTTGTGGTTATTTACTTTATTATCAAATTATTTAGATAGATTAGTTTCCATTTTGTAATCATTGGAAAACATAAAACATTTCAAAATATTACACAAAGAAACTACACATTAATGGTCAACCTTGGAGAAAGCATAGCTATTTGATAATGTCATATCTCTTTCCACAAAGTAACATATCCCTCAATCCCTTAAATAGTGATGACATTAATATGTTATATGAATCCCTTGAGGATTTCATCTCACAAGGATTATCCACTAAGGCTTGTTATGAAAAAACAAAACAAAGAGAAGTTAATGCAATCACACCTCAACTTAGCATTTACCCACCCTCACATCAACAAACACAAGTTCAAACCAAACCTATGCTCATCGTAGGACCACCTCAAAACAATTCTAAACCTATTTGAAGTATCTTGAAATATGCAAGGCAACTTGCTAGTAACAATGTTTCGTAGCAACCAAGTTATAGCACTATTGCTCATACATATAACACAAGGAAAAATTAGAAACCAAAAATAATACCTACTTCATTAACATTGCCTCAACCATTTTCTCCTAGTTCTCCTCACTTGTATTTACACTCTAGAAAGGAGTATGATCTTGTGGAACAACTTAAGAAACACTCCTGCTAAGATTTATTTATTCTCATTCAAGCTTCACCTAATTACCATAGCATGCTTCAAAATTCTTTGCAACAAGTAGTAATACCTCCTAGTGTGCAACCAAATGATGCAGTAGCCCTAATTCAAGGTATGAATTTGGTTAACATTGAAATTGTCTTTCATCAAGATGAGTATCCTCCATTGGAATTACAAAAATAAAATGAAACCTTCATGGTAATGGTTGTTATCAATAAATCTGAAATAAAATAGACTCTCATTGACAATGGTTCAACTCTTAATGTGTGTAGTGTGAACATCTTAGATATAATCAAAGTGGATAAGGCTATGATTGAACCTGATTCTTTAGCTATTCATGGATTTGATAATGTGAGAAAACAACCACTTGGTGTGATAACATTTCCTATTAGAGTTGGAAAGGTCACATTACAAACTGTTATCCATGTCATGCATCAAGATCTCTCATGTACAATCTTCTTTTGGGTAGACCATGGATCCATGAAATGAATGGGGTACCTTCAAATCTTTATCATTTAATAAAGTATGTCTATAACAACAAGTTTTATATAATCGAGGCTAACCCTCACCCAAAAATTTGTTTGCACATTGAGAAAGACAAGGAAATTCCTTCAAAAACATTGATACCAACTTCAAAAGTAGATCCCATGTGAGAGGAACAAAAAGAAAATAATATTGAAGAAGTCTCAAATTTACTGGATGGTTATTGGGGTTCATTGTATTTCACACCTACATTTATAGGAGAATACAAAATCACAACAAAATAATCTAAAAAGGGAAAAAAAACAATGACAATTTCAAAACAATATTTGGAGGAACCTTCAAAAGCATCTACTTCAACCACTTTAGAAGAGGACACAAGTTACACAACAAGCTATGATGTAGCTGATTATGGAAAACCACCAAATCCAAAATAAATGGAAATTCTTTATGGAAGAGGTTACAAACTTTTGAAACAACTTAGATATAGTGGAAAAGGATGTGGTGTGAAAGAACAAAGAATTCATGTTCGTATAGAGCCTAACATACAAGAAATAGAAAATGGTCTTGGATATTGCCCTTCTAAGATAACAAAAGTAGGAAAAAGTCCATTTAACATCAACACCATCATGTGTGATTACTCTAAGGAAACTCTAACTTTAAAGCATCGTGAATTAATCGATACAGCAATTGGTGGATCATTAGATTATTTTGAACATGATGAAGCCTTGCCATAAATGCTAGGATTTTATGGTGAATCACCAACTCCTCACCACAAACAAGGATTCACTTGTGCCTTAGTAAGTACATGATACATCAGTGATGAAAAGAAAACAAGTGATGTTCAAGAAGAAGAAATCCTTGAAATTCCAAATCAAAGTGCATTACCTATGGGAGATACAATTAACATACTAATGGAAACATAAAACAAAGAAAAAGTGGTTCAAATAGGAAAGTGTTGTTGCAAGTATGGATGTGTTTGGTGGTGTTGTCATTAATGTTGTCATTGATGTCAACACTATACAAGTTGAGTAAGTTGGATTTTTCCAACTGCTTTTGAGAAAATTTAAGAAATAATGAAAGTTGTGTTAAAGTGTGTTCTAAGCGTGCTCCGGTATTGTGGTTCGCATTTCTCCTATGTTGAACCAATGCCTATACGGATTTATAGGTATGTTCATAAGCTTAAATGGATTGTATATTTTGAGTTTCAATTTCTGGTTTGATGGAGAGTAAAATTTATGTTCACCTATGTGTGAACTGATTTGTCAGAGTTATCTGGTTATTGACTAGGAGAAATGTTTTGGCTCCACAATCTTCTGGTATTTGGTTTCAGATCTTGCAAATCTGGGAGATTAATCTTTTTGATTATTTCTATTTTCTGACAAAATTGATTGTGGTTTGGCACTCTGAAAGACCTGCTCTGGAGTCTCTATGTTTTTGCTAGTTGTTCCGATTGAACTGGTGAAGTGCTCCCTATAAATGAAGTTTGTTGAAGTTGTTGTGGATGTATTTGATTTGTTCTCAGAGATGGTAAAATGACTAGTGAAGCGTGTTGAGCAATTTGTGTGTGTTTATCTTTTTGAAGATGTGCGTACTTCAAATATCATTGGTGTTTTCATTAGATTTGGCCGACCTGGTGTCTACATGTTACATTAGGGTTTTGCATCAACTTGAGGAAGTGTGCGCGAGCTTCAAGATGTTTTTTGGGTCCTAAATTAAATATGTATTTGGTCCCCTCACATTCTTATCCACCGCGGGAATGTTGAGTAGTCGACCTAGTTTGAATTTGTAAAATGAAATTGTATAGTCGACCTTAGAGAATGTTGTTGAGGTTGAAGATGGTATAAATACAAGTTAAGTTGTAGTGAATTTAATATCCATCCATCATTCGATCCAAGCAAGAGCAGAGTGTGCAAACAAGTGCAAAAAGAAGAGTGTGGAAGAGCGAATTATGGCAACAGTACTTCATTGTATTCATAATCTTCTGATCAAGTTGTGAAGTGTGTGGAACTCCTAGTGATGGATCATTATCTAATTTCTTTGTATTTTTTATGTAGGAAGTGAGCCTCTCTTTTGGACAGTGAGTCCTAAGGCAGTGAGCCCTTGATCTGGGTAGTGAGCCTTTGTATGTGGGTAGTGATCCCTTTCGTAGTGATCCTTTTTGTATATGGTATTGCATTGCTACTATATTGTGAGTTAATCCTCGCCATGTTTTTTCCCAAATTAGGGTTTTCTATGTAAATCTGGTGTCTTTGGTGTTGTGTTTTTGTTATCTACATTTTCATGTTCACACTTAATAACAGATTGAAGATAAAGTGGAATTGAATAAGTTAAGAAGTAATGAATTTGATATAACTAATTCACTCCCCCTCTCAATTGTCTTGTGCATTTCAAAAATTGGTATCAGAGCACTGGTTCCTCGGTGAAAATCTTAACCACTTGAGGTAGATTAGATGGCACACAAGTTGCAGCTTCTTATGTTTGATGGAGCTAATTACAGTGACTGGAAAGAGCAGATGAGAAGTTATCTGATTTCACTCAATTTTAATACTTGGAAAGTTGTGGAGACAAAGTATGTGATTCTAGCAATTGTACCTTCCTCTATTGATGAGGTTGCAGATTTTGAAGAAAATGAAAGAGCAAGGTTTGCTATCTTCAGTGCATTATCTAAAACTAAAATATTAAAAGTTATTTCTTTAGATACTGCAAATGAAATATGGAAAAAATTGAAAGACATTTATGATGGAAATGAGAGAGTAAAATTGTTAAGGAAACTAACTAGTAAGAAAAAATTTGAGAATCTGAGAATGAAAGATGGAGAAGACATTGCAAGCTATTATCAGAGAGTTGAAACTATAGAAATTGAAATCAAGAATCAAGGTGGTACCATGAAGGATGAAGATATAATTGAGATCTTAATGACCTTACTAGATAATTACATTGAAAAAGTGTCTACACTTGAAGAATAGTATGATCCAAAGACATTCACTAAGGAACATCTATTTGGTGTCTTGACTACTTTTGAGATGAGAAATTTTTCAAGAGATAAGGAGAAGACTAAAACAGCCTTTAAAGCCATGAAGATAGATGATGATGATGATGATGATGATGATGATGATGATGATGATGATGATGATGATGACGATGATGATGATGATGATTTGGAAGCAAATTTCATAAGGATATTGAAGAAAGGTATTGGTAAATACAAGGTAAGTTTCCCTTTAAGTGTTTTAGTTGTGGAAACATTGGTCATTATGCATCAAGATGTCCTAATAGAGCTACACAAAAGAAGAATAAGGATAATAACAATAATTACAAGGATAAGAAGGATAGGAAGTTCAAAAAGTTGTATTATGTTAAGGAAGATGTAGGAATTTTTGATGATGAATCTGACCTTGAGGAAGACAAAGATGAATGTTTTTTTCTAGCCCTTGAAAAGAAATGTGCAAAAGAACCTAGTCTGAAGTGTAAGAAGGATGAATCAGAAGGTACTTTGGTAACTTCTTTTCATGCCAGACAGGGTGAAGACTTTTGGGTAATTGACAGCGGATGTTCAAATCATATGATTGGAGATAAGAGTAAGTTCACTAAACTTGAGAAGTATGATGGAGGTATAGTCATCTTTGGAGATGATTTTGGTGCTAAAATTGTTGGTAAAGGAATAATTAGCTTTGATGGAAAACATAACATCGATGATGTCTATTATGTAAAAGGTTTAAGGCATAATCTCTTAAGTGTTGTAAAAATGTGCAACAAATCTTTTAAGGTTGTGTTTCAGGATAACATGTGTGAGATCAAAAAAGGATCTTGAATTGTGGTTGTAGCTGGAAGAAGAACTCATGGAAACATCTATCAACTCAAAGGTGGTGATGGTTAATGTTTTTTTTCCTATATTAGTGAGAGTTGGCTTTGGCACTGGAGGATGGGACATGTGAATTTTGATAATCTGGTTAGGATCAGTTCTAGAGAAGTTTTGAGAGATCTGCCTAGAATCATAAATCCTTCAAATTCAATTTTTTGAAGTTTTCAGATGGGAAAACAGATAAGAAACAGCATTAAAACAAAAGATCAATCATGTACCGGAATGCTAGAATTAATCCATATAGACCTCTATGGTCCTACAAGAACATGAAGCCTGAATGGTGACAAGTACTTTATGTTTTTAATTGATGATTACTCTAGGATAACATGGGTTACATTTCTTAGAGAAAAGTCTCAAGCTTTTGATAGATTCAAAGTGTTTAAGGCAAGAGTAGAAAATGAGGCAAACCTAAGAATAAAGTTTTTTAGATCTTATAGAGTTAGAGAGTTTACATCCAGTGAGTTCAATGCATTATGTGAAGAGCATGGTATAAAAAGACATTATTTTGCTCCTAGAACCCTATAACATAATGGAGTTGTAGAGAGAAAGAACCGGATTGTGCAAGAGGCTTCCAGAACTATGATGAAAGAAGAAATTGTTCCTAATATGTATTGGAGAGAAGCTATTCGCACCATTGTTTACATTCTTAACATAGTTCAAGTCTAAGGTAACAGCACTAAGACCCCTTATGAGTTATGGATTGGTAAGACTCCTACTATAAAATACTTTAAGGTATTTGGTAGTAGATGTTACATTATAAGAGATGAAGAAAATCTTGGAAAATTTGATGCTAGATGTGATGAAGGAATTTTCCTTGGATATTCAAATAATAGTAAGGCTTACATATGTTTTAATAAGAGACTGAGGAAAATAATTGAAATTACTAATGTGAAGGTTGATGAAGCTATGTATAGATCGGTGGAAATAACTGAAGTTGAACCTGATGAGCCTATCTGTGTGCAAATACAAGAAGAGAAGCAACAAAGTGAAAGAGAAGAATAAATTATGGAACCTCCACCCAAGACTCCTAAATATGTTCATAAAAATCATTCGGAGGAACAGAAAATTGGAGACAAAAGTGAAGGAGTGAAGACAAGAAGAAAATTGGTTGAGGTAAACTTGTGTTTACTTTCTAAAATAGAACCTAAGACTGTGATGATGAAAGTTGGATTAGAGAAATGAAAGAGGAACTAAAGTAGATAGAGAAGAATGAGACATGGGAACTAGTCCCTAGACCTACAAACAAGAATGTAATTGGTTCTAAATGGGTATTTAGAAACAAATTAAATGAAGATGGTGAAGTAGTAAGGAATAAAGCAAGAATTGTATCTAAAGGATATTCACAAGTTGAAGGAATATATTTTAAAGAAATTTCTGCACCTATAGCAAGAATGGAAGCCATTAGGATGTTCTTAGCATTTTTTAGCTCATAAAGACTTCAAAGTATATCAGATGGATGTCAAATCTGCATTTTTGAATGGAGAATTGGAAGAAGAAGTATATATGGAGCAACCGAAAGTTTTTTCACTTCCAGACAAACCAGACATGGTCTGTAAGTTAAACAAGGCATTATATGGACTGAAGCAAGCTCCCAGAGCTTGGTATGCTAGATTGGATAGATACTTGACAAAGCAAGGATTCAGCAAAGGGTCTATAGAAAACAATCTTTACTTCAAGGTTGAGAAAGACAAGATACTGATAGTTATGGTGTATGTTGATGACATCATTTTTGGTAGTAATGAAGGTATGTGTAAGATGTTTTCTGAAAAGATGCAAAAATAATTTGAAATGTATATGATTAGTGAGCTGAATTTATTCCTTGGACTTCAAGTTAATCAAATTGACAAAGGGATATTTATTTCACAATCTAATTATGTTAAGGAATTTTTAAAGAAGTTTGGAATGGATGACTCTAAACTGGTGTGTACCCCTATGGTAACTGGATGCAAGATAAGGATGATGAATCTGCTAAATTTGATCAGAGCATGTACAGATCCATGATTGGTGGAATTTTGTATCTTACTGCTACTAGACTAGATATTATGCATGCAGTATGTTTAGTTGAAAATTTTCAAGCAGAACCAAAGGAAGCACATGTTAAAGTTTTGAAGAGGATATTCAGATATCTTAAAGGAGCCCCATATTATGGACTATGGTATCCGAAGGACAATGATTTCACCTTGAATGCCTACACTTATTTTTATTGGGTTGGATGTGTAGATGACTAGAAGAGTACAAGTGGATGAGCATTCTTTCTTGGAGGAAGATTAGTTTCATGGTTGAGCAAGAAACGGGATTCAATTTCTTTATCCACTGCAGAAATTGAATATATTATAGCAGCATCTAGTTGTACATAATTAATTTGGATGAAGTAAACTTTGATGGGCATAGGTGTGGTGAGTGATGAACCTACTTCTATCTATTGTGACAATACAAGTCTTATAAACATTTCGAAGAATCCAATGATGCATTCTAAAACAAAGCATATATCTATCAAGTATCACTTCTTGAGGGAGAAGGTATTAAGGAATGAAGTTAGACTTGAATATGTACCTACCAAAGAACAAGTTGCGGACATATTCACTAAATCCCTTCCAAAGGATACTTTTGAGTATCTAAGAGGGAAGTTAGGGGTTTCTGCCCCTCCTTTGAACTCAGTGCACATGGAGGTGCATCAGTCTAGTGGATTCACAGACTCTTTTGTTTTGGACTGATGATTGAGGTCTACTCCTCAGGGGGAGTAGAGAAGTGAATTGTTGCAGTATGTGAAGTGGATGTACTCCTTAGGGGGAGTGAACAAAGCTTTGTTTAGCAAGAATTTCCTTTGCCATTGATGTCAAAGAAGGAGAGAGAATCATGTGAAAATCTTATTCTTGGCAGGTTGTCACTTTTGAAAAATCATGTAGGATGTGGGAGAGAGAATCATGTGAAAATATTATGCTTGGCAAGTTGTCTCTTCTAAGAATCATGTATATTGACTTTGATATTTTTTTACATCATGTGTTGCCATCAATGACAAAGGGGGAGATTTTTGCAAGTATGGATGTGTTTTTTGGTGTTTTCATTGATTTTTTCAGTGATGTCAACATTGTACAGGTTGAGTAAGTTAGATTTTCCCAACTACTTTTGAGAAAATTTGAGAAATAATGAAATTTGTGTTAAAGTTTGTTCTGAGCATGCTTCGTTATTGTGGTTTGCATTTCTCATGTGTTTTTTTAATGCCTATATGGATTTATAGGTTTGTTCATAAGCTTAAATGGATTGTATATTCTGAGTTTCAGTTTATTGTTTGATGGAGAGTAAAAGTTATGTTCACATGTGTGTGAACTGGTTTGTCAGAGTTATCTAGTTATTGACTAGGAGAAATGTTTTGGCTCCATAGTCTTCCGGTATTTGGTTTCAGATATTTCAGATCTGGGAGAATACTCTTTCTGATTATTTATGTGTTCTGACAAAATTGATTGTGGTTTGGTTCTTCGAAAGACCTGCTTCAGAGTCTTTATGTTTTTGTTGGTTGTTCCGATTGAACTGGTGAAGTGTTCCCTACAAATGAAGTTTGTTGAAGTTGTTGCGAATGTATCTGAGTTGTTCTTAGAGATGGTAAAATGATAGGTGAAGCCTGTTGATAAATTCGCATGTGTTTATCTTGTTGAAGGTGTGTTTACTTCAAAGATCATTAGTGTTTTCATTAGGTTTGGCCGACCTGGTGCCTACATGTTACATTAGGATTTTTCATCGAATTGAGGAAGCGTGTGCGAGCTTCAAGATTTTTTTTGGGTCCTAAATTAAATATGTATTTGGTCCCCTCACATTCTTATCCACCGTGGGAATGTTGAGTAGCCAACCTATATTGAATTTGTAAAATAAAATTGTATAGCCAACCTTGGAGAATGTTCTTGAGGTTGAAGATAGTATAAATACAAGTTAATTTGTAGTGAATTTAATATGCATCCATCATTTGATCCAAGCAACAACAGGGTGTGCGAACAAGTGTTAAAAGAAGAGTGCGGAAGAGCGAATTGTGGCAAGAGTACTTCATTATATTCATAATCTTCTTATCAAGTTGTGAAGTGTGTGGAACTCCTAGTGGTGTATCATTATCTAATTTATTTGTATTTTTTTGGAGGTAGTGAGCCTCTCTTTTGGACAGTGAGTACTAAGGCAATGAGCCCTTGATCTAGGTAGTGAGCCTTTTTGTATTCGATATTGCATTACTACTATACTGTGAGTTAATCCTCGCCATGGTTTTCCCCTCATTATGTTTTTCCACGTGAATCTAGTGTCTCCGGTGTTGTGTTTTTGTTATCTACATTTTCATGCTCACACTTAATAATAGATTGAAGATAAAGTGGAATTGAATAAGTTAAGAAGTAAAGAATTTGATACAATTGATTCACCCCCCTCCTCTCAGTTGTCTTGTACTTTTCAAAAATTACCTTGATGAGGATGAACAAGAAGAAAATGAAACACTATTACATGACTTCCCTAAAAATTTTGTTTGGACTTATTCAGATATGCCAAGTATTGATGCTAAGATAGTTACGCATAACATTATCCTCATGCAGGATGCTAAACTAGTAAGAAAAAAGATATTCAAGATGAATCCTAAGATAGCCTTATTGGTTAAGGTTTAATATGAGAAGCTCCTATATTTTGGCTTTATTTATCCTATTGATTATTCACCATGGATTTCAAACATTGTAGCAGTGGAAAAATCCAACAATCGTATTAGGATGTGTACATATTTTCATGATCTCAATAAGGCATATTTAAAAGATTATTTTCCCCTTCCTAATATTGACATGATAGTTGATTCAATCATAGGTCATACCTTATTATCATTCATGGATGGTTTTTTAGGATATAATCAAATCTTTATCAACTCTCGAGATCAATACAAGATGGCATTTACTACACCTTGGGGAGCATTTTGTTGGGTTGTCATGCCTTTTGGATTAAATAATACTAGCACAACATATCAATGAGCTATAAAATTGATATTTCATGATTACATAAATAATGATATTGAATATTATGTTGATGATATTCTAGCTAAATCTCTAACTCATCAAGACAATGTTAAAATCCTTCAAAAGATCTTTGAAAGAATGCATAAGTATAACATAAGGCTAAATCCAAAAAATTGTATCTTTGGTGTGGATAATAGAAATATCTTAGGTTTTATAGTATCCCATAGAGGCATTGAGGTGGAAACAAAGAAGATTGATGTTATCATCAACATGCCACCTCCAAAAAACATTTCTTAATTAAGTACTTTACAAGGAAGGATTCAAGATACCTATCATTTTGTTGCATCATTGGCGGATCAAACCTTACCTTTTACACACATTCTTAAGAAGGAATTAGAATTTAAATGGAATGAGGATTCTAAAAAAGCTTTTGAAAGTTTGAAAGAGTACCTCACTACCCCTCTTGTTTACAACCTACCATTCAAGAAAAACCATTTATCCTTTATATATCAGCATCTACCCATGCTTTAGCAGCATTGTTGGCTCAGCAAGATGGCAATGGTAAAGAACACCTCATTTATTACATTAGTCAAACTTTAATTGATTATGAAACTTGATACACAATTATAGAAAAACAATATTTGGCTCTTGTATTTTCTACTAGTAAATTGAGACATTATTTACTAAATGCATAAATTCATGTGATTACAAAGTTTGATCCTTTAAAACATCTCTTTACTAAAACAGACTTATCAGGATGTTTAGCTAAATGGGTTATGTTGTTAACTAAGATTTATCTTAAATTTGTCTCTCAAAAAGATATCAAAAGACAAGCCTTAATCAACCATCTAGCTAATGCTCCTTCTCTATTGACATCACCTAATATGGACTCATTCCTTGATGAAAGTGTGTTGACTATCGAAAAAGAAACATAGGAATTTTACTTTGATAGTTCTAAGTGTCAAACTAGCTCTGGAGTAGGGGTTATACTAATTTTTCCATTAGGAAATCCTATTCCCTTATCTTACTAACTAAAATCCCTATGCATAAATAACATTGTAGAGTATGAATCCTTAATCATTGGAATATGTGTAGCTTTATCCTTAGGTGTTCAACACATTTCCATATTCGATGATTCTTAATTAGTCATTAAACAAATAAATGGATCATATCAAGCAAAACATGACAAACTAGTTCAATATAAAAATCTCACAATGACATTGTTGGAATTCTTTGAATCATATACCATTAACAATATTCCTCAAAAAGATAATCGGCATGCAAATGTAATGGCAAGTGTTGCTTCCCTTGTATCTCTTGATGATCCTTCTATGGATTTTACACTTTCCGTCCACACAATTGTTAAACCATTAATAGACGAAAAAGTGAAATAAGCATTAGTGACTAATATTGAAGCCTCTACTAAATGGTATACACAAATATTCAACTACTTAAAAGAAGGTACCTTTCTTGAACCAACCACCAAGAACACTAGAGCTCGTATTCGGAAACTTGTTGCTCGATATGTCATCCTAGCAGATGTCTTATATAGATAATCCTTTGATGGTCTTTTACTTAGATGTCTTAAACAATCAGAAATCCATATAGCCTTTGAAGAAGCTCATGTTGGTGCTTGTGGGGGACATTTTGGAGGAAGACCATTAGTTAAAAAAATAATCTGCATGGGATATTATTGGAGACATATGGAGCAATATTGTCTCGGGCATGTTAAGAAATATCACAAATGTCAAGAACATAACAATATTATCCATGTGCCTACTTCTGAACTTCGTGCCTAAGTTCCTATTTGGCCATTTTCAGTTTGGGGTTTGGATCTCATTGGAAATATATGTCATCCCTATTCTTCTGGACACACATTTATAATTATCGCAATAGATTATTTCACGAAATGGGTAGAAGTAATTCCCCTTTTTTCCACAACAATGGATACAATTTGTCATTTCATATTTGAACATATTATTGATCTCTTTGGCCTTCCTTCCATATTAGTTTCAGATAATGGAACCCCATTTAAGAAAAATTATGTGAAGAAGTTTTTGGAAATATTCCACATTCAACACCGTTTATCAACACCTTATTACCCACAATCTCATGGTCAAGCATAATCTACCAATAAAAATCTCAAACAAATCTTGAGAAAAATAGTAAGTAAACACAATAAGCACCAGCACACTTAGTTATCTTATGTGTTGTGGGCTTATTAAACTATTATTCAAACACTTATAGGAAACACACCTTATAACCTTATTTATGGCGTTGATGCAATAATGCCTTTAGAGTTATAAATTCCTTCATTAAGAATTTCTCTTAGAGGGCTTATTGATGACACTACTTATAAAGAGAAACAACTTACAAGAAGTTGAAATTCTTGATGAATAGCGTGTTAATGCTCTTGAGCATCTTCAAGCCTATTTCAAAAGGATGCAACATAGTTACAATGATACTGTCATCCCCCACTTATTTAAAAAAGGTGATTTGGTATTATATGAGAATCAACACAATGTCAATTCTACTCTTGATAAAAAAAGGAAAATTTAGTCCAAATTGATTAGGACCCTATGTAATTAGTGAAAGTTGTGGGTTTGGAGCATACACATTAACGAAAACATATGGAACACCTCTAAAAGAGCCTATTAACATTATGTATTTGTGAAGATACTACATTTAGCATTTCCTTTGAATGGTATGTGTAGAGAAGGGGGATTCACTGCTCATGAGTCTCTTTATTCTCAAGAGAGTCCTAGGGAACGAACTACCCTAAACTACCTCAAGGAACAAAGTGAGAGTTTCAGAACCAGAAAGAGCGGGTCACAGAGGTTTTATGGATAGACGAGCAAGTTCTCGACCAAAGGACGTTAGAGAAGAACAAGGATGACAACATGGCATGTTGGAGTCCCAAAGGTACACTAGCATCTCATATGGACCAAAAACTAAGAATATTATAGAAAATTGCAAAGCAACTACTAGCAATTTAATTACTAATAACTTCGAGAATGTGAGAATGTGACAAAATATAATAAAACTAAAATAAGATAAATTAAATGATAAGACTAAAGAGGATAAAGAAAGTGCTTACAACAATCCAAGTAATGAAGCCTCCATCAAGTAAATATCTTCAACACCTACACACATAAGACTGAGGGAAAAATTTTGGGGCTCTTTAGGGGCTTGTCGTAGTCAAACCCCCGTTTCGGTGTTTCCACCTCCACAGACAATCAGATAGATAGAGAAAGTGAACTAAATAAGTAAATGTGAAGTGCTAAAAGTAATCCCCACTCAAGGAGGAGAACCCATACCATGAGATAGGTAGATAAATAAAATCTTAAAATGCTTAGAAAGGGGATGCGAGAAATCCCAAGATGTTCAAAGATACAAGGCACGACATAGATATCACCTGCAAAGCTTGAGGAAGCCAAGGAGAGAGATAGAGTTGTGAGATCCAAGAGAGAAAAACAAAGTGTTGTATGAATGTGAGAGTGTTGTTGTAGAGAGCTATGCAAGAAAGATAGCAAGAGAGAAAGAGAAGTGAGAGCTCAAGGGAGAGGCCAAGAAAAAGACCAAAATGGATTGAAAAGATAGCTTTTAAAGAGAGAAGAGGAGGGAAGAGGAACTTCTCAAGCCGTTACAAGGCGTCTTGGGTCGTTACCACTGACAAAAGCATGTGACAAGTGGAAAGGAACTTTTAAATGGTCGTTTGAATTCCAAAATGTCATGGTACGCTAGTGAAACATGTGGATGTATGCATGGCATGCTAGTGTCTAGACAAATCACGCTACAAGACGACAGGCATGAGAAAAGCACAAAGTTTGATGCAAAGCTGACGCATGAAGATAGCTACTGAAAAGGGATCCTAAGCATCCTAAGAGGGTAAAAAGGTTGGTGTAAGGGCTAAAATTAGCCTACACAAGTTCTAAGAGAGTGGACACTAAAGTGGATGCAACAATATATGTGAAATTGCAAGGGGTACAATTTTACGACATTATAGTATGTGTATTAAAGCATGTTGTTAGATTAAATAGCTATTTATTTGTTCTATCTCACATTGCTTCATTATTGACAAACATTCCTTATGTGTCTTGAATTATGTAGAGTAATTGTTCATTGTGTTGAATTATTACTTTATTATTGCATACTATTCAAATCTCATGTGTGTTTTGTTAAATTAAGATAATTACATGTATTTAATTTCTTAATTAGATCATAAGTGCATTTTAGTTTAACATAGGATGCTTAACCAAAATGTAGTATCTAATATCAAATTATATGTTTGGATTAGATCACATAAAACTTAAATCATGGAGATATTTAATATATATTCTTATAAAGACTATTTAATAAATCACATCGACATCTAGTACAAAACTAAACATAAAATTCTCTATATTAACATATCATGAAAATTTTATATACATTTCATCTCATATACAACAATGCTAGTGTGACCTATGGCTACTAGACTCCTTAGGGCCTGGTGGCAATGTTCATCATGAGACATTCGATCATGATCTGGTCATGAAGCTCATTTAATCTCATAGGCCTCATGCCTCACCTAAAGTAATCCCCTCCTATACCAACACTATGACACGCTCCCGATCTATGTGATCTCTATCAGCATGCACTCTAGTGATCTCTCCCTACAACTTGATGAGTTTCAACAACATGAAGGATTGTACCTCATTGTTGTCTGAAACCCAAGAAGCTTGAAGTTCCTCGTATGCAATCTAAAGTTGTGTAAGCTCACCTCTCACTCGCTCCTCCCCAATGATGAATATATGAACATGCCTCATGGCCTCCTCATACACAGTCCTCCCTCTCACTAAGGGCTCGAAAAGGTCATCATGATGCCCCATGCTAGGTGGTGGCATATGCTTCATCTGTATGTCTAGATGTGAGAGCAAGGAATGGGCCATCTCTGTAGTGACTCGATGGAAGAGGTCTCGCCACTCTTGATTTCACGCTGCCAGAAGAAAACCATAAAGAACATTAGAACATGCCATGACAAGTAAATTAAAATATACATAACCTTAAAAATCATAATAGAGCTATAAATCATATCATTACCTAGATCTCCAACCCACCAATCGGGGTCCTGTTGTCGGATGATAGGCCCATCATGTGTTGGTAGCATGGAAGGTTTTATACCACTATCCTCCCCATGATCATGGGTGATGATGCTTGTTGCAGATACTGGTTGTGCTCAGGTGACTCAAGAGTGAGATCTATGTCTCTCCTTGAGGGCATATATTTCCTCATTAAACTCATCAGAATCATCATTCATTAGCTATAGCTCCTCGTCATCCTCATCCTCTAGGTCCATTTCTCTATCATCCTTGTCTACATCTCCATCGACCTCCTCTCTCTCATCTCCTTGACTTGGAAGAGGTCCAGCATCGCTTAGAGAATGATTGTCAAGGAAGACGAGTGTCGGTCATGATCTCGTCCACCAATTCTCATAGACTATAGTGGTGCCTACATTGTCAAGGTCCGATGTTGGGGGCACATCATGGTCCTCATCATCCAAGTCACTGAAGTACTTATCATTAACCATGGGATGTTGAATGTCTCCAGGTACAGAGCCACTCCATGTTGATCTCAGGTATGTGGGTCGTGGCCTCAGTGGTACCTAAATTTGTCCAAACTATTGCATGACTCGATCATAATAAAAATTAATCACTATATAGTCATGACTTCCTAGTAGGATCCTATCCTATTACATCCTAACAAGTTTATTTGTCTAATTTGGCCACTGGGGTATGGTGAGGTAAGGCCTACATACCACGTCATCCTCCTCTAAATAATCAAACTGAATCCTCTAGTATAGCAAATCCCTAAACTCCCAAGCATGTCTTAGATTATAGTTAAATGCTCTTGAGTATCCCACAACTACTACTATGGGATAACCTGTAGGCCTAGTGCATGTGATATGCTTGAAGACCCAAACCTGCAAAAGTGTATAATGCACTATGTTGTCTAGATCTCGATACACAAATCGCGTAAGATCATAATAAAGGTGAGCTAGCATACTACAACCCTATGAATACACATTTTGATGATTCTCCATCTCATAGATAGTATGCATGAGGCCACCATCTAGGTGTGTGCCTTGTCTATCAAGAACAAGAGCTAGTACCATAGTGACAATCATGATATATTGCAACAATGGTGAGTGCACATATAGGAGCCACTTAAGCTCCATGCATGCCCTGACCTTTGCCAGTGCAATAGGCCAACTAGTACAATTTTAAATGTCTCACTGCATCTATCTATATGTGTTATCCTCCTCTAGATGAATAGTATCACCTTGGATCGATAGTCTCGGGATGTGATAAACATCCTCCAATGTCACAATCATCTCCCCTGAAGGTAGATGGAATGTACAAGTGTTTGCATCCCATCTCTCCACTAAGTCCATTATTATTGCATTATGATATCTCATTAGTGGCATAGTGTATATCCAAAATAACCCAATCTTGCATAAGATGTCTATCTTCTCTATGGTCAGCCAGGTAACCTGCTCCCAAAGAAGTGCAAATAACTTGCCTCCTAAAAGCTGACGTACGCAAGGTGGAACCTATAAAAGACAAAATAATTTATCAATAACATGCTTTAAAATAGTCATCAATCAATTAAAATTAAAAAAAAATCTCTAAGACACTTGGACCATTTTTGGACAGGGGGTCCTAGACACTTTGGCCATTTTGGGACGCTTTGTGACATTTTTGGATGGGGTCCCAAAACCTCCTAAAAATACATAAAAATTTATATAAAGGCAAAAATGTCAACATAAAGAATAGAAAAATAGACTAATCATGTCTCAGAGCTCGCCGTGTGCCACCTCATCTTGCAAAATAATCAATCTAGGGGCCTAGTATGGTCTTCCGCTCAGAATTTTCAATCACTCTACAACAAGGTAATTTCTCAAAAGTTAAATGTCAAAATGATACTTAGAAATATCATTTTCATTCATATATAATCAATTTTATTAAAGAAAGCATATTTTATTCTTACATTCCATTCAAATCAACATAATGGGGGCTAGAGAGCTCCATTTTTGATGTCATTTATTGCATTGAATTTTTGGTTCTATCCCTAACCTTATTCAATGTTTATCAATACATGGTATTATACTCTTAATACCCTATTGTAAACATTCCCATCATCAAGTAAAGAAATTTGATGTGGTTAGATTGCTACCCTGATTCCACCTCCATAAAGCAAGCGAAATCAGGGGGGCATACATCTACCCTCAAATTCAATTATTTGTAGAAATTTAATTTTGAACGACTAACCATTTTTGCAGGATGTGGTTCCTAACAATGTGCTTTTGTAGATGAATACATTGGGGGCTTCATTCTCCATGTTTTTATGAATAAATCCATATGAGTATCCTTTTTATAGTATAAGTTACTTTCTAAGTCCTTTAGCTTGCATATGCACGTAGTGTCATATGGCCACTAAAGTGGGGGCTAAATGTAGTATAGAAATTTGTACTCCTTATATGTGAAAGTACAATTTCACACTTAATTTGGACCCATTTTGGTGATATCACATTTATGCATTTTTACCCTTCATAAATAGGCCCCTAACCCCTTTATTATGCATCCCAAGGCCTATTTTTATCATTTTCTAACATTGCAACATGCATTGAATAAATGCATTTAGTTAATTTAATGCCCTGAGATTCATTAATCCTATATTTTTTAGGCCAAGACCCATTCACCCTTGGGTGAATGAGTCCCCTTTAAGATACAAATTCAAATTGTAAACATGTTTTTGGCGGCATTTTAAAGTCCCGGGTTCAAATTTAAATGTCGGCTTTCAGAATTTAATAATTGGGAAATTAGAAAGGAAGCCTATAAAGCCTAGTTTTTTCACTATTTTACACTAGGTTGAGAAAAAGATTGAGAAGATATTCACAAGATTAGCATTCAAGAGCAAGGAGAACATTCAAGCAAGAAAATTTCAAGTCTTGGAGTATCATTTCAATTGTTTTTACAAGTATTCAAGCTCATTTTGTCAAGATTGATCAAGTATTTTCCATGATTGAAGATTGATGCCTATGGTGGATCATGATGGATTCTAGGTTTTGGGACATGAAACTAGCCATTTCCCTTGATCTAATGAATTGTTTCCTAGTGATCCCATCTTCTATATTCATTCTACTAGCCACCTAAAGCAAGGTATAATCAAATTTTGGATCTATTGGGGTGCCTTGATGTCTCCCTAATTAGGTCTTTGTTTCATTGTTCATGTTCATTTAGAGATCTTATTCTAACTCACTTGAATAGGGTTTCTTTGAATTTTAGCTCTAAAAAATCTTAGAAACACTTAAGATTAGGGCTCACACACATATTTACGTTTCAAATCTATATTTTTCATCAAGGTTTAACTACTAAACTTGAGGTTTGACTGAGGAAAACCCCTGTATAAACAAACCAATCCTTTCCAAACAAGGTATTCACAAATCAAATAACCTTTCAATCATTAAATAGTAAAGGAATAGAAATCAACATGCCTGTATTAAAAGCTCCATCTGATATTAATTCCTCCTAGCTCAATTTTCCCAAGCCTGCTTGCCACTGTGAGATGAGGATCATCAAGGTGGGTCAGTTACGCTTGATCCATGATGAATCAAAGAATTATTGGTCCGTTAAACCTCAATCTACCAAATAAAATCATTCAAATAGAAAGGTTAAACTAAGCATTTATTGAAATTGAAAATTGTAAACTATGAAAATAGTTAAATTCCTACTCTAACCCATTTGAAACTTATCTTGTTTTGGAATTGGTGTCATGTTGATGTGGAACAACGACCCTTTCCCAATCTTGTGATCAGTGAGCATGTTTCAATCAATTCTATGGAAGAGAGTCGATGAAACCATTGTGATAAATGGATGAAAACCATATTTATGCTAAAATGGACATGATGCAAGCTATATTAACATGATTTTATGCTAAGATGGAATTAACTATGCAATTGCTAAGCTAAGATAAGCTAATTCTAAGCTAAAATATTGAAACCCTAATTTATAAAAAATCTAAGATGGATGCATGGAAGCCATTAGTAGATGTCTTAAGCTATTTATGCAACTAAAAATAAACTAAAACAAGCTAATAGTGAGTAAAATATGAGTGTGGATGCAAGTTAATTCAACAGCATAATTTTGCAATTGAAAGATGGATGAGATTCAACAGCATAAGTTTTCTCTGAAAAAGATGGATCCATTTGTCTCCAAATAGTACTTTATTTGTAGGAGAGAAAATCAAAAATGAAGGGTTCAGATCGAAAAGATTAATCAACGGTCAAGGATGAAAGGAAGAAGAGGCATGGATCATGGATTCTCATCAACGGATGAGAATGCAAGATGAAAATTAATCAATGGCTCACCTTTGTACCAAACAAACACACTTTTGACCTACACACATAGGTCACAAGGTGACTTGCTCAAGAGGTTAAAAGATAACTTGCATTTGAAGCCAAGTGAGAATATCCCTTTCTTAATTCATTTGAGGAAAGAGAATATTCCTTTTGGAATGTTCTCATGGATGAGGATAAAGATATTTTGCAAATTAAAAGAAATTTTTAATTGCGTAAAAAAGGAGATAAGGAATATTCCATGGGAATATTCCCTTTTTAGAGGAAAATTAGTTTAATTGTTAATTAAACAAGGTTTAATCACACAATTAGGGGATTTGGAGGAATAAAGTGATTTTCATTAAATTAAATGATTTAATGAATGAGGAAAGGTGAAATGATATTTAATTAAATAACTTAGGGTTATTTAATTAAATTAGAAGACTTAGGGAATTAAATTAAATATGTTGATTTATTTAATTTAATAAGATGAAATGTTAGTGCGAAAGGGGGTGAATTAACCCAATTTAATAAATTAGATTAATAGATGAAAATGACATAATTAATTAAATAGCTAGGCTAATTTAATCAATTAAGTGAAAAGAGGATGGGTTTCAGAGGAAATGATGTTAGTAAACTTGTTTCGAGTGCATGATATCATTCAAGGCATTTTTTAGTGTCTATATTTCTCCCCTCTTTAAAGCAAGGTACTCACTACTTCAATTCAAAGAATAATGCTCTTTGGATTAAAGTTGCTGCCCAAATTTTTTCTTTTTTAAACTGATTTTTTAGATGCCCCAATAGAAGGATAAAGCTTAGTCCCTGCCCCTCAAGAAATTGAGTGAAAATTTTGAATTTTGGGTTGATTTCTCGATAAAGGTTAAAAGTTACCCTAGGGGGCTCCAAAAAGGCTCTGGGATGAAAGAATTATGCCGAAAACACTAAAAACAATGCAAAATTAGGTTTCAATTGGAAAAATTAGTGAAAATGATGATAAACCCTAGCTTGAAGGTGAATTTAGGGAAAAAAACCCTAATTTTCTAGCATAAATAAGCCAAGAAGGGTCACTTTCAATTCACTTTTTGATCGAGTTCGAGAGCACCAGCGACTTCTAGGCTCAGGACCCACGGTATGTAACTCAAAACTCGATTCAAATTTTGAATTTTTGATGCATTTATCATACTTTAAAATTTAGAATTTGGCGGCGTCGCTATTTGCAATCGGCGACGCTAAATGAATTATAGCAACACATATGTTTATGGCAACACTAGTTGCGATTTAAAATTAGGGTTTCTAACTTTAAATGGTGATGCATGCTTATATAGCGATGCACTTGTCAATTTAGAAATTAGAGTTAGGGTTTCCAAAGCCCAAATTGTGACACCCATGTTTTTGGTGACGCCTTTGTGATTTGCAGTTTGAAATGCCTTTGGGCATCACAATTTGAAATTTAAATATGGCTATGTTATTGCAAATAGCGACACTATTGTGATTTGTTAGTTGAAAATTCCAAATTGAGTCAAATTTCCTTGATTTCTTAACATCATGCGCTTCATGGGTGCAAGAGATCATTCCACCATTGATGTCACATGAGCATAGACCAACAGTTTTGGAGTGACTAGGCGATTTGTTAGAGTTACGCCAGGAGCAGCTGGGGGAGATCGGCCTTTGGCATGTTGCATACGCACCCGTGATCCAAACCCACTTAGCCATGATGACTGCCATGTGCGAGAGATGGCACAATGAGACCTCGTCGTTTCACCTTCCGACAGGCGAGGCAACCGTTATCTTGGAGGATGTATGGTGTATTCTACATTTTTCGATACATGGTGACTATGTGATATACAATGTTGATGTCGGATTCGATGCCTATCATGAGGTGATGGATTTGGAGAATATTGTGCTTATGGCATCATAGATCAACCTTGAGATGTATAGAGGTCATGTACCAACTTTTCGATTGATTGTTGCAGCCATCATTTCAAGTTTGGTTGTTCTTGATAGATGCAATAGAGGGTTCAGCCCAGGATGGGGCCTAGCATGACACAGGATGCTATATAGGAGGGTGCATTTTGCATGGGGGGCAGTGATGTTGGCCTCACTATATCATGATATGCATGACTTTGTTTACTGCGATGGTAGGGCTATTGGTGCAGGGGTGACCTTGCTCCACATTTGAGTGTGGGAGCACATTGTTGTCCTCTGATTAATTGTACAAATAGTGGATGTTGAGCCAGATGATCCTATGATTTGGCGGTGCAGGAATGAAATCACTCTATGGCACACCAGATAGATTAGGCTCATGTACTGGCGACAGGTTATTGATGATATGGTTGTTTTCTGATGGTACACTTGGCTAGAAATGCCACCATGGTATGATAATGTGCAACAGCTATATTTTGTGAGAAATACCTGATATATGCAGGGTTGTGAACATACCATCATTGAGTGATACTTGCTGGATAGATTGGCATGATAGTTTGGGGAGGCTCGGGATAGGCAAGATGATTCATATAGGGCTATGTTTTCTAGGTTTGCTCAAGAGGTTCCCACATGGGGACCCACCATTCTAGCTCCAGAGTCAATTGAGAGCTTTAGACAGTTGGTGTCTCATCCATGGGCCTATGACCAAGGATAAGCGGATGCTCAGACAATGCTTGCATACAATGCATGGTTTACACCCCCTCGGCATTTGACAGATCCAGCGGGTGCTCCTTCGTGAGGGAGGCCCAAAGGGAGAGGTATAGGCAGGGGCAGAGGAAAGGATCGGGTTGGCCAGGATGGCCATGATGGATAGGTTTCAGGGGCACCGCTAGTGGGATAGAAAGTTCCACAATAGCCACCCATTCAACAATGAGGACATGAACAAGCAGCACCTCCACCACCACCATACGTCAAGGATGCACAGATATAGCAGTAGGTATAGACCTTAACAAGTGAGTGGGATCAAGCCCGCCAATAGATTTTGGTTATCATTGTTGAGCAAGAATAGGCCAAACATCAGGTGGTGGCCATGACCGCAGAGAGATACCATTCCATGCAATAGATACAAGTCGTAATTGCTGAGAGGGACCATGAGATCAACATACAGCACCAAATAGAGGCCATGACAACAATAGCACAAGGTAGGACAGTCTCGACAATGTTATACAGAGAATTCATGACAAAGATTGTGTATTATAGGATGCATTACCACTGAGATGTACCATAGGCACTTAAATAGCCTAACTTTTCACAGTACAGTGATGCACGATCGAGAGCTAAGGAGCAGCTGAAGAGGGGAGTCACCACCAGGGCTAGCTTTCAATGTATAGACACTTTTTGATATTATTACCCGATTCTTTGATACATATATACATTCGTGGGCTCCTTTTTTACATCCTCATGGATATTGTATTTATCATATACATACACTGATCCAGATTTTGTACCATGACATTCATTTTATATATATATGATACGGATTCGATATGATGTGATGTGTTCATCTTATTCCATGCTTATGCTATATGGATGCAATTTATTTATGCTTGTGTGATATGTGATGCTATGGATGCAATGTTATATTATTTTTCCGTATTCTTTTCATAATATGCTATGAGATACAAATTTTTATGCTATGATGATGTATGCAAATGTTATGGATGTATTTCTTTTTGTGTATTTTTTATGCAATTTTATGACGAGATGATGATGTATGCATATGGATGTATAAATGGATGGTTAATGTAGATGCTTATGCTATATATAATGTATGATATGCAATGATTGAATATGCTTAGAATAAAAAATCTATATTATTCATCACAACTTAAATGATGATGTAAAATGTATGATATGATATGCAATGGTTATGTTGATGGATGTGCTATGATTATGCTATGATTATGAGATACATGTATGATGATGATTTGTGGATGCAGGATAGATGCATTTGATGATGTTTTTGTTGACTATCATGATACTAGGTTAGCGTGGAGAGAAGATAGAAGAATAAAGAATGACCTGACCATTGATTTTGATGATTGCTTCAAAATTCCAACAAGTCCATAATCCATTGAGACTTTATTAGAGATGGTGATGAGACAATGCAAGATGCAGAATGGATGAAGGATGATGAGGTGCTCACATATCAGGATTGGGATTTTCTGCCATTCCTTATTGTTTGATATAACACATAGACACAATGTGTTAAGGTATTGATAACTAGGACAGCGTTATATCTAGTGTAATGGACTTTGACTTGACAAATACATAGGATAGTTCTTGTTCACACCTTGACATATGGAAATCTCGTTGGAATGTAAGTCAAAATTTTAAAATATATTGGACCAAAGCATACACAATAGTAAGCAACATACCCCAAACAAATTTCCTACACACAACTAAGTAAGTATGTGCCAAGATTATTTTACAAGAGTACCCACAAGCATAGTAAACGAAAGATAATGATTGATGCCCCATTCCTTTCTCTCTAAATCATTTTGATAGACATCATCGAGAGGTCCTCGAAATGGGTAATTAAGATAAATCATAAGAAAAGATCAAAGACAAACAGTTAGTGTTATCTATATCTCTTGCCTATTTAAATTTAGCTAAGGTGATTTCCGATACTGATGCCCATTGTAGGAAGGATACATCCTAGGAAATGTTGATTAGATGGTTGTTTGATGTTAGTATAATGATGAGCTTTATGATAAATTGTTGATACAAACTTCATTGATGCATTTACCTATGATCTAGGCTTTAGATTTTAACAATTAAGATCTCACTTTATGACTTGATATATTTGCCTTCTATTTGATTTGCCAAAGGTTGAAGGTGATGATCAATTTATTATGGGTGAAGGTTTATTGCGGGTGAAAGAAAAATGAGATGGATGGGTTTTAGATTTTCTGGAATATTTGAATGTTTTTGGTATTTTGAGAATTTTTTGAGGCTATTTTTGGTCTTTTTGAAAGTTTATGTGAATGTTTTTGGCTTTTCAGATTATTTGAGGCTTTTTAGAGTATTCCAAAATATTTGAGGTTGTTTAGGTCTTTTGAATGTTTTCTAATGTTTTTGTTATTTTTTGATATTTGAATGTTTTGGGGTTTTGGAATATTTGAATGTTTAGGGATTTTTTGAGTGTTTCAACCAAGAACCTAACCTAAAAGACCTATCCTAGGGGCCTTGGGGGCTGATCAAAGATAAGCCTTTCCTTAGTAATACATGCAAAGACCACGTAGTTCGACTGACTCGACCCATTAACAAGATGAGAAATGAACGGGTGATGGAAAGTCAGTTTATTATGACGGACTCCTAAAGGACTGACCTAGGGTGTCCCGGGGGCACATCAATGATGGCCTTGCCTATGTTCAAGCTTAGAGATGACATAGTTTGACAAGGGAATTGTTTTTGGATTTTTTATGTTTTCACCTTTTTAGGGATTTTGATATTTTTTGGATCTTTTGGATTTTGACTCTACAATTTTTTTGAATGTTTTTGGGTTTTAGCTGCACAAGATTTTGGATGTTTTTGGATTTTCTATTGAAAATTTTACAATTTTTTTGGGATTTTAATGAAGTTCTATGAATGATTTTGGGATTTTTGATGAGATAATAACCTCAAGATACACAAGAACTCGATGTGATCCATAACAAATTTCCCCCGACGTGATATGTTAGACTACTTTGATATAAGTAGGACAAATTAACCTTTAGAATATGCCAAGTAGTACTAAAGGGATACGATACTTCACATCATCAAGCTATGATAAGAATGGGAAATGGATGAATGGTGGTTCCAAGAATGATAGGACAAAAGAGCTAAAGAATAGATGGAGGTGCTTTATTTATGTAAGGCACCTATTTACTAGGTTTTCACCAAGGTACTTTCCCAAAGCGCCAACGAAGTGGTTTCATTAGAGGATGACTTGTTTTTTCTTTACTTTTTCAATCCTTTTTCTTATTTTTTTGGATTTTGATCATTTTTTTTTTTTTTTTGTATTTTCAGATTTACACCCTTCAAGACTAGGCATAAAACTTTTTGAGATGCAAGATGTTAGTTAGATCCTGCAAGGGTTCACCTTCATGTGTTGATATCTGATATGCTCTTGATCCATAGTTTGTTGTGACAACAAAGGGATCCAACCAGTTAGGCTCAAACTTTCCTTTACTATCTTAATCTTGTAGATTATTCTGATTCTGCTTTAGGACAAGATCCCCTACCTAGAAAGACCGACATTTGATCTTCTTGTTATAACTTTGTTTCAGTCAATTTTGATATACTTGCAAGTGATCAAGGGCATCAAGACGACCCTCGTCCAGGAACTTTAGCTCATTCAGCTGAGATATGATGTATTCTTCATCGATGATCAGGTTCTGGAGTGACACTCATAATGATGGGAGCTCAACCTGAATAGGCAAGATAGCTTCTGATCCGTAGAACAAGGAGAAATGGTTTGCACCTGTTGGTGTGTGAATACAAGTTTGATAGCCCCAGAGAGTGGGATTTAGTTGCAGATATCAGTCACAACCAGCTTCATTGATTATCTTTTTTAGGATTTTTAGGATAGTTTTTATCATATCCTTTGCTTCGTCATTGCCTTGGGGATAATACGGGGTGGAGAATTAGTGTTGGAAGTTGAAAATTTGACATAGCTCTTTCAAATCCTAATTTTTAAAGGGTGTCTCATTGTCTGAGATTAGGGTTTGTGGGACACCATAACGATAGATGAGGTAGTTCAGGATAAACTTGGCAATTTTCTTCCCCGTTATGTAGGTCATGGGAATGGATTCTACCCACTTAGTGAAGTTCTCAGTGGTGGTTATGATAAACCTATGGCCATTAGATGAGGTTGGGGTGATTTTTCCTATGAGGTCAAGTCCCCACTATGAAAAGGGCCAAGGTGTGATCATTGGTTGCAATTCCTAAGCTGGTGCATGAATCAGATCTCCATGCTATTGATACTGGATGCACTTTTGCACATACTAATGAGCTTCCTTTTCCATTGTTGGCCAATAGTACCTCGTCCTCAACAGTTTCTTAGCTAATGTCATACCACTAGAATGGGAACCAAATATGCCATCGTGTACTTTTGTTAAAGCAGTTAAGGCTTCCTCTTGGTTAAGACATTGCAATAATGTTCCTTTGATGCTTTGACAATAAAGGGTATCTCCTAGGATCACAAATCGAGATTCCTTTTTAACAAAGGTCTTTTTAAAGTTCAAGGTGATATCAGATGGGAGAGTTCCTCTTTTTAGGTAGGTAAAGATTTCATGATACTACAAGGATCCAGGACCAACAATGACAAACACAAATTCATATTCAGGGATTTTGAAAGTCGGTACGAGATGTTATTCTACCAACAATTCACATTGGAGGATGTTGTTCGGCATGTCCAACAATGATCCAATTGTTGCCATGGTGTTTTTTGCTCTGTTGTTCATGCAAGGAATTTTCTCAAAAGTTGTCTATAAAGAGATATTTGAGATTCTCTACCATCTTCTTGTAAGGAGTGATCTTGTCATCCTTGGCTTGATAGTCATCATTGAATTGGTTGATAACCAGTTGTGAGTCTCCATAGACTTTCATCTCTTGAATCTTCCATCGAAATACTATCCTTAGACCTATGATTAGGGCTTCATACTCGATAATGTTGTTAGTGCAAGGAAATGATAGCTTGTATGACTTCGGAATGCAATCACCTTGAGGGGTGATGAAAATAATGCTTGCTTCGAATCCATGTTGGGTAAATGATCCATAAAAGTACATTTTCCATTGATCTATGAGGTTGATAAGGAAAATTGATTCATCAGAAAACTCAAATTATCAATGGGTTCTCTGCATAGATAGGTGATTCTACCAGTTGGTTTGTGATCACTTGTCCTTTGATTTCCTTTCGCTCCACATATTCTATGTCAAATTCAGTTAAGATCATCACCCATTTGGCCATACACCCTATGAGAGTTTCTTTAGATAACAGGTATTTCAATGGGTCTATCTTTACAATAAGTTTGATTTGATGTGGCAGCATGTAATGCCTAAAAATTTGTGAAGAAAAAACTACTACTAGGCATGCTTTCTCAATAGGTGAATAGTTCATTTCATAGCCCACCAAGGTTTTGTCGATGTAGTAGATAGCCCTTTCATTTCCATTTTCATAATGTTGTGCTAGAAGAGCTCCTAGTGCTACTAATGTTGTTGAGATATATGGGATCAACGGTTTGTTTGGTATTGGTGGCATGAGCACTGGGGGTGTCAGTAGATAATATTTGATCTACTGGAAATATTTATAGCACTTGTCATCCCATTTGTAGGTTATCCCTTTGTGGAGAAGATGTGAAAAGGGGTGGATCTTATCTGATAGTTGCAATATGAACCTTCTGATGGACTGCAATTTTCCTTGTAATCCTCTCGTCTGCTTTAGTGTTTGTGGTGGTTCCATGTCAAGGATTGATTTTACCTTTGTTGGGTCAATTTCTATCCCTCTTTGTGAGACAATAAAGCCAAGAATTTTCCTTGATGTAACCCCAAAGATGCACTTTTTTGGATTCAATCATACTGTATATTCTTCAAGCCTATCAAAGATGGGTCCTAGTACTTGTATATGCTCACTTTTCTTCCTTGATTTTTCCAAAATATCGTTTGCATAATATTCAACTACTTTTTGGATCATGTCATGGAAGATGAGGTTCATTGCTCTTTGATAGGTTGCTCCTGCATTCTTTAACCTAAATGGCATTATGTTTCAGCAATATTTTCCCCATGGGAAAGTGAATACAGTTTTATGTTGATCCTCCTTGGCGATCATGATCTGATTGTAGCCTGAAAAAAATCCATGAGTGATAGAATTTCATGCCCTGTTGTTAAGTCCACGATGAGGTCGATTTTGGGAAGAGGGAAATCATCCTTAGGGCATGCTTTGTTTAAGTCTCTAAAATTAGTGCAAATTCTGATGCCCCCAATGGGCTTTGAAACTAGTACCAGGTTTGAAACCCACTCAGGATAATCTATCGATCAGATGAATCCAACATCAAGAAGCTTGTGTAACTCTAGTTTCACCAAGAGTGTTATTTGAGAGTGCATCTTCCTTAACTTCTACTTAACTGGTTTCGCTTCAAGATAGACCGCTAAGTGATGCACAACTACTTCAGGATCGAACCCTGGCATATTTGTGTATGACCATGCAAAGTTAGCTCTCCAATCTTTTAGGAATGTTGCTAGGTTCTTTTGTTCTTCATCCAATAGGGATTCGACATAGAAAATGATCTTGGGTGCTTCTTTTGTTCCCAGATTGACTGGAGTGTCCTTTTCTACTAGCACTATTGACTTCTCGAGATGCATCGCACTAAGGGGGAGATTGAATCCCTCATCATTGGGTGCCTCAAAGAGGTTTTCACCTTCAGATACATCCTTTATTTTTAGTATTTTAGGATTAGAGAGTGTTATAGTGTGGTTTTCACTCAAGGATCTACATGTTAGTTGCATTTCATTAATTTTGTGATTGAAGGATTCGATCATTTCCCCATAGTATGCCCCTATATCTAGCTCTATGTCAAAATTTTCCTTGTGATCTACCCATGATATATTTTCATAGTCCCATGAATTTTGAGATTGCTTCATCATTTTTGAATAAATCCAGAATCGGTGGTCCTTGTTAGTCCATGTCAATAAGTTGCAGGTATACTAGGTGTAGTTAAGTTGGTTGATTACTTGGAGCAAAGGATGTAATGGATATCATGAAGAGGGATTTATTTTCAAATAGGCCACCCATATCAAGGGGGAAGTCATCTAAGGTTGTATCACACAATGTAGGTAACCAAGAGGAAGCCTCGACCAGTTTAGCAGAAGTACCTTTTCCAATAAGGGTAACCTTGCTAGTAGTACAACCTAGACCAATATTCTTTAATCATTTCTCAAGAATGATAGGTTCTATTATGCCATTGTCATTCTTTCCTAGTTTCTCATTCTTGTTATAACCCATTCCCTTCATGAGTTGTAAGCCTTTATTGTCATCTTCCATAGGAAGAACAAGGATAGGTCATTCATCTTGATAGAGGAGTTTAGAGACATCCTCCTCATTGATATCTTCTTGATTTAGATCCCCCCACTTGGTGAAGGTAGTATTTTCCATCTTGATTGTTTCGGGCTGTGTGGTACTAGATGTGAGTTTTCCATGAGATTTGGGAGAACGAGGTAGCTCTCCAAGGACAAAGGTATCTTTTAGTAGCTTATAGTTCCCACAACCATCATCCTGGATTATTGCTTTGATGTCGAGAATGTTCTGCACAATTGGTTTATTTTTTGTTGAGGTAGATGCAAGAGATGATGGATCAAAAAATGAGGTAGGTGTGGGTTTAGGCCCTTCATCATTTTTAGGTACTTGTGGTATCTTATAGAACTTGGCCTCAAGGTTCTTGCAATGGTAAAAAGGCTCAGGATCTCTATAGATGGTAATTTCTCTGCCCTAGAAAGGAAACTTGATACATTGATGGTAGATTGAGGCAACAACTTTTAAGGCATGGATCTATGGTCGGCCAAGTAGGATGTTGTACAAAAGATCAAGATCTAGCACTTGGCATGTAGTTTTTGCGATGATAGGTCCCACTTGGATGGGTAGTGAAATTATGCCTTGTGATACCCACTCTTGGTCGTCATATGTTCTGATGGTGGTACTCTTTGCTTTCTCAATAGTATCTTCTAAGTACCCCAAGTCTTTGATCAACTTAAGGATACAAATATTCAAACCATCACCTCCATCTACTAAGACTCTTTTAACCTTGTTCTCATGAATGTATACCTCAAAGTGTAAAGCATGATTATGAGATGGTTGCAATGGTAGGTCTTTTTCAGAGAAGGTGAGAAGGTGATTGGTAATATGTCCTACCATAGCTTGAAACTGACTTGTATCAATATCCTCGGGGACAGATGACTCTAATAAAGCTTTCTCTAAGATTTCCCTATGTGCGGGGGATAGCCTCAATAGTTCTAAGATTGATATCTATGTCGGGGTCTTCTTAAGCTGGTCTAAGAGATTATACTTGTTGGGGTTCGATGTTGAAAAAGTAGGTTGTGCCCTAGATTGAGATGGTACTTGAATGGTGACCTTTCCACATCGTGTGGTGACTCCACACTCTACACTAGGTCCTTTGATGGTTATGATAGTAATGACACTATCACAGGATATGACCACATTTGAATAGCTATGTTGTACATTTTTGTACTCCTTAGCTTTTTTGTTGTTGTTCCCTTTGTTATGATCAGGCATAGGGTTCTTGTATATCTTAAGATCTTGATTCCCAGCTAGTACATCAATAGATATGGCATAATTCTTTATGAGGTCTTGGATTATATTCTTAAGTCTCATGCAATTTTTCATTTTGTGTCCTTTGATTTTGTGAAAGTCACAAAGATCATTTTCGTTGTACTAGGATGGTTTCTCTAACAGTTCTTGGTAGTTTTCAAAGTTCGGCAATGTTATCAAATTTGACTAGATACCAACTTTTTCATGATGGTTTTGATAGGTTTAGATAACTATGTGTACTTATGCTTGGGATAGTTGTTCCTATTGGTAGTTCACCTTTGTTGCATCTCGGTGTTGTTGATTTGATTGTTTTGAGGGGATGTTGTTTGTTGCATAGCTGGTTGAATGTTAGCAACTTAATTGTTGTTGGATCTAGAAGCACTTAGGACCACCTTAACATCTACCGTGCCATCATTTGTTACATTTTTTTTTTGGCCTAGACACGAGGCTTGTCATTTGAACTGGTTGATGGGTGGTTGTAAGCTTGATTATTTCCTTGGGAGATTAGATCTTGTTCGATGTTAAGGGCTCAAGGGACAAGCTCATCATAGGATGTGATGCACTGCATTTTTAAGTGGAAAGAGAGATCGGGATCCAGATTGGTTAGTATGATTCCCACTTGTTGTTCGTCGGGAAGGGTCCACTTGCTCTTACTAGCTTTTTGTCTCCATCGTTGCAAGAAATTGGTGAAAGATTATCTTTTGGTTTATTTGAGAGTATACAACTCTTCTAGACTAATGTCCATGTCGAGATTAAAGGACAAATGATCGATGAATTTATTAGTGATTTCTTGGAAAGTTTTGATGTCAGGAGATAGATGAGAAAACCAATCCATAGCAGGATCTGTTAAGCTTCAAGGGAAGAGATGCATTAGATATGAATCATTATAGGCCACCTCCATACACATCATGTTGAATTCTTTGACATAGTCCACGGGACTTCCTCTCCCTTTGTATTTATCGAATTTGGGGATTTCAAATCTGAGAGGGAATGGCACCATTGTGATGTTTCGATCAAATGGATAAGGACATAGATTATGTTTATGGGGCTTCTTTGTCTTTCCCATTCAAATTTCATGCATTTCTTGGGATAGCCCCTTGAATTGTGAAGCTAGATCATTTGGTTTGATGGAGGAACATATGGTGGGATGATGGATGAGTTGTATATGGGATGATGATATGATGGTGTTTTGTATGGAGTGTATGATGGTGTGGGATTATGTGAAGGTGATTGAGGTGTTGATGTATATGTTCCTAACATGTTTGTATTGACAATGTTCTATTGAGGAATATAATAGGAACTTTTCTATTATTGTTGTTGATGTTTGGCATACTGTTGAGCTAGTAAGGCTTGTTGTTGTTGTTGAATATAAATAAAATTTCTATTATGGATCATTACTATATTATTAAGGATCTTTATGTAAAGCATCAATTATCTTATTTTGATATAATGAACTCTTAAATAAATAATTATTTTTAACTATCCATCTAATTCTTAAAGATTTACATTCTCGTTCTATAATTTAGATCATAAAAATTTACTTTCTCATTTTATAATCTAGGTGATTTACATTCTTATTATGTATGAATTGTAAGATTGCATTCTATTGTCCATGGATGAACATACTAGTCTTAAGGAGTGAAGTTGATCATTTTTTTCTTTAAGAATGTTTCATTTGATTATAATTTAAGCTTTTCTAGAGCCTACAAGCTATTGTTTTAAACGTTTATAATCCATATAAACATGATGCTAGAGTTCATTATATCCAAACGTGAAGAAATCTGAGGTCTGGAAAATTCTTGAGAAGGGAGGGTTGACGCCTTATCTTGAGAGGATTCATGGTAATAACCCTCAGACGACTGCTCTATTTACCAAAAATTGGAATAATAGGGTTCTAAAACCTGGAGGTACGAAGTTTGATGTTAACGAAGACCTCATAGCTCAAATTATTGGTTTGTCTACGGAAGGTATGAAGTTCTTTAGAGATAAAAATGAAGCACAAAATGTCATGAAAATATTCTTTAAAGGAGATAAAGCTCAGGACCTTCGCGCGGCAAGGAGTGGGGGGATGTGGCAAAGGATATTATGCGGTTCATTTCCCTTGAAGGCTGATATTCTACGGTAAACGCTTATCATTTTGTTTTACTTAACCACTTTCGACATAAGAAAAGGATTTCCTTTACCTTTTACCTTTTGGCCTCTTTGGATGTTGGCATTACAGATCATAAGAAAAACCCGAAGAACCTTGTTCTTCATGTGGGGTTGATCCTCTTAATTTCTGACTATGTCAAAGCTTTTGAAGTGGTTAAGTCGCTTGTCACCCCTAAAGGTGCGTAGAAAAAGCAGGAGGAGGGTTATGAGACGGTCTCTGAGGAGGAGTTGGCCAACAAAAAAAAGAAAAAGAGGAAGCTCATTCTGTAAAAAGAGTCGGTGTCAGAGGATGATGTTGATTTTGTGTCAGAATCTCTAGCAACCATGGATGTGGATAAGCTATCCCCTACTTTGGGGAAGTTAAAGAATGAGGAGTCGAGCCCAAATCAGGGTTATGACACTTGTAGTGAAGAGCTAGCTGATGAAATTTTGAGTTGTAGCAAAAAGGAGAAGAAGGATACGGTTGGTGAGGTGTCTTCACCTCCCCTGCTCTGGAAAAAAGGGAGTTGATCATGGGAAGTAGTAAGAAGATGGTGGTGAGGTTTGCAAGTAAAATGTTGGAGTTGGATTCTCGACTTTAAATTTTTGGTGGACAGGATGTTGTAGTTTCTCCGGGTGGGGTTAGGGATTTGCAAAATGATAAGAAGGTTGTGGCTAAGGTGGGACAAGATGTTGAGGATTCTCCTATGGTGGACCTAGATAGGCAAATGAAAAGGAAGCCGGTTGTTGCGGAGATTGCGGAGTCCATTCGTAAAATCAAGATGTTGATTGTTGTTGATAAGGGAAAGGGTGTTGTTGTGGGTGTGGACAAGGTTAGCTCCTCACATGAGGAGGAGGAGGATGGTAAGGATGTTTTTAATATTGATAAAGAGAATATTTTTTATTTTTTGGGAGCTGCCAAAGAGGGCTCCATTATTTTTTGGATTTTCCATGAACTCAATATGACAAATGTGAAAGTGTGTAGTGTGATGAGAAAAGTGAATGATTCCCCTGTTCAAGATTAGATTGATGATATGATGAATTCCTTGAAAATTGTGGCGGAAGAAACGCTTCTGATGAAGCAGAATCTTGAAAGAAGAGTCCTCACCTTGGGAAATCACATTGAAAGGATATATGCTAATATGGATAAAGGTAGGGAGGGAAATAAATGTAGGTTCAATGTCGAATCTGTAGGTGTTACTTCTCCTATGGATAGTGTCAAAATTGGCAAGGAGGCTAAGGATACTAGTGTTGATGGAACGGTGATGGAAGGGGAGGTGCTTAGTGATAAGGGTGGTGAGAAGGGTAATGTTTTGATTAGTGAGGTTAAATTGGGTGGGCCTAGGGCTAGGACCCGTAACAAGACCAAAGCTCAAGCAAGTGCTCCCGCTAAATATTTATCTACTGCTAGTGATGAGGGCCTGAAGAATGCGGCATGTGATGTGGAGGTTACTGATATCTTGAAAAATATGTAATGCTATTGGGTGGGGTTCTCATTTTTTGTTGACTTTTTGTTGTTGTTTTGTTGTGGTTGGACTGATTTATTTTAGTTGATTATATCTTTTGGTTCATTTGCTCTTTTGTATAAAAGATTTTGGACCCCTTCAAAACCTTTTTTTACCTCTAATCAAAATAATTAAAAGTAAAAAAATACATTGACAAACAAACTCTGGATCCCTAGAAAAATAGTGCTTAGTTGAAAATGAACTAAACTATACATCGATAACAATCCATTCAATCTATTAATCTTGTTGTCTTATACGATAGACAACATTTGAATGTAATCTCAATAGATGAGATGGAAAAATAGAAAGGCATTTGAAGCAGAGTAGTTGGGACTCGTCCAAAACCGAATCCCAGCATTCAAATATTTCCTAGCTAAAACCCACTGAAACATAATACTCAATTTAGAATTCCCATATCCTTCTTAATTTAAGGTCATCAAATACAGGAAATTGGCATTACCAGCTGCAACCTAATCTGCATTTGCACTAAAGAATTTGCTAGATAACATTGTTGGGACTGTTCTTATTAACTCCCACATCAAATGTGGTAATATAGATGATGCCCGGCACGAGTTTGATGAGATGCCCGAGTGAAATGCAAATATATGGACAACTATGATTGTAGGATACTCACAACATGGAAATTAGAGGACGCATGCAACTGATAATATACCTAATCGAATTGTAGGCTCTTAGATTGCTATGATTGGAGGAGTTGTACGTGATAGATTTCTAGATTTAAAAAGGTTTAAGAGATTGCGTAAGAAAATTTTACCTAATCAAATTAATCAATATAGATTGTAGAAACTTGATATCTCTAAAGTTTTAGAAACTTTCAAGCATAAATAATTGGTTGACGCAAATCCAAAATTCCATTTCATCGCAGCATTGTCTCAGCTCGCGCCATCCATGGATAAGGCAAAAGAAATGCATGACAAAATACCTCAAAGAAATGTGAACTAACAAGGGGCGATGAATGATGAATCCACACACACAGAATTTGTAAGAAAGACAACATTAGGGAAGCAACTAAACCAAAGACAGAGGAGCACAATAACACAAGACAAAATGTGAGTTGTTTGATCAAATGCCTCAAGACGCGATATCAAAAATATGCTTTACTAAAGAAATTTGATAAATGACACAACATTGAGTGATGAATGAATAAGTTTTTATAAACATTGCTTTGATCAGGCCTCTGCTCATTTTGAATGAGTATCGTGATTTTGGCTTGCAGAAGAAGAAGTTAACAGATAGAGAAATCTACACGACGCGATGGGAATGGGCTGCATTGCAAACCCTTCTCGACAGGTTTTATTTTGGTCTCCATGCATGTAAAAAAAATTTAAAAAAAGGGAGGGACTTATGCTAAAAAGAGATCCTATTTTTAGAATGCTCTACTTCAATGCAAGAAATGGAGGACTCTTAATTTTACTCGGTCCAACCGCAAAACCCACTGCATGCATACAGAAACACACCCAGTTTAAAAACTTTTAGAGAACTTCTTACTTGTGCACCACATGTTTGGACTAGGAAACATCCTCTGGAACATTAATCCTCATCAAAACCGCTTTGCTCAACCAAGGCCTCCAACTCAACTAAAGTACTTGATCCAATAACATCTTCCTCGAATGGCATCACCCACCGTATCTCTCATCTGCCCTCCTTTAGTAGTGCACTTTTTGTTGGATGATGAATCAGATAAAGTCTTATTGAATGTTTGATAACTTCCTGCCACCCACCATTTCCATTCTTCGCTCTCTTTAATGCCTCAGCTATATGTTCGCATGCAAGGAGATGCTCTTTGACATGCATTGGAATTGTATTATTCCACTTCTTTTTTTATTTAAGTTAATAAAATTCCTTATTTAATTTCATAATTTTTTTAACATTTAACCTTTTGAGATCAAATAGAAAAATGAATAAATATATATTTTAATTTTTCTAGTGATTCAAATAAAAACATGATGTGACCTATTCAATTCATCTACTTCATTATAATTTTTTTTAAATGAGATATTAGTTTTGTTAGCAAGAAGAATAATTTTCTTAAATTATATTCCTACTTAACTCTTAGGAGTACTAAGATTGTTATTGGCATATATATAAGAGGAGTGGACATATGCCGAGGATGAAGGATATTTGCAAGAGGCTCCTTATTTTTACTCCTCAAGTAATAATCTCTTATTCTATTGAAAAGACTATATTTCTTCATACCCTTGCATTGATTCATTATCTTCTTCAAAAGGATCCTAAAATCCTCATCATCCTAATTTTGTTCTATATTCTATTCACTAAGGAGAACATAATATTGAGCATTGAAATGCCCATGTTTCCTTTGTACCCATCTCCATTATTACCACCCATTTTTTTTATCTACTTGAGAAATTCTAAACATTTTTTGCATCTCCAAGAAATTTTTAGAGTGATTTGTTGTATCATGCCATTTGCACCAATTACTCAAGAGATTGCATTACATGTGCTTGATTTGTATTATCTAGAGGGCTAGGAACACCTCCATTATTAGACCTCATATTTGATTATTTATTAGGCTTATGTTGATTAAACCTTCTCTTTTAAAAAAATGATTATTTTGGTGATGAAAACTACCTTGATTCTTCAATCGATTATGATTCTAAAAAACTTATGACTCGACCCTTGGGAAGGGCTAACTTTAAGGAAAGTAAGTTCATTAGTGACCTAATATAAATTTTTAACTCTAATTTTGATGTTAATTATGAAGTATGATTTGGACTTGACTAAGTATTACATGATATCACTTGATTAATTGTTTACACAGGTTTTAGGCATCTGACTTACTGCTTGTTGTTCAAAGAATAATAAACCTAAAGGTTGAGGGATTTTTTGAACAACAATAGTATTGTGAACCTATCAAGAATAAGGTAGCATAGGTGTAGGAAGAACCTGATGTTGGAGTTGATTCTTCAACCTACAACTCCCAAATATTGCCTCCAATCAAATACCCATCATGAAAGAGAGAAAAGAGTAATAGATTTTCTATGAAAGACCAAGAGATAAAATAATAATAAAATATGAAATATATTGCACTTGATAATGATAAATAAGTCCTAGGTGATAATTAAATAAGATCATTATATGTATCATAGTCCTATAATGAGATAAAAATCACATGACTTGTTAGTGTAGGTTTTTATTTCCTAGTGGGATACTTAATTTCTTTAGTTATAGGTTTTTCCTGCACATTTATTAAGCTTGCTTAGGATAATAAAGTGGGTTAATTATTTAATAACTAGGAGATAAAGTGATGAGTTGTCCTCCACCTTTTTAGGGTGGAGTATTTAATTTTTCATCACTTTGTTTAATGTTGATGGTTTTGGTGGTCAATTTTCATTGGTTTATTTGCCACCTCCATCCTCTCCAAAGTTCTATATAAACCTACTACCTAGCTTGTATTTTGTATCAATATTGAAGCTCTTAATGCATTATATCATATTGATATTGCATAATCTCTCAGAGTTTTGGTTTGCATTCTTCATGCTTTTCCAGTTTATGTAGCTTTAATTTTCTCTTAAAAATATATTTGGGTTATTCAATATATTTCATATTTCTAACACTTGTAAGCTTAAGTATGTTAGTGTAAAAAGGGACTTAATAATTAATTAGGTAATTATTTTTTTACAACACACCCTTTAAGTGAAACTAAAGAGAAGCTACACTAATGGATTAAAAACTGGGTCTTGGAACAACTAGATCTGATGAGGTACCCATGTATAGATAAAAAATCTCTCATAACTAGAGAAAAGGAAAAAACCTCATGGGAAAAGTATATTCTCTAAAAAGTAGATGTAAAAATTTGAATGAAGAAGGACTCATTTAGACCGTCGAGGATAAATTCTTTCACCTCAATCATCGATCATAATAGGAGATAATGAGGCAATATAAAAGGTTTAGTGAAGATTTCTACAACATGCTTCTCGTTAAATAAATAATATAAATTGTGATGACCATTATGGATGAGTTGTTGAATGAAATATATTTTTATCTTGATGTGCTTCATTGTCTAATGCTCAAACAGGTTGCATGTAATGTGAACAGAACTTTGGTTATCACACCAAAGAAGTATACAACTATCAAGTGGTAGACCAAACTCTATCATAATCTATTGAAGCCACAAAACCTCTTGCATGGAAAGAAATTCACCTCAATACTCAGCCTAAGTGGATGATAATGTAATAGTGGTTTGCTTCTTTCAAGACCAAGCAACTTGACCAAAATCAAAGTAAAATATAAACCCAAAAGTGGAATGTTGTGAGTCAATACCACCTACCCAATCTAGTTTTATGAAGCCTACTATCTTTGAAGCTCCTAGTGTGTACTAAATGTCAATAATTGTAGTGCCCCTAATATACCTCAAAATATGATTGGATTCCTTCCAAAAAATCTGATGAGGATCATGGGAAAAATGGGAGACAAATCCAATAGTAAATGTGATATTAAGACATGTGTGTGTCAAAATCAAGAGACTACCCACCAACTATCTATACAAAGTAACATCAATGCTAGGTGTGGTGCAAGTTATTGTCAATGTGACAATTGACTAAAATGGTGTAGGATTTGGATTACAACTAGCCATGTTAAATTAATGAAGTAAATTAATGACATACTTCTATTGATGAATCGAGATACCCTTAGAAATTGAAGAACTTGTAAAATAATAAAGAAGTACAAGATCCCAAGATCTATCATGTTAAAATTATTCATCAATGAATATCATATATATCCTAATGCATGGAGGAGGAGCTACTCATGAGAAAAAAAATAATCTACGTATATGATAAATATTAAAATATCAATCCATGTTTATAAATATATATTACATGATCAAACTAGAAATATGTGAAACCATATGCAAGCGTGAAAGTATCTATATTCTCATACCAAGACCTAGGGGCTTGTTTAAAACCATATAAAGAATTTTGTAGTCTACAAACAAGAGAAAAGTTCTACATGAATCCTAGAGGCTCATCTAAGTAGATCACAATGCAAGAATTCACTCTTTGCATCCATCTAGTAAATAGGCTAACCCTAAGATACAAATAAAGAAATGACAAAGTGAATAGAATCTATCTTGGCTATAGTCCAATGTATATCTCAAAGTATTCAATTCTATCAGGTTGAAAAAAATATTAGAGACAAGACATGCATCGTATCACTCAATAGAACCATTTGATGTATACTTGATGTGATACATCTACTTGCACTAAATCATATTTCTCCTCGAATGAAGATAAACTAAATCCCATGTGAGATTATTCATCAATGAATAATACTCCTCATCCATAGCATGATCATACTCTAGAATACCTAAAGTCTCTGAAAAACTTTGTGGATCAATACATATATCATGAATTATAATATTGGTACCAAAAGATTGAGAGTGAATACGATGATAATCCATAATAACACTAGATAAATACCCAGCCTCATTAATAGTATTGTGGGACCAATTAGGAAAAACATGAGTGGGAGGAGGCATAAGTGGTGGTGTAGGAGGTAGTGGTACTATGCCATCATTTAAAGTATCCTCCAATCCAAAAGTATCCTCATGAGATAAAGAAGGTGGAGTAGGTAGTGAGGAATAAGAAGCAGATGTAAAATTTGACAGTGGGAAAGACTCATCAAATTAGACATTGTAGACACAAAAAAATGGCTTAAGCCTGCGACTACATTTTTTATCATATATTCAAGATACCCGCGAGATGATTAAATGATCTTATTCAATTAATTATAAGTTAACATTCAAATTCCTCTAATTAATTAAATAGTCCTAACCATTTAATTAATTCATTTTATTATTCTTCTAAATTGATTAATTAAGTAAATTACATTAATTTATCTTAATTACGCCACTCTAATTCTAATCTCTTCTTTTGATTAATTAAATAAGTTACATTAATTTTCCCACATTTAATTAAATAAATGATTGTTTACTTAAATTAATCTTCTCATCTAAAGTGCTTTCATAAAATAAATAGTTCACTCAACTATTTAATTACGTGCACACACTTTCTCCACTAAAGAAAGGAATTAATTTAATAATTAATTCTTTTATTTCAAACACATGTCTTCTATATCTCAAGTAAATATTTCATGCATAATTTTCTCTCTCGGTTCACTCACCGAATTGATATGTCACCTCTTTATGACTAACACTTTCTTTAAGATCACTCACTGAATTGGATATGTCACCTCTTCATGACTCATAGGCTCTCTCAGTTACACCTCTTCAAATGAATTGATCAAATCACTTAACTATTCAATCAAAGCATGCAATCAGGTCCTCACACGTGATTTGAACCATTCAAATCAAATCAATCTTAACCATCAAATCTATGCGACTTCTATAAAAGAAGCTTTTCGACTCTATTTTCAGTAACCACAATCTTCGAAGCTTTGTTTTCATAGTACATACAAGTGAATATTGCATACTCACAATCTGAGGGAAACTGGAGAAATTTAAAGCAAACTAGAGAAGAACAATGAAGATGAGTCAACCAATGATGGGAGTAACATGATACAATTTCTGATTTATTAAATTCCTTTTACGCATATGCACTTTATTATTGATTTGGAATCTTTAGCATAATCTAGGCAATTAGTGGTTGTTACTATTTGTTATGTTGTTTCATTTTATTTCCTGATTACATTTGGTGAACCTGAAGTGAAGAAACAGGCTTCGAGAAAATTCATACAAAATTTTATTTTTGCAGGTACAAGTACAAATCAACACATTTGAAGCACAAAACGATGCATCTGAATTCCTGTGACGCATCTATGGCTTTTTGTGATGCATCTGACTGGTAAAACCATGACGCATCTGACTGGTAAATATGAATTTTCTAATTTCCAAAATTCCAAACTTTGATTTTTATGATTAAGGTTTTTTACAACCAATTTAGAGTTTGTAGCATGTGATCAGGTGGAGTTAGATGAGTTTTTGCAGGACAATCGATTAGAAGACAAACATACAAACTCTTTTATCGGACGTTTGATAGAAAACAAACAAACGGACTTCTAATGTGTGGTTTTGCAAGACGTCCGTCGAAGAATTGATTTTGAAACAGATTGTTTGTACTAGCATAGAACACATTTCATTCGGTGCCTAAAATGAGTAATTGCTTTCTATGTTTGGTGCTTTTGCGCATTTTCGTTTAGATCCCAAATTTAATAACAGAAGTATCCTCTCCCTTTGCGCACTTGTGCGATCCTAGGTGCAAGAGAAATTGTTATTAACATTAGAGGGCTCTCCTCCCCACTTCGAAAGGAGGGAACGACCCAAACCGGTAATGAGCTAAATCCAAGCTACTCCCAACCAATATATAAATTTGAATGCTACGAAAATCTCAACATTACAGAACTTCCTACAGACAAGCAAGTGACAATGATTCCCTCAGTACCTATGTGGTACGTTAAAACCTGTAGAGCATAAACTCTACAAGCTGGGAAACCTCCTTATCAGAGCTAATCTTGCCTCTTATTTGGGCTCCTAAATGGGTGCACTAATTAATAACCATTTATATTAGATTGTCAAAAACCTTCTATTTGTTGGCGTGGGAGGTTGGACCTCTGAAGTCATCCCACATTACTTGTGATTCTTAGTAGAGATGAAGGGTTTGTCATGGGAGATTCATGAGAACTCAAAGCTTGATTGAACCGAGAAGTGAGTGCATTATAAGGGGGAACCAGTGTGACCAAGCTTCTAATCATCTTCTTTGAATAAGCATAGCTGGAGAAATCCAAGTGGGAATCCAATTGATATTGTCATTGTCAGCCCTAGGATTGTAATATTTGTTTCATTTATTTCCAACACTTTGCTTGGCGTGTCTTATGTGTGTGTTCAATATAATCTTATCAAATAAAATCATCCAAAAATCTAAGTCTAAACAAGTCAAAAAAATTTCAAAACCTAGGAACAGGTCACTGTTCTATTGATGGTCAAAATAACACAACGTTAAATAGAATAATTCTACTCTATTTCTCCTAAAAAAGATAAAGATAACTAATCTAAAACCACCTATCTTCCAAGGTCTTTGTAGTTGGTTCTCAATTCTTTTGTTTCATTCAGTATTCCATGCAACCATAATATTCAAGGGGGCTATTGGTAAAAGGACAAAAACTACATGATGTGAACTAATCTAACATTTGGGGGTGTAAAATAAATAGAAAAAGATGGATCAAAGCATAGAACAGCAAATCATAAATGTAAACTCCTTTCAATTCATACATATAAATTTCACAATGAGCCTTTCAAGTAACTAAGAAACTATAAAATGATACAATCTACAAACTATTATGCACCATTATATTTATTCATAGTGCTAATTCAAAACATACAACCATCAAACCTCAAAATCAAAAAGGAACACATCACTAGCTCATCATTAATTCATAGATCAACAAACATAAAAGAATCCCATTTACAGATAATTTAATGAAATAGCTTTAAATTTGGAATCTTCTACTGATTTGCATCAAGTAAGAAACACTTATGCATAGCATTCACTAGCATACAAATCGCTATGGTTCATCAACATTATCATTGAGCAATAGTCTAGAAATAACATAACTTGTATTGAAAATTTGTAAAGAAAATGTATCCAAGTGTATCTTGCATAAAATGTAAAAACTTCTAAAATTGTAAACTATCTCTTAAGTCTCCTTTAGGTGGATAATCTTGCTTCAATGAGCCGCCCTTTACAAAGTGGAGAGAATTTCTATATATAAACCTATTTAGCACTAATTTCTCTCATCAAAAAATCTAAATCCACAAATTATGGGGTGACTGGGTAATGTAGAATAGATGTCCATTTTGATCCTTTAGTTGTTGATGGAAGACTTCTTGTTAAAACCTGTGTTCCAAAAGGAGGAGGGTAGATATGCTCAGATCTTCAGTTGATTCTATGTTACCTTCCTACAAAATAGGAAATTGATATATCTTCATCAAACCATGGCTTCTTAATCCTGATCTGTCCAAGGAACAGATGTATGGGTGCCTTAACCTTGCATTTTCTGCTCCAACTTATACTCATCATAACTGGTGATCACTTGTTGAAGCATTTTTCGTATCTGGCCCATCTACCCAACTATCTTCAAATTTTATTCTTGCTAGCTCAATAGAGGCAAACTCTTTCATATCCTTAAGTTTGATGAGTTCCCTCATGGCATCCTTGACCTCTTCCTTAACATCCATTAGCTTTTCCATCAATATATCATCGCCATCACCCCCCTTTTGCATCACCCCTTCAAATTTTTTACTCCATTTTTCCTTGAGTTTATCAAGGATGAGGCCATCTTCCATAAGAATGTCTTCATCAACAAGTATGGCAATACTTGCTCCCAATTCTTTAGCCTATTCATTAAGATATTTCCTACCAGGTGTTGCACCTCATTTCTATGCATATAGATGAATGAAGACCTGAACCTGATGATGCTAATAGTTTTCTCAAAAAAATCAGCATTGTCTTCTTCAAGAATGGTTTGTTCTAACAGGGTTTGCTTGGGTAATTTATTTATGTCCTTTAGCCTCCTTGCATGCTCTGAATACTCTTCCTCTTGTTTCCCAAGATTTTCAGCATGTGTGACCATGTCATTAATCAATTCCAATGCTTCTTCATGAGCTTTTCAACCCTCCACAATCAATTCCTCCACTTCTTGGTTTAGTCTATTAACCCATATATCCATCATTCCCACTTTATTCCTCATTTCCACCAGGTTATCTGCATCTTTCTTCCTTAGCAGAATGAGTGTTTCAGGAGTAGCAGACTATGAAGAGATAGGGGAAGATAATTCCTTCAAGAACTTATGCAATTGATCAACTTGTGACTTAAGCTTATCTTTCTTTTGCTTGTCCTGGATCATTTTGTACTTGGTAGAAGAAGCTACAATATCAATTAAGTTCATCTTTTGATTTCATGTGGGCCTTCCTAGGTTGATAGTACCCAATTGGAAATCACTTAATTGCATATCCTGTTTATCCTTGTCAACCATGGGGATGGCACATTCAGCAACAATTTCCCCAGCATTTGTTAGCCTTGTAGAATGAAGAATTTTGTATCTCTTCTCCGGCCTTTCTTTTTCAATTTCCTTTCTGACATCATCCCAATTAAAGGGTTGTGGTTGCACTATTGCTTCTTCTCAAGATTGATCTTTTAACCATGTTGGGGCAGCAGGGGGAGTAATCATGTGAGTGGAAGAATATGTGGTAGGAGAGAGAGGTTTCCAAATTGTTGCCTTGGGTTGAGATTCAACCTCTTGTTGTTTTTCCTTCTCTACTTTTTCCTTGGCCAATTTATCAGCTTCATCTTTTGCATTCCTCTCTCGTTCAACTTTGGCCAATTGTTCTTCTTCTAATCTTCTCTCCTCCAATAAATAATTTCTTTGTTTCTCTAGCTCTTCCACCTGTTGATGTGTTTTTACGCACCTCTCAACACAGGCAATGCATAGGTGCATCACCCCTCTTGAAAGACGGTCTTCCACAATTAGATTGCAGAACACTATCCCAAGGTCTCTCGGATGTCAGTTCATGACAGTGCTTGGGATATATTAGTTGATTTGTGATGTGATTTTCTGGAATCACAAGGCGGTCTTACATGGAAAAAGTTGTAGGAGAATCGGATCTGCAAACGAAGTTCTTCGGATAGGAAATTACCGCACTTTTGTTGTAGGTTCAAACAGCAGTCTTGAACTCCATCTTATCGTTGATTTTGGCTTTACAATGTGAAATGAACCTTAGCATAGGCTATTTCTTTAAAAAAAAAGGAAAAAAGGGCAAGGGAGAGAGAGAGTTCCTAGACCTGGAACTATCGATGAACAGTGATCATGGAGGTTTCTGTTGTGGACAGTTTCCTTAAAATAGAATTCCACTTAATCAAGAATTTCACAATGCCATGAAATCTATGCTATCTTCTAAGGACTGCAGATGTTTCATCATTCATTCACCATATAGATGTGAATAAAGATAAAGTTTGAAGAGCAGCTATAAAATCAGAGTCCATACTAACTTTGCATATTCATCTACCAGTAGCAAATGACTAAAAGTATGGACAAGAAAAGCATACACACAGTAGGAATCTTCACCACCAAAGACAACATTACTGAATCTACCAAGGATAGCTAAAAGGAAACTAGAATAGAAAAGTAAATCAAACTAGAATCTTAACTTATGAGAGAAGAATCATGAAACATCAGAAGAAATCCAGAAATGCACCAATGGTCAATGTATTTCTATTGCAATTTCTACAACATGTCTTTACAACAACTCAACACTTTTAAAACGAGAGGAGGAGATCCCTATTTATAGTTTTCAAAAAACAAAATGAGTGGCCAAGAATTAATCTCATTGTGTTGCCAAGATTCACTTTACAGCAGGGTTTCACCTACCCCAAAATATATTACACTTTAAAAATACACTTTATCTTTTTCCCCATTTTGTCCTCTAGTGGTGGCACTATAGCATTTCATCTTTTTGCTAATTGCTCTTTTCCATAGCTATTCCTTTAGGAATTCTTCATTAACAACAGGGTTTCCCTCCTGCTTCTTCGAAGCTGCATATTCTATGAATTTCATAACCACCAACCAGAACTTGTTGACCTCAATGATGTCGCACCTCAGCACCTGGTAGCTCCATTCCTTGGAATTGTTGACAAGATTTTCCCAGTCCTCTTCATACTTGGAAACATGGTCTCTGAATAGCTCAGACTGGGCAAAAGCTCGGGCAGCAAAGCTCATAAAATCCACGGTGACCTCGGCTGACATTTCATCCTCCATCCTCCTTTGGAAGTGAGGCTTTATGCTTTCTGGATTGATCTTGACAGCCGACACCTCATACTCTGTCATTAACTTCAAGTAACGAAAATAGTCCCCTCTGGCCTCCTTGGCCCATTCAATATTAGGAGTTACTCACTCAAGGACCTGTTCCAGCCTCTCCTTTCAATGATTGAAGTCTTGCTTCCACACATCCACTAACCAGTGGTCATTGTCTTTGAAGGAAAAATCTCTTTCCCAGAACTCACTTGATAGTGTGAGGATAGGCTTGATCTTCGGGTATGCAACCCCATATTGTACTTCTAAAAACTTGTTTTTCATTCAAACAACCAAATTGATGCCCGTATTCCCAATATCCAAGACCTGTCGAAACCAGTTTTTTGTGGTCTTGTCTAGGTTCCTTCTCCTTTCCAGCTTGTTAATCTTTTCTTTGGATAGAAACTATGGTGAAGCCGATGATTTGGTGGGTTGTTCCTCCGGAGATGACCATTGTTGAATATAGGTCATCAAATCAACCACCTGTGCCTTAAGCTCTTCCTTTGGAACCTTATCCTGTTGGATGAGGTGCACCACTATGGTGACCGATTCCTAGAGATGGTCAACCTTTTGTTCCCTGGTGGCCACTCCCAAGTCAATGGTGGAGATGTTGTAGCTTATTCCTTGTTCTCCAACCACTGGTGTAGCTATTTTCACAGCCCTGGATCCAAAGGCATCCATCCTTACCTTTGATCTGATTCTAGGCTTTTTATCCTTTTAGGTACCAATCTGAGCTCTAGCCAGTATTGCCTCCAGTCTTGCTTTCGAATCCTTTAGGGTTGGAGTTCTCTTTTCAAGCTGTCTTTCTAGCCAATCAGGCATTGGGGACCCTTCCTTGGGTGATGCATGTTGATCTTCGCTGTCCTCCACCCTAAGTTCAATGGATTTTTCATTGAGAGCCTCCTGCTCAACTCTTTTATCTTCCCTCTCCTCATCACAATCTTGCATGAGCTTTATGCATTTGATAGGAGATTTGGTGGGTAGTTGTTTATCAAGACGGTCCTCCCTTTCAGCATCCTTTTCTTCTTCATCTTGGTCATGCCCATGCTCTTTAGGCTTATCTTGTTGTTTCTCTTCGTGGAAGGATGTCTCTTCATTGTGCTCGGGTGTTTGATCTTTTCTTTCTGCAGGAGACCCACTACCCTCAATCTCCAAAGCAGCAACTTTTCCTCTAGTCGTAGGTTGTCCTTCAACCTCTTTGTCTTCTATTTCCTTGAGTTGCTTGGCCCATTCAGCGTCAGGCTTCGGATTAGTTGTTTCTTGGATTATGTTTGTCCCCAGACCCTCATTGTCATCACTAGAAGACTCATAAGCCACCTCATCAATCACCCAATGTTCGTATATTGGGTGCTCATGATACTCAAATTCCTCATCTTCCAGCCTCTCCTGTGCCTCTAGTTGTTGTCGTTCTAGATCATCAGAGATTTGCATTGTAGCCTCCATTCTAGGTGGCTCTGTAGGAGGAGGGAGAGTCAGGGTGTTAACCATTGCTTAGGCAATTGCAGCTTGCACATTGGATTTGCAAGCATTCCTGAAAGTTCAGACAATACATTTTGCATATACTTGACAAAGGATTCTGGGAGAGCGAGGGCAGGCATTATCGTAGTAGTGGTAGCGGTCGAAAAGGAAGGAGACATGGAGGATGACAAGATTGGCGAGGTAGTGGCAAAGGATGAATCCACTAATATAACCTACATGATTGGAGAAATGGAGGCGAGGTGGATAGCAATGTCCACCATGAGCAGAGAGGAAACAACTATTGTATGTGAAATGGGTGGGATGGTAGCAATAGGACCAGTGGTTGCAGAAGCAGATGAAATAGGCAGAGATCTTGGTGGATCAGCTTCCATCTCTACTCCCTCATGGAGTGGATCTTTAGGTATTATTGGCATCTCAGTGACGCTACTTGTTCTTCTATGCTTCTTAGGAGGCTCGCCCTCCGAGGCCTTTCTAGCGTACACTTTTGGGTTAGGTTGCTGCTTGTCAACCTCCTTTCTCTTCTTTGACTTGATAGATGGTGGGGACTTAGATGTTTCTCCAGTTGTAGTAGCAGCTTCCCCACCATCAAAACCACTTGGCTCACTTTCGAGCCCCTTGAATAATAAGGCGACTCCCTGTTTCTTCAAATGAGCAACCTGCCCATCGATCCATGCCTAAGTTGTCTGAGCCTCAATAGGCTTGGTAAGAATGTCGAGTTCATCAACCTCTTGCTCATTCCAATCAATTAAAGGCAATGGAAAATTTTCAATAGCATTGTATCTTAGATCGATCACTGTGCTCTCCTCTTCCTCAAGTTGATCTGGGATCAGACACAGGTTCACTATCTTCGTGAAGTACACAGTCATATGCATATAATGATGTATATGCACTTCAAGGTCATCTTTGCAATCAGCCCAGAAATCCTCGACGTGGTGGAGGTGGGCATACTCTGGTCCAAGTGCTTTCCTGATGTGGCCATATGGGTCCATCTGTGGCCGAGTTGTATGTGGTCGGAAGTGGTACTCAACCAATTCCTTCTCAGAATTTCCCATGCATTGGGAGGTGTGGATTTCATATATTCCCTAGCTGAGTGCAAGGGGATAAGGGGTCCCCGCCAGATGCTTACTACTCAAAATGTTGTGTATGTGTCGCAGCTGCCAAGATAGTTCCAATAGTATAATTCAATCATTAGGGTACCGGGGCAGCTTGTTCGACCTTTCGGTGAATCCTTGGGCATGAATGTAGGTGAATATGGGAAACTAGATGAATAAGAAGGCATAGTGCTTGAGAAGGGCCCTAGCACTGTGAGAGACTCTTCTCTCAAAATCACCTCCGAGCAGCTGAATGATGTAGGCGGTGAAGGCATCGTTCACCCTACAGTAATCCCTCTTGAAATTTATGTATGTCATATGGCTTGAGTTCTCTTCCTTGCATCTCATTAGGCACCATGAACAATCTACTATAATATCGTCAATCGACAAGTGAATACACCAAGTAGGATGTCATATATAATTTAGATGTCTTCTTCATCCTCACAAATTGCTCATGGAAGCAATTACTGATTATCTCCCTCCAATAGAATGATGTGTCATCCACATGGAGAATTTGTTTAACAAAATACATCATCCACTCCTGGAAGAAGGCCACAGCAGGAAGGCCCATTACTCAGCTTAGTAGGTTAAATAGATCATGGTAATCTTTGAAGAAATCATTGTGGTAGAGCTCCTAAGGAACCTTGGTGGCACTACCTCACCTTTCTTTCTTCCAATACTGGTTGATCATCTTTTTGCACTTCAGAGGATCCTCATCCCACAATGCCTTGCACTCTTGACTAGTCGGGATCTCCATGCTTTCAAAGACGAGGATGTGGAAGGTTTTACTTATCCCGAGAGGGGAAATATCAGTAAGGATGTTGCCATCTCTATCCATAATTATTCTCATTTCATGTTGGTATGCCTCCCGACATGCCATTACTAGTTTAGGGGAAATCAAAGCGGGAGGGAAACCCACAGCCTTAGCAAGTCCGCTGCTTCTGATCAACCTTGAATTATCAATTTTTGGCTCTATTCTGACTCTTCGTGTAAAATCATCAATATCAACATGGCTGATATTGGTGTCAGTGATATCCTTCCAACTAGTTGTGATCTTGGAATGCAATGGAACTCCCTGGAACTGGTACTTCATTTGATCCTTTTCCTCCTTGCCCTGAGGTGTTTTGGCAGTTCTCTTTCCTTTGTCCTTGGCCGCCCCAGAGGCCTCTACACCTGATTCCATAAATCCTACACAGACAGACAAGAGTTAGCAATATTAAATATGAGGATGCACCTTTGGAAAAATCTCTACAAATCAAGGTTAGATACACAATAGCCATTTAAGAACAGTCTAACACTTGATAAAAATAATACTGGAAGGCAAACGGGTGACCCGGGCCCCAGGGCCAGACTTCCCCTGGCAGAATGTTGTTTAGAAGGGAAAACAAGGCAAGGCATTCCGAATGACTTCTCCTGATATTGGTTTTCCTCAACAAAGGGGACAAGTGGGAGAAGGTCAATTTTTAGCACATGGGTCGAAATCCGTTTTCAATTTGGAGGTCGTTTGAGTCTTCATTTTGGCATTTGGGCCTTAGCTGCAAGAAATTCATCTAGGGTTGGCTATTTGGAACAGCACTGGGCAAACAACATTCCGGGGACAGGGTTCTGGAGTCCGGGTCGCAGGGGTCGGGAAGCCATAGTAGGATAGCCATGCGGAATGGTGAAGCACGGACAGAAGTCTGGGATAGGCTTCCCGGAGGATCAAACTGAAAGCAGTTTAGCAGTTTGTCCAAAACTTCCAAGGGCGAATTGAGGTTCAGGGCTCGATGTTCGGGAAGGCGGACAGGCTCGACCGTTCAGGAAGGTGGAAGCAAGACGGAGTTCCAGGGACAGAAATCCAGAGGTCAGGGTCTGAGTGAAGCTTGGATACATCGCTTCTTGTTTAAATCATGAGGAGCGAATGGGCGACTAGGGTCCGGGAGGTGGGAAGTTGTCCTACGGCGGCTGTATGAAACGATGAAGTGGAGACAGCGGCCCGAAGATGGAAGTCTAGGGATCAAGGTCTGAGGGCAACTCCGAAGTTTGTTTTTTTCTTTTTGCAATTTTCTGGTAGAGTTTGCAAGCTCCGGAAGACGCAGGGGAAAGGTTGTGCGAAGCGGCAAAACAGACAGGGAAACCCAAGAATGAAAATCCAGAGGCTTGAGTCTGGGATGAGTTTCGTCGTTGGAGTGATTTTTTGCTAAGTTTAGGTCACGGCTGGAGAGAGGCTCGGGCCCAAAAGGTGTGGTCGCTTGCTCCGAAGAACAGTGACAGGACGGTATTAGTCTGGTGTTTGATTTAGATGTCGTATGGGGTGTTTTCAATTTTCCAATTAAGTGGGTTTTAGAGGTAAGATTATCCCCTACCGAACTTATAGCTATTTTTTTTGTTACTTAGTTTTAAATTTATGAAGCCTAGAAAGGGAAAAGGCGTTTGGATGGCGATCCTACCTCGGGGGCCTGAAGAAGCAAGTTGTTGAATCCTTGAAGAATGGCAAAGCTGGAATCCGAGCATGGAGGCGAAGATTGTTGGGGTTGCACAGCGCTTCTTAATTCTTCCTGACATGTGAAAATGACAGGTTGAGACCATTTAAATAGCCTCCAAGTGTAATTAATACCCTCCCTAATGAATGTTGGTATGACGGCCGCTGGGTAGGTGAGTTTAAATTTTTGGGACGATGGCGGGAGGATCGGGGCCCGAGGTCCGGAAGGACGTTGGAGGATAGTCATCAAATAAAAAAAGCCAAGTGAAAACCAAACAGCAGTGGGAGGACCAGGGTCTAAGGTCTAGAGGGATGTCGGGGGACAACCGTTAGCAACGGCCAAGATCATGAGGAGACCCGAGAGGGGAATCCAAAAGGGTCGGACCCGAGAGGTCGAGAGGACATGAGGGCACAACCGTTAAGTTTGTCAAATGATGCAAATGGTTATCGGAGCACCGGGTCCAAGGTCTAGGAAGACGCGAATTGTTGGCCGTACGAAATGGCGGAGTCAAAAGGGAAACCCACAGACAAAAATCTAGAAGAAGAAACCCAAGTGTGCGGGCCCGGAGGGTCCCACGGACGTCAAAAAGGCAAACTGATAAAGAAAACTCGAAAGGGCTTAAGGCTTAGCAACTTTCAGAGGGAAAAAATTTTGTCAACCTAAAATGAGACTTTTGAGAACATGTCGACCGTCAAAGACACCAAAAATGGGGCACGCAAACGAGGTAAAGCAAAAAGGACCCGATAAGGCAAAAGGAAAGAGAGGGTCCCCGTTTTGAATGGAGCATGTGCGCAATAGGCACAAAACCACCCTTTCCCACATTTTAGCTGCTTCTTGGTCAATTTTAGCTTGTTCCTTTGCCTCCTTTTTCCTCAGCTCCAGTTCTTCTTCTTCTTTCTTTCTTCGAGCTTCATCTACCGCTTTATACTTGGCTTCAAGAGCTTCTTTTTCTCTTCTTTGTTGAGCCTTCTCTTCTTCCACCACATGAATCTTTTGAACAAGGCTAACTTGTCTCTCTCTTCTTTATCCTTTTGCTCTCTCTCTTTGTTGTTGTAGAAGATCCTCTTTTTCCTTTTGTTGCCTTGCCACTTCCTCAACCTTTGCAATAGCCTCTAACTCTTATTGTTTAGCAAGCATATCAACTTTGGCCTTAGCTTCTGCTTCTTTTTGTTTTGCTAATGCTTCAGCCTCTAATTTTGCATCTATCTCTTTCTTAGCATCCTCAAATAATTTTCATTGATCTTTCAGAGTGAGAACATGTTCTTCTCCAACATTTTGGGCAGACATATCTCTAGCAACCTCATCATCAGAATGTGTCTCTTCTGAATCAGTGTCTATGTCATGAATTTCAACCTCAAGCTCTTTTCCCTTCAGTGTTTATGCTTGTTTATAAAGGCTTCATGTAGGTATTTCTTTGCTTGGCTCTTGAGTAAAGGTGGGTTAAGAAGAGGAACCTTCTCCAATAGTTGTAGCATCCACACCTTGTGTTTCCTGGACCTCTTGGGCTGGTATTTTTGGAATAACATCCCCTCTAGAGATAGGAGGAAGATATTCTAGTTGCTCTTTGGGGGTTTCCCTTATCTTAATCCTTTGATAACCCTTAGTGGCCCCTACTTTCCTTTTCTTTGAACCTTGAGCCTCTGGCTCCTTTATTCTCATGATCACCCATTGGATACTTCTATCCAATATGATCCTAGAAATCTGCTTGATGTCAATGGATTCTTCTTCCTCCCAATTAACGGGGGCTAAGTCCCTAGTGCCAATATTTCCAGCTTCATATCTTGGATCCAAGGTCACACCATCATCTGACAATGTGTCAAGAATATCTTCCTTTATTCCAAATTCAATCATCCAAGGAATAGGAAGTCTTTCATAATTGCTCCTCCTCACATCATACTCGTCCTTTAAATCCCACCAAAAATATTCTAGCAAATTGTAGTGCTTCTCAAAAACAGTGGGAAGAAACTTATTCATCTTATTCTTTAGGCCAAAGTGCTTCCTAGAAGTCTACAATCCCAACCTTAAGTGACTCAATTCATCACATACTGCTATTGCAGCCACAATATGAGCACAACATTATTCTCCCAGCTTCATGGGAAACTTGTGACCTCCTATTTTGTGCTTGGTAGAAAATTTACTATTGATTTCTAAGTCTTGGTACACAAACTCCATGAGAACATTGAAGATCGTCATTAAAAATAAATTGTAACACCTTGGAAGTAGGTGAGGGTGCCCATCAAATCCTACCAATCTCAAATAGGAGAACTTGGGGTATTGGATATACCAATGTCCCTATTATGCAATAAAGGCCATGGCATCCCTACTTAGTCTATATCTAGCATCTCTAGTTAGCCTATTAATGATGACATAGAGGAAGGAATCATTGACCCTTCTCCAGTGCAACTCTGGTGTATGTAGGGTAAGTTGATAATAATACTCCCAGGGTCTCTTTTGTCCAGGAGCTTCCCCCATTATTCCTACAGCACTTAATCTGGGAAAGATACCCATCCTCACTATAGCATATATGACATAAGAAGTCATGAAGAAATTCTTTGTTTCTCTTACCCTTTGCATTTGATTATACAGGCAATCTAACAAAATCATTGTCCAATCAAATTGTTGTATCCTAGCCAGAATTGTCTCAATAAATGGAAACATCCATTCTTTAAAGCATGAGGAATCCCTCTTCCCAAATATCCTAGACAGCATCATGATTAAATCACCTATGTCTTTTTGGAAATTTTCCCTTTTAGGTTGATCTGGCACCTTGGCTAAGGACTTATTTTCTGCCTTTAACCACCTTTTGTTCATATGAGCTCTATTGACTTCCTTGTGCTTGCTAAAAATTGCAATGCCTCTGCCTCATTCAATAGCCTGGGATTCTAAGGGGTAGGTGCATTTAACATTAACTTCATCATTTGTGGAGACAATTCAATTATCACATTTCCTTGAAGATTAATACATTGCCTAGTTGTTGGGTTATACCCTCCTGCCGCTGCAATGATAAGTTTTGGGCACTGGACTAAAAGTGGAAAGACGGTGACATGTGCCAACCCCGATTGAACTATTCTCTCGATTCGCTCGACCACATGTTTAGAGAAGGTATCATCCAGCAATTCCTCATAATTGAATGGGCCTAGATTGGTGTCTGTGACATCAGCCAACTCTGAATCCAATTTTCTTGTAGTAACAGTGGGACTCTGATGTTTATATCCCAAGGTGCATGGCAATTTCTCCACCTTGATCCTCTTAGGCTTTGTTTGTTTTGAACTTTCTACACTTTGAATTTCCATATGTGAAGCTCCTATAAAGGCTCCTGACATCGCTCACTTCCTGCATGACAACCCAGGATTAGATCTATGGAAAGTATGAAAATCAGTATTAAAGAGCTTACCTTCCATGTTACTCTGTCCTTCTTCATGTAGTATCTTCATACTTAATAAAATTTTCCACTCACCAGAGGTGGAACCAAGAAAGGAACCAGAATTGAAAATAATCTAGTATGGCGGGATCGGTGTCAATATCATCATCAAAAACGGGACCAGGATTGGACTACACGTCGGGATCAGGACCAAATTTGGGATGGATATCGGGACCGAGAACGGAACAAAAATCAGACCTAGAACATCATTAAGTTTCACATCGCAGATCCATTTTGATTCTACTTCCACCAGAGTAAAGGATGTTTGCAAGTAAAAATCTTATAGGGAGCGTCTCGAGATCAAACTTGAACCACCGAAAGGATACTTATGGGTTGAACCCATAACCTGGATCCGCTTCGGCCTGTTATCATCAATCGTGACACAATTTTATCAAACACTCCTATAATTTTAAAATGAGGTCATATGGTAAATTGAGGAGGCCTAAAACAAAAAGGCAAATCAATCCATCATGTGACTAAGGGGAGACCACTAGCTAGGGCACGAAAATACAAATAACGTGTGAAACCCTAGCTCATAAAACCGATCGACTTAGGAATTCTAAAGGGTAGTAAACCCAACATGGAGATCATTGAATCAATATGGAGTGAACCACCCAACATATTTGAGACCCCAAAAGCCCTCAAAATCTGTTGAAAATGAAACCCTAAAAACTAGGGCATGACAAATAAAAAAACAAAAACCACCAAGCACGAAAGTGATAGAAAGGAACAAAACAAATAGGAAAAAGACAAAAAGGAAATAAAAGAGAAAACCAACCAAAAAGGGAAAACAATGACAAACACCATGAAAATGAGTGAAGATTCACGAGCAACCTCTCACGAATGCTCGAAGAACACAAAGTAGCAAACAAAATGAAAATAAAAAGTAAAACAAAGCGAAGAAAAGTCCACCTACCTCAAACTCTACCCAACAAGATGAAACTCGATCCACTCCGTGTGCAGATACTTGCTTTTTGATCAAAATCGTGCTCCTCCTTCTCTATTTCAACTCTAGTTCGATATCACAATTTAAGCAATAATAATGAGGAAATTAACCTTAATTAAGGTTAAGAATTTAATTTCATGCATGTGGAAGGATTTTAATTAATGTGGTTGGTTAGGCATGGGATTACGGCAGGAACAAGCACACAACCATTGTGTAACTGAAGTAAAGTGGAACAAAAAAAACAAGAAAGTGGGGATGGGATCGGGATCGCAACTGGCCAAGGAACTTTTACAAAGTTCCTGGTTTGGTTTTGGTTACGGTTCTGGTTCTGCCAAAGACGAAGAAAACACAAAACCAATGGAAGAAAAGACAACAAAGTGGAGATAGGATTGGGAGGACCGAACCCAAAACGAAACAAAGAAAATACAAAGGCATGGGTGGAGGTGGAACGAGAACCAAACTTGGAACTTGTCAAAGTTTTGAGTTTGAAATCCATTCTGGATCCAATCCCGTGAAAGGAAAACAACACCGACCAAAAGAAAAACATAAGGAAACAAGCAGGAGCAGTAGCAGGAACAAGTCAGGACATGGAACCTTAGTAAGTTTTGAATCAAGGTTTGGTTTCGGTCCTGCTTCCACCAGAGCAAAAGGAAAAATACAAAGACTTAGGAGAAAAGAACAACTCCTAAGTCCCGAAAAAACACCAAGGATAAGAAAACAAAAAAGGGGGACCCATTTTGACCAAAGTTAAGATGGGGTATCTATGCAAGGCATAACAAATGGTGACTCGATTGGGAAAATGGTTTACCCATTTTCAAGATACTGAAGAGTTAAGTCACCCAAAACCTCATGGTTTATGAACATTTTCCACTCAAGTGTGATTAGTCATAGCAAACAAGGTTGAGCTGGAATCTCAAATTTAAATCAGCATTAACAACTTCAAATCTGAGTGTGTGCATGTATGGTGCATCTATTTTTGGTAAAATTCCTCCCATTCCTAAACAATTGTATTCAAGATTTAGGCTACATGAGTTGAACCCTTTTAACTACCATGCAATGATACCCTGGGCATTGCTCCGCTACCAGTCAAGCATCTATAGCCCCGATGGAGATACCTCTAGTTCTCTCAAAGCATTTCTCTATTGTCGGTCAGGCATCCATAGCCCCGATAGAGATACTTGAACTACCCTTATTGTATTGAGTTTTTCATCATTCAATGATTCTCTTTTATTTCTCATTTTATAAGCTTTCTTGAAGGAATTCTTTATTAGCTTTTCTCAATACTCATATATCAAAACCTAAAATTTGGGTTGAGAACTACATCAAATTCCATGACAATGTCAAGGTTTGGATTTTTCACCCAAATCTAAAATACAACCACCTAGAGACAAATGAGCTTCTATATAGAGCAAATGTTTTATCTATTTTGTGACAGATTCAACCATGGTTGATGATATCTCTTACAATATACCTGTTCGTGTTCAACCAATCAGACCATTGTACAAAATGAACATAAGTCACAAGTTATAAAATGAAAAATTTCAACAAACATACTTGAAAACAACTCAACCAACTTCTCTCCTAGTACCTTCAGTATACTTTGAATAACTTCACCCATCACTTAAATCGGATAAAAATGAAAACCCCATAAATAAATAAAACAAAGAAAGAAAGAAAGAAGAAAGAAAACAACAAATAAACAAACCAAAAGTGAAAAAAAAATAATTACATACAGCAAAACTCATCATCACACCCTTCATGGGCCAAAATAGTGCTTTAGAAATTGCCCGTTGACGGGAAACGGAACAGGTTCTCTTGTTAAAGTACTTAAGCAAAAAGCATTCTCACCAAGGATCTCAGCAATTTGATACAGACCTAACCAAAGTCAGTCAAATTTTTGGTGATCACCTTTTGTTTCCTTAGCCTTATCCCATAGCAGTACTAATTCTGATATTCTAAAGGCTTTAATCTTTGATCTCTTGTCAAACCAACGCTTGACAACAACTTGATGCTTAGAAAACTATTGTAAAGCAACATCTCTTTGTTCCTCCAAACTCAATAAGTTATTAAGCATGAACTCTATCCTATCATCATTCAAGTAAAATTCTTGCATGAACCTGATAATTAGTATCTGTAAGTGCATAGGAAAGACTGGGTCTTGGCCATATACCAACTTAAATGGGGAGCTCCCTAAGGTGTCTTTAATACAAGTTCTATCTACCCATAGGGCATATTTCAGCTGTGTGCCAATCCCTGGGATTACTTTCTAACAACTTCTTAATCACTTCCAATAGATTTTTTTTCGTGGACTCTGCTAATCCATTCCCCTATGGGTAATAATTAGAAGAATATTTTAAAACTATCTTGTGCTCATATGCCCATTGAATAAATTCTGCAGAAGAAAAAGAAAGGCCATTATCACATACCAGGGCAAGCGGTACTCCAAACTTGGTAACGATGCATTCATTGAGAAATTTGATTACCACCTCAGTGATGCTATTTTTACAAGGTTGGGCTTTAGTCTAGCGTGTACAATAGTCGGTTGCTGTCAAAATAAATTTATGACCTGTAGATGAATTTGCATTAATTACCCCTACAAAATCTAATTCCAATTGGGCAAATGATTTTACCTCATATATCGATTATAGGGGCATAGTCAGATTATGTTCCCTGGATGCGGAAGTCTGACATGTATGACATGTCCTCACATGTTGGTGTGCATCTTAGAACACATGGGGCCAATAATAGCCTGATCACAGGATATGGTGTGTCATAGAATCGGCAAACCCATGTCCAATACCATGTCTGCCATGAAATTCTCTAATGGAATGCTTTGCTTGCTATTGGTCAAGGCATCGTAGATAAACACCTTCAAAGTTTCTTCAGTACAGAGCTCCTCCTTTGAGAATGTAATGAGAGTTATTTAGCCTTAGTGCTCTCCTCTGAGTGGCATTCATCCCATCTGAACATTTTTTATTCAGCAATAAAAATATCAAATCAGAATACCAAGGATCACCTGTAAATGATTGCACCATGTATTGTTGACAAGTAATCTTAACATCAACATCTATCATTGCCTTGGACAAGCCTTGTCCTCGTACCAACTTCATTGGATGAATTTTGAGGTCATATTCTTGCAAGATGGCCATCCATTTTCCTCTTCTCTCTCCCAATTCGCTTTGCATAAGAAGTGACTTCACAGCAGGGTCCAAAACTATTGCAGTAATCTGATTGCGGATAATATAGTGACGGAATTTCTTGACTGCTCGTACTAGTGCAAAAGCCTGATTTTCCAAAGGCAGATATCTAACTTCAGTGTTCTTGAAGGGGTAACTCATAAATTCAATGGGTCTTTCATCTCTTCACCTTTTCTCTGTGTCGGGACAGCACAAGAATGATTAGATGCAAAAGAGTAAATATAAAAAGGCTTTAAATAATCAAGGCTGGTCAAAACCGGTGCATCTGATATAGATTGTTTGATCTACAAAAAGGTAGATTTAGCCTCATTATTCCACTCAATCTTAGCCTCTTTCTTCATCATTTCGTTGAGAGTCTTAACAATCTCTACAAAACCAGTTATGAATTTATGTACAAAATTTATTTTCCCAAAAAAGGACCTCATCTCCTTTTTCCTGTCTGGCATAGTTAATTTTAGAATGGATTCGACTCTATCTGGGTCAATTGAAATTCCCCTTTTCGATATTATGTGGCCTAGCGATTTCCCTTCAGAAACCCCAAACGCACACTTCTTAGAATTTAAAGATACACCATAGCTTACGCACTTCTTAAGAACTTTTGATAAATTTGCAGCATGATTTTCCCTATCTTTAGAAAATGTAGTTAAATAATCCATGTATATTATTATACACTTACCAACCAAGTCTTTGAATGCCACATCCATTGCAAGCTGAAAAGTGGCTCCAATGTTGATGAGGCCAAATGGCATCCTTCAGTAGGCAAATGTCCCCCACTTTGTAGTGAAGGTTGTTTTCATATTATCCTTGTAATTAACTAGGAGCTAGTTATATCCTGAGTAACCATCAAGGAACGACATCATTTGAGAGTCATTGAAAATTTGTAGTACCCCATCAAGAGAAGGCAATGGGTAGTTATCCTTCTCTAATGCTTTGTTGAGGTTCTGAAAGAAAACACAACCTGATCTCACCACTCTTCTTTCGTACAAGGACTAAATTGGTGACCCAAGTGGAATGCCTTATTGGGAATATTATTTTGGCTGAGAGAAGCTTTTTTACCTCTTTCTGAATTAATGGTTCAATCAGGGCATTAACTAGGTGTTTCTTTTGACGAAAAGGCTTCACGTCAGGCTTCAAGGGAATAGTGTGAATTATTACTAAGGTGTCAAAGGTTTTCAAATCCTCGTAACCCAAAGCAATCACTACAATATCCGCGTTCAGTGCTTTTATGATTTTGTCATGGATATGTTTCAAGCAATCCTTTCCAGTGAATAAATTCTTTTTTGGGCCTGAATATGCCAAGTTAACTGATTCATATTTCCCTCCATCAATGGTTGTGGGTAGTTTTTCACGAACACAAGGATCATAGTCAAATATCCTCTCCAATGCTACCATTCCCTTTGGAATGTTGTTCGTTTTAAGGTTCAAGATCCCTTCTACATCACATATTTCTGGGTCTCTGTCTCCTTGATCTCTATCTGATTCATCAATTATTTGTCCCCCAAATACATCTGAGCTTTCCAAAAAGGCAACTATATGTTGGTTATCATCAAAGACCTAAAAATTTATGACATTATCAAGGATGGTTGGGATCGAGACTAGTTCTACTAAGAAACTCTTGAGCTTTGAATCCTGCATAGGTTCCAAAGTTCTTGCAGCAACAGCGAGAGCATCTGCAATTTGATTGCTCTCCCTAGGGATCAACTTCATACCAAAAGCATCAAAGTATTCTATTAAATTTTATATCTGATTATGATAAGTAGCCAGTCTCTTATTGCGATAGGTTTATTAACTACAGACCTGTTTGATAATAACTTCTGAATCTCCCATAACCGTGATGGTTGTCACCTTCTTCTGACGTGCAAACATCAGACCTCTAGCGAGAACTTCATACTCTGCTACATTGTTTGTACAGCCAAACTGTAACCTGTAAGATGCAAAGTATGTCTTCCCTTTTAGGTTAGTTAGTTCGATTCCTGCTCCACTCCCTATTTTGGACTTAGAACCATTGAATTTAATAATCCATAGCTGATTTGGAGCTGGGATTTCTTTCTTTTTGGATGCTATAGGTGGTTGTTAACAAGGAGTAGGTGGCAGATCGGGCTGGTTTAGGCTATCTAGATTCGGAGACTGTTGTTCATGATGTTTATCCGCAAGTCCTTTTGCATTTAAAACTAGTGTAGAAACTAGTTCTTGCACCTCTTTTTGAATGTTTTTAGAACCGGATATCTTTCCAAGCAGCCCCTTAGGCATCGAAAGATTATCAGTGGCAGGTGTAACACACAATTCTTGAGATTGCTTAGTTTTATTCTGAAAATCCAACCATAAAACCTGAGCCTGTTCAACTTGGGAAGAGTCTTCCCCTTGGGTGATATTAGCTCTTGTCGGGATAGTTGCATCCTTAGCCTGGAATGGGAATTGGTTCAAAGGTGTTACTGGTTGAGGTTCACAAGTCTCTTTTGACTCATAAACGTAATTTAGAATATCCACACAAGGTTGGATTGTATACTCTGAATGGTCTTCATAGTGGACTCTGCACCAATTTGGGAGCAACAAACTCCATAGATCAATCTCTTCTCCCAAAACAAGCCTATCATGTTGTAACCTTCTAATCAAAACCTATTGGTTAATAGTGTCCATTGGGTCCTTGTGTTCTAAAGGTTGTAGGGCACCAGGGTTGAATATTGAAAAGGTCATGCATTCCTCTCTCTTATATACTCCTGTCTCTATCTCAAAATAGGCTACCTCACCAGGATAGTCATATTCAATGATCATGTGTTTGAGATGAGGCTCACTTTCAATCTTGATTTGTGTCGCTACTCCCTTCCATGGCAGCCACATATGTTAAAATTCTAGGGATAATTAACCCCCAATACTCTTCATTAGACCTCGGCTAAGAAGCATGTCGTATGTCTCAGGAATATCAGCTACATGAATATCCATGTAAGTTTGGATCCTTGGGTCTAGCCCACCTGTACCCGAATATTTTTTAATTCCCCTACTATGTTAACCTCAATTTTGTCTAGTTGTATTACCTTCTTATGAGTTTGGACTGGACTTAACCCAAACTTTTAACAAATGGAAAAGGGCATGATGTTACTTGAGGCTCCAGAATCCAAGAGGAAATTATGTAGATTCTTTTTGAAGATCTTCAGACTTAATAGGAACGGTGGAGTTCCTACCTCTCCTTTGTACAGGGTCGCATTCATTTCATTGGTTGGAGTCGCCTTGCTTTTCCCTTTCGACTGATCTACTTCTTCCAAAGCTCTCAACACGATGTCGCGTTGGGTAGGGCATCACTTCAAGATGTCAAAGAATTACAATGAGGTCCTTTGCTTCTGCATCTCTGAAACAAAGTCAAATTCCATATCATTTTTCATTTGATATTTAGGAACAAAAGATTAATTACCTTTATTTTGGAATTCAGGTGGGCCTTTGGGTGGAGGCGGGTTGTTATCTACATTCTGATTGGGTGGAAATATGGTATTTGTAGGAGCAGATGTGGTGAATGGGCCTTTATTCTGATTTCTCAAGAAATGGCCTCCTTTGGTCTGGAAGGCCTGAGCGTCGTAAGTATCCTCTTTTGGTTCATTTTCTCCTTGTATGGGAAATTGGTACTATTCATCGACGATTTCAAAATTTGTGGTTGTATCTATTGACCCACCACTTGGGTTAGGATTCCCTTATGGAAGGTAAGAATCAACTTGTGCTATTTTGACGACCTTCTCCATCTCTGGGCAATTAACTTTAGAATGTGAGATTGTATCATGCAACCTACACCAATTTGACATTAGGTTTAGATCTACAACATTTTCAATATGAGGCTTATCCTCATTGGCCTGATAGTTATGAGATACCCCCCCATTATTTAGTCTTGTATTCCACTGGCTATTTTTATTTGATCTCTGATTGTATCCCCTATTCTAATTTTGGTAGTTCTAATTAGCGAAGTTTTGGCCCTGGTAATTCCTCTTGTTCTGGTTGGCATTTTGATTCGAATAATTATTCTGATTTGAAAACCCTCCCTAATTTTGGTAACCCTGGTTTTGGTTTTGGCCTTGGGAAGGGTTCAACTTTAGTTGGGCCATTTCATTTGTCACCTGTGATAGGGTTTTCTTCAAAGTCTCTACCTCAAAGGTTAGTTGGGTAGTGCGTTCACTTTCTACCGAATTTACGATAGGTAAGGGAGTAGGAGGATTGGATCCTCCAGAAAAATTGTGCGAGCATTGAGCTTGCTACGAAGGGTCAGGGGCCTGGCTATTAAAGAAATTTTGTTGTGATGGGGACTGTACCTCGGCCAGGGGCCCATATGAATAATTTGACATCCCCGGGACTATATTAAACAGTGGGGTGGGGTTAGGCATTTGAGGATATCCTATAGGAGGAAAAAACCCTCCTAAACTTCCTGCTTACGAACTAATCTACTGTTGTAGCTTAATGGCTAAGTGGTAAACTTTAGACAGAGAATCAATGTCAACTGCACGATATGTTCTCTAGAAAAATAGGCCAATCAAGGGATCTATGGCCTTAAGGTAAGCTTGGATAGCAATTTTTTTGGCTACCAAATAAGGATCTTGTAATTTTCAGTACATTCTTTGAAAATGAGTGTTGAAAAGAGGCAATGGCTCATGCGGTTCCTTCCTAATTGTGGAAAATTGATGATACAAAATAGTTGGATCTACATAAACATGGAATTGGTTGATAAAGGCATCCTCTACATTTTCCCAACTTAGAATAGATCTCATGGGAATATGGAAACAATTTGCATGCAACATCATGATGGGCTATTAGAGCCTGCGTACAAGAATCTTTGAATGAATGTATGTGCTCTTCAACACTTCTAGTAGGGAAAACTTTAAGAAACCCCCCCTCGGCATAGGTGTAAAATCCTGGCGAATCCGGTATACTTCCCGATGAAAAATATTATTTTATTGGTGATTTTTTTCGTTTTACGGGAAAAAAATAATCCCAATTGGTGAATCTTTTATAATCCCTGGAAGTTCGTGGAAAATCTTGGCGAATTGCAAATTTTTTTAATTGAATAAAATATTTTTCATTGGCGCTTAAAACCATTTTTTTTTCCATTGGCGATTAAAACCTCTTTTCAAAGAAAAATATATATTTTCATTGGCAAATTAAAAAGAATCTCAAAATAGTAAAAAAATCTAGTGGCGAAATAAACAGATATGCCAACAAAAAATCATAGGGGTCGTTCGATGGACGACTATAGTTGCATTATGAAAGTAAATCTCTGAAGCACTAGACTTGTGATTTGAAACCTTCGGAATAACACTATAACTATTAGATGCGGACATGTGGCAAGAGCAAGGCTCATCGCTCATCACTCACTCTATCTTTTCAATGCCTCGACATTGTGCATTTCATTTAACTGAAATTCTCATTCTTTTTGAAGAAAGTGCGGTTGTCGTACTGCTAGTGCAGGCAGTGGTAGCGATTAATGCCATATGTGATATGAACATCCGAAGCAATTTCTTGGAAAACTCATAGCTTTAATGAAACAAGATTTGTAATGATTTCATATAATTTGAACTTTGAGTGATTTTGACAGCTTATCAACTTGAGGTAGAGTTCAAGTTGGCATGTAGCCAGATGTCAATCAAATTAAACATTTTAATTATACAAGTTGGTAGTGGCACTGGTGGCCCATAAATAGGGATAGTGATTCAGTGAATAGTAGATAGTTCCATAAGGGTTTTTATTTTCTAGGGTTAATAAGGATTCACAAGAAGATGATGTAGTATTGGGGAAACTGTAAATTCTCCTACCTACAGTTATGTAGTTATAGAGTAATCAGTAAAAGATGAATTTCCTTCAAGTTCAGAATGGGTGGAATTGGAAATAAGTTGATTTGGTTAACTTGAATTCTCAGACGGGTTTTGAACCAGGATGAGGAGCTCTGATGGAGGTAAGTGCTATACTGGTGCATGGAAGCTGCGTGCAAAAGATGAGAGAATATTTGCTTCTCCTCTTGTATTCTAACAGCTCTCATTTCCCCATCATGGCTCTGGCTCTCAAAGGGGATAAGTATATTTTGTATCTTCATGGCTCCCATTTCCCCAGGACTGATTAGAACCCCCTTTCCCCAACATGGTTGGAAAAACCACCGACAGAAGCTTGGAATCTTGAATTTATTTTTAGAGCCACATTTGTATTACGTTGTCACCAGCAGAAGCTTGGAATCATGCATTTATTTTTAGAGTTGCATTTGTAGTAAGTTTTCAGTAGCAGAAGCTTGGAAATTGGAATCAATTTGTAATCCATTGTAACAAGCAACAACTGGGAATAAATTATTAAATTTTTTCTATGTAAAGTACTAAAGTGACACACTAACATATTTTATTTATACAAAACAGGGGCTACAGTGCTACTCATCTATAAAAATATATGTAATAATGTGACATTAAAATTCAGTTGCAATAAAATAAATGGTTGTGTTGTGTTATTCTTGATTCCTTGAATCTTCGTTATTCATTTACTTTTAAGAGTAAAGAGTTGTTTTCTGAGTTTGGAACTTCAATGTCTATTAATAATTTAATATCTTCAAATCAGTTTTTTTCTTTTGAGAAATTAAGTAATATACTTTATGCAATATGCACTTGATAATTCATGGTTATATCGGGCCATCGGGGGAATGCAATCATTCGTTCCACTAATGTTTATGTGTTACAACGATGTGCTTACTTTTTTTTACTGTATCGGTATATCAGGGAGTGCACCTTATGAGTTATGAGTCTTCGCCTTCAAGCCATCAACGGGACTGTGATGGGGGTTCCACCAATAAAGCATTGTTAGGCCGATGCCTATGGTATTGACTTTAAAACACATGTGTCATGTTTATTTTTTTAAGTTAGTATCATTAATTACTCAAGTTTCAACCATTGGATGAACATTTGATGTATGGTTGTAGTTACTTTCTGTAATGAAATGAACAAAGCGATGGGCTTCCCAACTTAAACCTCTAGAATCACCCTATAATCGTTAGATTTAGAAAGATCAATGGTTAATATTAAGAATTTGCAACTTGTAGACCTAAGACGTGTCATTCACTTTAATGTTCCAATTTTGAGAAACAAAGCATTTAAAGCACTTTGTACTGCTAAGTGTCAACTGTCAAGTGACAAAAGTTTATTTTTAAACTTTAAAGTTAATATCATAAATTACTCAAGTTTCAACCATTGGATGAACATTTGATGTATGGTGTAGTTGCATTCAGTAATGAAATGCACAGAGCGATAGGCTTCCCAACTTAAACCTCCGAAATCACCCTATAACCGTTAGATTTAGAAAGATCAATGGTTAAGATTAAGAATTTGAAACTTGTAGACCTAAGACGTGTCATTCACTTTAATGTTCCAATTTTTAGAAACAAAGCATTTAAAGCACTTTGTACTGATAAGTGTCAACTGTCAAGTGATTAATGTTTATTTTTAAACTTTAAAGTTAATATCATAAATTACTCAAGTTTCAACCGTTGGATGAACATTTGATGTATGGTTGTAGTTGAATTCCGTAATGAAATGCACAGAGCGATGGGCTTCCCAACTTAAACCTCTGGAATCACCCTATAACCATTAGATTTAGAAAGATCAACGGTTAAGAATTTTCAACTTGTAGTCTTATAGACCTGACTCCTAAGACATTTCATTCACTTTAACATTCCAATTACGAGAAAAAAAGCATTTAAAGCACTTTGCACTTTGAAATTGTACAATGATTTTAAAGTCTTCAATCTTCAGATTGCTCATTGCAGTGCACCACCCTATTTTGGATTCCACATTTCCACTTCCAACAATGCCATTCCAACTTTCAAGAGTTGGGACTCAGAATCTGGGTAAGTGAAAGAATTCTTGCGGCTACGTTTCATCGTTTGACATTTCTTAAAATCTTATCTTGTCAAAGTTTGAAGTTTGGGTTTAGAGACTCAAGAATTCATTACAATTAAGGAGGACTAATAGGTATTACTTATTAGGGAATTCAAATTTCACAACTTCACATTTGTTTAAGCATGTCTACCACTAGTACCACTAGAGCAATGTCCGATAAAAAAATACATTATGCAGAATTGCTTAAAACCCTAGGTTTCACCGATGGGTACCATGATATTTATGATCCTAAAATATATAGTAGGTGTACCTTAGAACTTATATTTTCATCTCAGAATAAGGCTGCAAAGCAAACACAAGTTGATAGTATCAGTGCACCGTGGGTAACTCGATTAGGGCGCATGATGTTACATGAAGTTTTCCCTTGCCCAAAATTTATCATGGTCTATGCCAAAAATTATGATGATAAGAAAAGAGCAATTGTTAATAAAGATAACCAAGAAGAATTGTTATCCATTAATGCATAAGAACTTGGAAAAGTGTTGGGGTTTACAAACGAAGAATTTGGAAACCACCACATTGACCTAGAAAAGCTTGCTAGTGATTATGGGCAGTGGAAGAAAGGCTGAAAAATGATTTCTTAAATAAAATAGTTAAGGATAGAAACAAATTGAAAGGTGATCATAAGCCTCCTTATAATTTGGATATTTTTAAACCATGGGTTCAGGATACTATTTCCATGCTAGCATTTTTCCTCGGTCTGGATAGCAATTTGGAAGTGGGTGCAAGCCTCCTTGAAATGGTATATAATATCCATTATGCTGATGAACATGTCAAATATAATTATACTCAGCACATTGTAGAATCCATGCATAAACAATTTTTAATGATTAAAGCAGGTTCCATGAAGACATTTAGGTTCACAACCTACTTGTGCTATCTTTTTCTATTCAAATTTAGAGGAATGTTTTAGACCAACAAGCTTCAGATTCAGCCCTATAGTAATGCAGAAGAAAATAAAATGGCTCTAGTATATGAATGGACCAGTGAGATAAGGATGCATGATTCTCGAAGGAACTACAGTTATTTTGCAAACTACTTTTTAGCTCCATTGCATCAAGTAATTACAAATACTCCAATGCCTAGATTGCCTATGTCATGTAGAAACCACATGCAACTAGGAAAAGAAATACAATTGGTTGATTGGTACTTAATGGAAGAATATATTGTGCTAAGATTTTATGGATCGGGAATACAACCATACAAACTTCCAATACATATGACAGAAAGGGTTTTTGCATTGGAATATGTAAGGCAGGTGTAGAGTGCTAATGAACTACACTTTCTCAGTCAGCAAAAGAGGACCTTATTTCCTTCTTTACCTTTTTCATGTGGAGGGTTCACATTCGAGAGAAAATAATTTAGTGTGGCACATAATCTTTTGAAATTATTTGACTTTGATGCTATCTGTCACTGGCAGTATGATCCATGTGACATCATTAAATCAATGATTGTGTCCAATAGGAATGTTGCAAATAGAATTCAACATCAAAGTAAACCCTTGCTTGAAAACTTGAGAAACAAGGATTCTTGGGATGAGGTCAAAATAGCAATGGAGAAAAGTGTTGCTGAGAATGGCATTTCTTTTGAACAATTGTCAGTAGAAATTATGGCATTGCACCGAAAGACAATCAGGACATACAACAATTTTTATGAAAAAAGTGATAAACCATCTAGTAGAGTAAAAATTCCAGGTTCTCTAGAGAAGGAAGCTATAGATAAAAATTGGTCACGATCAAAAATTATTATCTTTTGGTCTATGAGGAAGGACCTAGGTGATCCAAGAGCTCTTGCAGAGTATGGAGCTAACGAAGAAGATAAAGAGTTTAGCAAATTGTGGAATATAGAGCATCCTGATCAACGTGGAAGCAAAGGAAGTGATGAATCTGATGATGAATCTAATGATGATATTGATAGGGAAGAAGAAGAACAAAGCCATGCCAATTACAAACTTGGTTTAAGTGAGGCTGCAAAAGAAGCATATGCTTCAGCATATACTTCAGGAGCAGCCATACTTGAAAAAATTGGTTATGAAGGTGGTCCTTTGGGGTCCAAAGGACAAGGCCCTTGGAAAATAATAGGTGTTGAGCATAGAAAAACAAGTGATAAATCTGGCCTTGGGCTTGGAGGTGAAAAAGTAGACCAAGGGCATACAAGTAAAAATCAATTTGTTAGAGCTTCTAATCCTCATCCTCATGGTCAGATACAATCACAACTAGGACATGCCCTTGGTGGATAGCTTAGTGCGACTGGGAGTGCCATTGGTGGCGATGGTATGGGTAGTAGTACTAGTATTGGTCAAAATGTGCTACAACAACAAAATACACACAATACTAAGAGGAAAATGATAAAATATACCACAGAAACACCAAGTGATCAAGGCAATCAAAAGAGGCAAAGTATTTTGACAGGTCCAAGTCACACTATCAGTGGATCCACCAGTACCACAAATGAGTTATTTCTAGACACTCCCCCAATTCCAGTTAGTGTGGGTGAGACATCATTAGCAACTGCAAGTACTCCTATTCCTTCGCCATTCAAGCATTCCATTATTCCCGCCTCCCCAGGTTATGATTTTGTAGACATGGAAAATGTACAATTTCAGTTCGGCACACTTGATCCTAATTACTAACAATATTTCCTCTTAAATCATACTCTCAGCATTTCATCATTGTTGATTTAATCAAGTCTTTCTCCTCCATTGATTAAACTAATCGATTTAATTTAATTAACCTTATATTTTTGTTTAATTAAATAAATCATTTTATTTGATTAAAATCCCTAAAGTCCCCCTATTGAATTAAATAAATTAAACCTTATTTGATTTAATCTAACAAATTCCTCCTTAGTTAAATAAATCAAAATCGTTTATTTAATTAATCATTTCCTCTCAATTCTGAATTAAATTAATTCATCTATTTGAGTCAAAATTGTCAAATCATCTAATCTCCCATTAAATTAATCAAAACCTTGATTAAGTTAATCCCTCTCACTAAAATTCTCTAGAGAATGCAACTTGCACATGAAAATAGATTTAATTCATTTATTAAATCTCTATTTTCCCTCACATGGCATCAATAGGGAATATTCCCTCATTTGAATTCAAAAAGTCCAAGTAGGCTTGGTCCTTCCAACAAGGCATTTAAGTCCTCTTACATGTACTTTTCCTTGAGCCAAGTGACATTAACTTCATTTCCCTTCCCCCTTCAACAAGTCATTTCACAAATTCAAATTCAAACTAATTGAATTTATTGGCACTTTAGCCAAAATGTGCAGAACCATCAACCATTCACATAGTGACATGTGGCATTCAACAATTGGATTGAAGGTTAGTCCCACATTGCTCAAATCTTGGTCATTCCTCCAAATTCAAATCTATAAATTGGAGGTTTCTCTCCTCATTATTCATCCACAATTTTATGCAAAGTTACTCTCTTGACATTGAGAGCCAATTTTGTGCACATCACTCCATATTTCACCATTTTCATAGCTAGGTTATGCTCAAATCTCATCAAGCATCTAGTCATCTGCACAAAATATGTGCAACTAGACTTGTCCAAGTGGGAACCCAACAAAATATTGTCTCATCATCCTAGGGTTGTAAAATGTGCTTGGAAATGAAAAATACATTGCTTGGTCCTCGAAACAATTGAAAAAAAAAAACATTCAGAAAGAGCTCTGAATTTCAAACCCCTTTGAAGGAAACAAATATCCTTGACAAATTTAAGTACTCTTGCTTTCCCTAGGGATCATATCCTTAGAGGTTTCTAAGTGCTTGGATTTTATCATCATTTGTTTCCACTAAGGTTAAACCTAGGGAACTTTTTCCCTATTTCCCTTAATTTCCACATAATGAACCTTGTTGGATGAAAAAGAAAGCGGGACATTAGACATATAGTTTGAAACGTAATCAAGCAAGTGTTTTTAAAAAGAAAATTCACTAAGCCAAGATAAAAAAATGAATTGAACCTCATATGTGTTGCTTCAAATGATTTCCCGAAAGGTCAAAATCCCAAAACCAAGGTACAAAAGGATAAGTCTAAAAGCCCATCAACAATGTCTTGAAATGCTCCTTGAAGTCAGAGAAAGACTAGTGTACAACTTCTATAAGAAGGCTTCAAGGAATAATCCAACTTTGTATGCATTCTACTATCAACAAAATCCTGAGCTTTTTGAAAGGTTTGCTTTCCTCACATAGGAAGTCTAGCATGTTCTTCAACACCAAGGTTTTGTAAAAAGAATCGTGTCTAGGTCAGGTTCTAAGATCAAAGTCATCATCCCCACTGTCTCTCCATTAGGTCAAATTTTCATCCCATCAGCAAACTTTTGAGAACTTTAGAAAAATCGCTCATGCTAAACTAAAGGGCTAAAACAACATCACTCTATTTTGGCTTAACATACCTAGCAAAATAGTCAAATCTCTTAAGAAAATTTTCCTCTAGGATAACACAAATTCCTGGGGTTTTACTAGTTCAATAATCACCTTGGTTGGCTTAACACATTTAGCCAATCCATTCTCTTGTGCAAGTTTTCCCCTAGGATAACACATCTTCCTAGGGTCTACAACTTCACTACCATCCCTATTTGACTTAATACACCTAGTCAAACCATCACAATCAATCTAAGTCCTAAAAGTTTAGCATAACCCTTCAAAGGTTCTTCAAAAAGTTTCACTCATTTGCCTCATCCATTTATCTCATCATCATCACCACCCTTTTTTATCCTTTGCCTTCCCTAGTTCTTCTCTTTTGGGCCTAAAGATTAAGATCTCACGATCCCTATTTTTTATAGTCCAAACAAGATCTCAATACAAGAAAAACATGGAAAACATCACTGAAATATCAACTTCCAGTAACATGGGTCAAGTAACCACCGAAGTAAATCTTGCGGGATCAAGCAATCCCCCAAGTAGCTCCTCTCTACCATCACAAAATCCTCAAGAGGAAAGCTATGAAGAGGACATCACAAACGAGGACTTGGGGATGAAAAAATCTAAAATGATAGAAATGGTTCAAAATCCAAAGAATCATAAAATTGCCAATGCCATGTTTAAATACTTACGCACGTTAGCGGAAGGAAGGGTCTAGTTCCCTTCTGACCTTGATGTAGGCACTGATATGGACACGCCTCTTACAAACACATCCCCAATGTCAACTTTGAATATCAATCAAGAAATGCCTCAAACCACATCATCAATCGCACCAACCTCACCAATTGTAAACAAGGGAAGCACTATGTTTCGTGAGTTACAAAAGCATCGCCTTGTAAACAACAAAGAGGCAGCTGTCAATACCACACTGGATAAATCTATCTCGGTGAATCCATCACACCCATACATCCCACTCACCTTCCATAATCCCACTTATTCGTCCTCATTCCATGCTACACCAACCTATCAGTCAAACATACAAACTTCTCTACCACAAGGAGAAGGTGGTTTGTTCGAGACAATAGGAGTCACTAACCCGTTTTCCTTCCAAGGTAGCATATCATCTCTTCCTCCTTTTTTGTTCGCATCCACATCACCTCTTGGATTGGGTCTTCCCCCCGTACCCATCGATAATTTCTTAAATTCGGGCAATCGAGGCCTCACATTGAATTCTCTCTTTTTACTGGTAGCATCACAACAACAAGTGGTGACCATTCAAGCCACCACGGTTAATACATTAGTCGGTCCTCAAGTCTCCCAAAGCATACCTTCTCAAGGGCCAAACATCTCAACCACACCTCCAACAACCCAAATCCCAACCATCACCACAACCCTTTCGCCTGTCACAATAGTTAGCACCGTTCCATTCCACCACCAAAAGCTAACGTGAAAAATTCATTCACCACCTTGATCCAAACCATCCAAAAATCCAATCAACAAATGGTACTCAAACAAAAACAACAAGCTACATAGCAGGCTACTCAGCAAGCAAAACCACAATTAGTTGCACAACAACTTGCACAAGCCCAGCAAGTTGTACAAGTTGCACAAGCCGCCCAAGCAGCCCAACAAGCCCAAGCCCAAGCTCAAGCCCAGCAATAGGCACAAGCACAATACCAAGCGCAACTGCAAGTGATCCATCGGCAAGCATACCAACAAGCCCTGCAAGACTTTCAAGCACAGCAACAAGCTAAACAACAAGCTTTGTTGGCACAGCAGCAGCTAGAACAACAACAAGCTTTGTTAGCTCAATAGCAGCTAGACCAACAACAAGCTCTATGGGAACAGCAACAGATGGACCAACAACAAGCTTTGTTGGAACAACAACAGCAAGATCAACACTAGGCATTGTTGACACAAATGCAGGCATATCAGTAGGCCTTGAACGCACAACAGAGCTTTCAAAAAACTCCCACCATTACCCCTCCCACCAATCAAACACCCCAAACACCTCAAAACACATTCATCCCACCTTCTGATATGAACAATGATGTCGCAACACAAATCAAGTTGCTTTCGCAACAAGTGTTGGACCTCCAAGCAGGAAAAGTAAAAAGAACACCAGGAAACTTGTGCCCTTGTCCATTTGACAGAAGTCTCACAATGGTACCATTCCCAAAGGGATTTGAGATCCCCAAATTCGACAAGTATAATGTGACTGGAAATCCTAAAAACCACGTGAGGGAATTTCAAGTGCATTGCATGGAGGTCGCATATGATGACACTTATCTAATGCGACTCTTCCCCCGAAGTCTGACTAGTCTGGCCATGGAATGGTTTTCTTGTCTACCCACAGGCATTAAAACATTCCAGGAAATCGTGGAAGCCCTCCCTAAGAATTATACTTTCAATATGGGTGCAGATGTTAGTTTGGAAGAACTATCAACACTCAAAAAAGAAAAAGGAGAGCTATTCATGACCTCCTTGCAAAGATGGTGATCCAAGGCCAATCCGAGCAAGTGGACCATGCCAGAAGAACAAGTTTGCACGATCATATCCAATCTGGATGAAAACTTGGCATTCTACTTGAAAATGCAATGAATCACATCATACGATCAATTGATCCCAAAGGCGCTCAACATCGAAAGAGCCCTTACTGCGCGAGGAGGCACATCAACATTTAATCCACCACAGGATAACCGCCCGTCTAACAATTATAATGATAAACCTCGAACATGGACGAGGAACAAAAATATCAAAAATGATGGTGTGGTCAATGCTAAAGTGGTCATAAACGCTCCCAAGTTGAATATCCAAACTCATCACCAGCCACAAAATCACAATCGCAATAATGTGTAGACTAATGTAGTAGTAGCACAACAACAACCACTTCCCGTCAACCAAATAAATAACTTGGGTAATCAAGGAGGACCACCTCCCCGAGGCAAATATCTCCCCAAGCGAAAGTTCACGGCGCTTGGGGAATCTATCGAGTCCATAATGAAAAAACTGGTCAAGGAAAACCTTATCAAAGTCTCCAACTCTGAGCAATACGCGGAACCCATGACCAAACCACCATGGTATAATGAAAATCTCCTTTGTGACTTTCACAAAATCAAGGGACATACCACCACCAATTGCATGAGGCTAAAGAATATCATCCAAGACCTCATCGAGGACAAGATCATCAATGTCGAGCAACCAACTGGTAATCAAGATCTAAAAATATACACAAATCCGATGCCAAACCACAATCAAGGAAATAGTCAGGGGAACAACAAAGGCAAGCAAAAATATGCTAGTGCTAACCTAGTATATGAGGAAATAGTTGCATGTGTCAATGAAATGGTCATGGTCATTAACATCAACGAAGCCAATACTGACTGTGGAGTCACCACACGTGGCGGAAAGGTCACCATTGTAGGGGCACCGTCTAAGACCCCCATTTCTAACATGAAAGTTGTTCCCTATGACTACAATGTCATTGACCAACTAAAAAGAACCCCCACACAGATCTCCATCATGGAGTTGTTAAAAAATTTCGCTGCCCATAGGAAAATTCTTGATGAAGCGTTAGCAGCATCCACCGTCTCTGCCACCCTCAACATAGATCAGTTTCAGGCTATGGTTGGAAATATCGTCCCCCAAAATCTCCTAACATTCTCTGATCAAGACTTCCCCCCATAGCCATCTCATAACTGTGCACTTCACCTACGAGTTTTGGTCCATAAAAAGAAAGTTAAAAGAGTCCTAATAGATGGAGGTGCAGGCCTTAATATTTGCTCTCTCAAGCTTATAAAGAACTTGGGATTTGCCGAGGATTCCATTAACAAAAATAAGAGCATCATAATAAGGGCATATGATGACCAAGAAAGAGTGTCTCAAGGCACTATTAAAATCCCCATCCAAGTGGAACTAGCAACCATGGAGACTACCTATTAGGTCCTTGACCTCGACTTACCATATAACATCCTCCTTAGACATCCATGGATCCACGCAATGAAAGAAGTGGCCTCAACATACCACCAATGCATAAATTTCTTGTACCAAAATGAAGAGGTCACTATACATGGGGATCCTAAACCATTTGCCTACTGCAAAAACTTGGAAGCCAAGTTTTATAAAATCCCCAAGTACCGAAAAATGATGAAGGCCCCTCCACTTCATACATCAACCCAGCCACCCTTGCCTCCACTTCTGCGACAGAGACACTTTCCATCCCTATTATATCTAAAATCAAAAACATGATCCAGGACAATGGATGCAGCGACTATAGAATGAGGAAGAGTGCATTTGTTGTAGGAGAGTTAACACAATCTCCTAGATCACATGGGCAACCTCGACCAACTGAAACACCCATCCACACCCTTAGGGAGGACCCCTCTGGATTTCGCCATTGGGGAGACCTAAGTCGAGAAAGTGTTGGTGAGGAGGACATTTCAATTATAATATACCGTGATGAGGAACCCACACTCACATTACCCATGGATGAGACTAACAAAGGGCTACAAATAATGCTTGGCATGGGCTACAATATAAACGAAAGCCTTGGAAGGAATAGTGATGGATGCCTAGAGCCCATCATTGCAGAAAGAAGAATGTGGAACCTTAGCCTCGGGTATACTACCCCGAGTATAACCGTACGTGGTAGAGGTACTCCTAGTAGGGCAGTCAGGTCCTCTCCTCAAGTGTCGACAACTACCCTTAGACCACCTGTATGCACCGGCATCCCACTTGACAACTTTACCTTTGACATCATCGATGTCTGCACCAGTAGTGATGATGATGATACCATAACAGGCCTACCCGTGAATTTTGAGGAATCTACCTTACTAATGATTAGTGCCTCACCCGCTAAGTCAAACCAATCAACCCATAAAATCACCTTAGTATACCCTCAACTCATCGATCATGATCAACGAAGACCGCCAATTCTAGACTCATTCAAAAATGATGAGGCACTCTCGAAATTCATGGGACTAAGGGATACAATTCCATGTGGGGATCATAAGGTAGGTTTCAACATCACATTAGACACCTAGGCATATTATGGGAAGACGATTGAGTCCTTCAGTCGCAAAAGAAAAATATCAAGAATAAGCTCAGAGTTATTAAGTGAAAACTGCATTGTGGCACTCTCTAACCATAGAACAGTAAAAATAAAGGATGCATCCAATGGTGAAAACCTCTTTGAGGCACCGGAGGATGAAGGATTCAATCTCCCCCCTACTGCACTACATCAATAAAAATCAGTAGTTCTGGCAGAACAATGTAATCCTGTTAACTTGGGAACAGAGATGGAACCATAGATCACCTTCCATGCTGAGTCTCTCCTGACAGAGGAACAAGAACTGCTGGCAACATTTCTGAAAGAAAGGAAGGTAAACTTTGCATGGACCTATGCTGACATGCCAGGTCTAGATCTTGAAGTGGTGGTTCATCATTTGGTTGTTTACCCTAGAGCAAAGCTAGTTAGATAAAAGTTAAGAAAAATGCATCCCCAGATAGCCTTGCTAGTCAAGGTAGAGTTACAGAAGCTCCTGGATGTTGGCTTCATACGCCCGATTGACTATCCAGAATGGGTATCCAACCTTGTACCAATATCAAAACCAAATGGGAGCATCCACATTTGCACAGATTTCAGAGACCTAAAACAAGCATGTCCCAAGGATGATTTTCCACTACCCAACATTGACATGATAGTAGACATGATGGCCGGACATGAGATGATATCCCTGATGGACGGCTTCTCGGGCTACAATCAGATAATGATCGCAAAAGAAGACCAGCATAAAACAACCTTTACATGTCCTTGGGGCACCTACTACTGGAATGTGATGCCTTTAGGGCTAAAGAATGCAGGGGCTATGTATCAGAGGGCCATGACACTAATCTTCCATGACATGATACACAAAACTATCGAAGATTATGTGGATGACATATTGGCTAAATCAAAGAAGAGGTGGGACCACATAGCGACCCTAAGTGCAATTTTTTATAGATTGGAAAAATACAAGGTCAGGCTCAACCCAAAGAAATGTGTCTTTGGGGTACAATCAAGAAAACAACTAAGATACATAGTGTCAATGAGAGGGATAGAAGTGGATCCTACAAAGGTAAAGGCAATCCTCAATATGGAAGCACCAAGAACACTGAAACAACTCAGAGGAATACAAGGTAGACTCTAGTCCATCTGAAGATTCATAGCACAACTAGCAGACAAACAGATTGTGTATTCACATCTACTCCACAAGGGGGGTAGCATACAAGTGGGATGAAAAATGCGATCAGGTATTTAGAAAAATCAAAGATAATCTACTCACACCACCCGTATTGATGCCACCCATTGCAGGAAAACCATTAGTCCTATACATCTCAGCAACAGCAGTAGCTCTGGGTGCTCTTCTAGCTCAACATGATGAAAATGGAACAGAAAGGGCTATCTACTACATTAGCAGGACAATGGTTGGCCACGATTTAAACTACACATTCATTGAGAAAGCTTGCCTAGCAGTAGTGTTTGCTTCACATAAATTCTGACACTATATGCTGGCACATAAAATCAAGCTCATCGCCAAAATAGATCCCTTAAAATATCTGCTATCAAAAGCTATGCTCACAAGAAGGATGGCTAAATGGGTAATGATATTGTCAGAGTATGACATCGAATATGTGGAGTGAAAGGCAATTAAAGGACAAGTTATTGCGAACCAACTGGCAGAAGCTCCCCTCTACACAGATAACCTGTCATATCAGAGTTTCCAAATGAGTCCATTTTCAATCTTAGTATATCAGATCACTGAAAACTATACTTTGATGGCTCCCACACATAACATGGATCAGAAGCTGGTGTGTTCTTCATCACCCCCCAAGGGGATTGTATACCAAGATCTTACAAGTTAGCATTCCCCTATACCAACAATATTGCAGAGTATGAGGCTTTAACCATAGGTCTCAAAATTGTGGCACAGTGGTGAATCATGGCATTAAAGGTCTATGGAGATTCATAGCTTATCATCAACCAAGTCAACAGGGAATATCAAACCAAGGATGATAAGCTCACGTCGTACAAGAAGGTAGTAAAAAGCCTCAAGGAATCATTTATTGATATCACCTTTGAGCAGATATCGAGGGCCAATAACAGAGCAGCTGATGCCATGGAAATGATTGGATCCTTGCTAGATATCCCTCACAATGTCTCGAAACATGAATTCCTGGTAGAGAAGCTTCTCATACCCACCTTCGAGGTACCAGAGGCAGAATATGCATGCAAACTCGTTGCTCCCGGTGATCTTTGGTACCATGACATTTACACCTATCTAAGATTAGGAGTCCTCCCAGCCGACATTACCCTGAACCTCAAGCGAACCTTTGTCAAAAGGTCCTTATGATTTGTCATCCTAGGAGAAACCCTCTTCCATAAAAGCATCGATGGAACCTGGTTACATTGCTTAAAACCTGAGGAAGCCCTGAGTACTTTGACTGAGGTACACAATGGCACTTGTGGTTCACACTCGAGTGGTATGACCTTGGCTAAGAAGTTGCTAAGAACCGAGTACTATTGGCCGACAATGGAAAGAGATGCACATGATTTTTTTAGAAAGTGTCTACAGTTCCAGCAGCATGGAGACCTCATTCACGCACCAACTCAAGAATTACATCCTATTGTTACACCTTGGCCCTTTTCACAATGGGGCCTCAATCTCATAGGTAAAATTTCACCCACCTCATCTAATGGCCACAAGTTCATTATCACCACCACCGAGTATTTCACAAAGTGGGTTGAAGCAATTCCCATGACCTACATCACTGGAAAGCAGATATCCAAGTTCATCCTGAACTACCTTATTTGTTGATATTGCGTCCCTCAATCCATTATCTTTGATAACGGGACACCTTTCAAGAACCAGGATGTCCTTGACTTGTGCGAAAAATTCAAAATCCATCGCTTTTCCACCCCATATTACCCACAAGGCAACGACCAAGCAGAAGCTACCAACAAAACCATTTTGAAAATCCTTAATAAAATAGTCAATGACTCTGGTCATGACTGGCATCTGTAGTTAAATCCTACCTTATGGGCCTACTGAACTAGCATCCGCATGCCAACAGGCACCACCCCATTTTCCTTGGTTTACGGATCAAAAGCCATACTCCCAATAGAGATCGAGCTCCCGTCACTAAGAATATCATTGCAGAACCTCATCACAGATGAGGAATACAGGGTCACAAGACTGAATGAGCTGGAATTGCTAGATGAACGGTGCATGGACGCCCTAAACCATCTACAGGTCTACCAAAGTTGCATGAAACGAAGCTACAACAAGAAGATCACGCAATGTACCTTCCAAGTAGGTGAACTTGTGATGAAGGAGAACCAAAAGAATGTGCTAAATTTAGAGAGCAAAGGAAAATCTAAGCCCAACTGGATAGGACCGTTCATCATCATAGCCAACTAAAAATCAGGAGTATATCAAATAGCAACACCAAAAGGCGAGCCTCTGCAGGAGCCTCTGAACAGCTCTCACCTCAAAATGTTTTATGCCTGAGAACTTGTAAGGTATAGAACCAAAAATACAAAAACAATCAGAAAAAGTCTTGAGAAAATGGTCACCTTGATGAAAATCTAGCAAACAGGTGTCTTGGCGACAACAACAAAATTCAAAAAATGCAAAAATCAAAAAAATCAGAAAAAGGATTGAAAACAGTAAAGAAAAAAATCGTCCTCTAGTGAAAACCACCTCGGTGGCACTTTGGAAAAGTACCTTGGTGAAATCCTGGCAAACAAGCACCAAGCGTAAATAAAGAACTCCCTATCTACCAGGATCTACATGACTAACTCATCCATCCCATCACATTTCACTAATCTCCCATCCACCCATCCACTCGCATCCGTACGATAGCCTGAGCTAATACCCATATCACATTCCACCATAGTACTCTTTGACGTATTTCTAGGATCAGTTTTTCCTGCCCGTTAGAAGTATTCTATCACTTAATGTTGGGGGAATGTCTTTGAAACTGGCACTAGATCAGATTTTTGTATATTTTTGTGCTCTTCTCGAGGCATCAGAAAATCAAAACATTTGGAAAATTCATCAAAAAACCAAAAACATTGGAAAATCTCTTCAAAAAGTTCCATCATTGAGTCTTGTCAGTCTTCCAACTAGTCTAAACTACATCGTCTCTGAGCTTGAACGTAGGAAAGGTTGATCTTTGATCATCCCCTGACACATTTAGGTCAGTCCTTTAGGCGTCTGTTGCAATAAAATGGCAATCCATTTTCCCATCTATCTCATCATTGAGTCAAGTCTGTCGTCGGTCGAACTACATGGTCTTTGCGTGTATAACGTAGGCAAGGCTAATCTATGGATCAGCTCTTGAGACCCCTAGGATAGGTCTTCAAGTTATTCTCTTTTTCGTAAATCTCAAAAATACCAAAAACATTTGTAAAACATCTCAAAAATACCAAAAAATAGCCTCAAAATATTTTAAAAAACCCAAAATGGTGCATCCATTTCATCTCACTTTCACCCGTGACTTTTATCACTCATAATAAAATCAATCATCACCTTTACCCTTTGGTAAGTTAGTCAAAAGCAAGTCTAGCAGGTTCCAAAGTGAACACCCTAACCATCAAAGTCTTGAAAATCTAGATCAGCGAGTTAGCAAGTTGGTCAACTCGAAATATCAATAGCTTATCACCCAAATCAGTCCCATCAAAACCCTTATCACAACATGTCCTAGGATGAAGCTTTCCTACGATGGACATAAGCATCAGGTACCCCAGAGTAGTTTAGTCTTAGCTAGCAGTATGAACAACATTAGCTTGTTTGGTTTTCTTTATTTGGTCTTTTATTGACTTATCTTATTTTGTGCTCATTCCAAGGACATCTCGATGATGCCTAAACAAAATAGGTTTAGAGAGAAAATAATGGGGCAAATATCATTGTCTCTTTTATCTACTATGCTTATTGGATACCCTGGTAAAATAACTTAGTCATATATGCCTTGTTTGGTTTCTTGAGATGATGTTTTAGATATCTTGTTGACAACATAAGAAGGCTTGCTTTCCTGTGTTTTGGCCCGAGATGTTAAGAATGTTTGAACTACATCCTGAATAAAGTATTTATGCTAAGTGTGAACAAGAATACTCCTATTTTATTGTCAATTCAAAGTCCATCACACTGGGTACCATGCCATCCTGGTCCTTTATACCTTGATGCATCGTACCTATGTGTGTTATCAAACATAACGTAATTGACCCTTTGAAAATCCCAACTCCAGAAAAAGAAAAAACATCATCATCCTAATTATCTCATTGATTCTAAAAAATTCTTCTATCTTCTTTCCATACTAACATGGTATCATAACAGTAATCGAAACATCGCCATTGCATACACTTTGCATCTACCAAATCATTAGCAATAAAAGGCATAGTGCATCGTATCATTATCTTAAGTTATGAAGAATAATATAAATTTGTTATTCTAAGCATCTTAAGAATACATTACATCATACATAATTATTAGCATCCATTACCATTTGCATATCATTACACCATCATCATTACCATACATTACATTCATAGGATCACCATTAAAATACATGAAAAAGGGTACAAAAATAAATGCATCCATTAGAAACATACACCACATCGCATCACATAGGAAATGGGAACGTCTCATAGCATCGCATCAAATTAGAATGCATCCATACATATCGTAAAAGGTGAATCATCTCATATATATCATCAAAAAATACACTGTTATGATACAAATTGGATGAAATGTACATCAGAATACATGGTACAATAGGGGCAATAATGCAGCCCGTGAATCAAAAATGAAAAAAATTGTCTATGGTCGAAGGGCTAGCCCTACTAGCTGTGCCCCTCACCTATCTGTTGGGAGAAATTTGGCACTATGCCTATTTGTGGCACTACCTACCTGTAATGTTGTCGATAATACTTGGCCTCCCACACAACCTCTTTGTATGCCTGTAACTCAATTGATCAGCCCTAGGAGGAGGAAGCGGTGGTCTTTAGCTATCATCGCCAACCGATCTCCTGATCCCTCTCAGATTGTGCCTGGTCTCTCTCAGCTATGACTATTGTGACTTGTTGTCGTGCCTCATCCTGCTCTACTGTCAAAACCTATATCTAACCCTGCAACTGCTGGATCAATGCATCTCAGTGGTCTAGCTATGCTGTTGGTTGCCTTGTTGGCTGCTGTTGTGGGCCTACCCGAGGCTGACTATCCTATGTTGTTGGTTGATGTTGTGCCTAGTCTCTCAAAGGTGTGTGTTGGGGAGGTGGTCCACCTCCTCCTCTGCCAGCTGTCTGACCCCTGGGTCTACATCATGGAACAGCTACGCCTAGAACTATCAATCTAAGTGGAGGCCTGAACCATACTTTGTATGTTGGAGTGAATCCTACATCTACCGGCCCTTGGTCATATGGCCACGGTCAGGCCACTTACTAACAAAAGAAAGATACTAGCTCTTTTGATGCAATGGTTTGGCCCCATGCTGTCTCTCTGGTCGTATGGGCGAAGATCGCCACATGCTGGTCATCTGGCCTATCCTGTACCTCTTCGAATAGCCATGGCTACCTTGTCCGAGAGATACCGCTCTATCATGGTATGCTCCCAACCCTGCATCCACCTATCCTGACAGGCATAAAATAGCTGATCGACATCATCATACCATGGGCCAACGCCCATCCAAGGTCTCCAGATGAACTCTCTCATCTCATCAAGAACTCGTCACCAGTGTGCCAGACCACCTGTGCCAGTATGAGTGAAATGAATCTGTGCTCCACCATAACGCCAAACAATGGGATCATCTGTCTCAAAGATAACTGGTGTAACATCTTGGTGAAGTACTGGGATTTGCTCCCATGCCCGAATATGTAATAGGGTAACTCCAGCCCCAAGCGATATGTTGTCCAAGTATGCAAACTCACGAAGATCCCTATATAGGGACACCAGTAATATTGTTCCCCAAGCAAAGCACTCCCTGCGGTGAACCATCTGATCCCATGCCAGTCTCCATTTTGGACTAAAGTATTGACCCCACCGATCGAGTACCACAAGGCCTGAGATGATGGCAGCAATAATCAATTTGTAAATATGTACCCTACCGCGGTATCTCTCCAAATCAATCTGCCCATCAAAAAACTCAATCTCATCAAGCTCCATAACCCCATAGCATGCATCGTTGTTGGCATCTAGATTATAGATAATTCTGGCCCCATGAATAGGTAATCAGAGGATGCACCAAACATCCTCGAGGGTAATAGTGGCCTTGCCAGTATGAAGGTGGAAGGATGAAGTCTCATTATGCCATCACTCGGCCAAGGCTGTCATCATGCCTAAGTGTGAACGAACAGGACGGACGTACGCAATGTACCAAAGGCCAAGAACACCAAGCTGCTCCTGAACCAACTCATGCATATCAGACAGTCTGCTCAGCACAGGCCATTTGTGCTCCGACGAGTAAAGTACATCAAGCTCCTCCTGCACAAGGGAAGCCATCATGTCAGAAAAAAATAAAGAAATTTGCATCTCGCACTAATTTTCGCATCTAAAACAGCAAATACAGCACTGTTTACGGGTGTGGCGCAGTTTGGAAAGTTGCAAACTACGTCGCAGCGGCCGAGTTTGAAATTTCTTTAGTACCAAAGTGGCTTGCGCGACGCTATACACGTATGCGGTCGACTTTGTTCCAAACCCTAATTCCCTAACTGCGTCGCGTGGTGGAATATTTGCATGTGGCGTACTTTGACCAGCTAAACCCTAATGTCTAATTTGGAATGCACAGAACACTTCACATATGTGCTCCAATACAGGACCGCACGACGCCGATAAAGAATTTTTTGCGGCGCTATATAGCACCGCGTAACTTAAGTGACATGAAAACCCTATTTAATGCACATAAAACAAGAAAATTAAAAGTTGGATAGGGGTGCATACCACGTTCCCGCATCAACTGGTTGCTGGTGCATTCGTACTCTCTCCGACACATGCCTAGGAAGCTTTCGTCGTGCCATTTCAACCAAGACTCAGACCTAAAGGTAGGAATTTTCTGAAGGCTAAGATTGCAAATGCATTGAAAGTGACATCTCAAGGTCTATTTAAACCTAAAAATTAGGGGGTTTTTTGACCTAATTTGACCGTCGAACTAAGGTTTTGGTCCATCGATCTCTCTTTTTTCCAACTGAGAGCCATTCTGCATCTTTTTTGGCGTTCTAACGCATTTTTTTGGCATTCTAGGGTATTTCTGGCCTGTCAAGCACCTTGTCATCTTTTTTCGTGAGATCATCCAAAAAAAAATCAATCAAAATTTTTGTTTGATCTCTCGAGGGGGCATTATACCAGCAATATCCTTCTGGGAGGGCAATAGTGGGGCATCTAAAAAATCGAGAAATTTTGAACTTTGATCACAATAGTTTATTCTTTGAATCAATGCAACAGGTACATTGCTTCAAAGAGGGGCAAAATGTAGACATGGAAAATGTACAATTTCGGTTCGGCACACTTGATCCTGATTACTAACAACATTTCCTCTTAAATCATACTCTCAGCATTTCATCATATTTTGTCTCTTAATTTAATGAATCATTGTTCATTTAATCAAGTCTTTCTCCTCCATTGATTAAATTAATCAATTTAATTTAATTAACCTTATATTTTTGTTTAATTAAATAAATCATTTTATTTGATTAAAATCCCTAAAATTCCCCTATTGAATTAAATAAATTAAACCTTATTTGATTTAATCTAACAAATTCCTCCTTAGTTAAATAAATCAAAATCGTTTATTTAATTAATCATTTCCTCTTAATTCTGATTTAAATTAATTCATCTATTTGAGTCAAAATTGTCAAATCATCTAATCTCCCATTAAATTAATCAAAACCTTGATTAAGTTAATCCCTCTCACTAAAATTCTCTAGAGAATGCAACTTGCACATGAAAATAGATTTAATTCATTTATTAAATCTCTATTTTTCCTCGCATGGTATCAAAAGGAAATATTCCCTCCTTTGAATTCAAAAAGTCCAAGTAGGATTGGTCCTTCCAACAAGGCATTTAAGTCCTCTTACATGTCCTTTGCCTTGAGCCAAGTGACATTAACTTCATTTCCCTTCCCCCTTCAACAAATCATTTCACAAATTCAAATTCAAATTCAAACTAATTGTATTTATTGGCACTTTGGCCAAAATGTGCACAACCATCAACCATTCACATGGTGACATGTGGCATTCAACCATTGGATTGAAGGTTAGTCCCACATTGCTCAAATCTTGGTCATTCCTCCAAATTCAAATCTATAATTTGGAGGCTTCTCTCCTCATTATTCATCCACAATTTCATGCAAAGTTACTCTCTTGACATTGAGAGCCAATTTTGTGCACATCACTCCATATTTCACCATTTTCATAGCTAGGTTATGCTCAAATCTCATCATGGACATTTGATCAATCTACAACTTCAACATTGCAAATTAGGAGTTGGGAAAGGGCCAATCTCAACATTCAATTGGCACCAATTCCCCCATGGGATCACTATTTTACTTGCTTAATTAGGATTAGCTCTCATTTATTTAAATTTTGTTCTTCATTTCTTCCTATTTTAAGTTTAGTAGATGGATTTCATGGGGAATTCCTCATGCTTGTTTTCATTTGATCTAACACATTGACTTGTTTGTTGTTCTTGTGCATTTGCAGGTTTAGGGGTTCACAGATTTCATTGAAGAGTTTTAAAAAAATTAGACTTGAATAAAAAAGAAAAGAAGCAACTAATGGAGAGTGTGTCTGCTGTAACTTCGGAGCTTGCAACAACTGTGGTATTACCCACATTTCACACAAATAAATAAATCATGGATTACACAATTGTTGTTCCCACAGTTCAAAACAAAGCAACAAAATAGATGGATCGATCTGAATACCAGGTAACCAATTTTCAATTCGATTTTTCTGGCCTGAAAAATATTGTCAAAATTAATGTATCAAAGAAGAATAATGAATTGTTGTACACATCATTGCTAAAGCAAGATAAAGAGAAGAAAAGGTTGCAGACCCAAATAGAAAAGTTACAGGTAGACCTAGCAAGTGAGAAAGCAAAGAGGAAAGTAGCAGATAACAAGAGCAATGAATTAGAAAAAAGAATAATAAAATATGTCTCTACATCAACAAGCAAAGAGGATAAATCAAATGAGAGAGAAGTGAATGACTTGAAGCGAAGGATAGATGAGAGCAACAAGAAATATGATGAGGAAAAATTCACTTCAGAAAAATTAAGACTAAGAATTGTGAATGGAAATGCATAGTGGGAACAAAAATTGGAGAAACAGAGATAAACAAATGAAAGATTGGAGACAGAGCTAACGGAAGCAAAAGAAGAAATTAATTCTTCTCAAAATAAGTTATCTGCATTTTGTAGAGATATAGTGAGGCATATGAAACAAAAGATCTGGGATGAAATAATGTAGAGGTTTGATCATTTGTGTGACATGTTTCAATTGATTGATGCTATCAGACAACATTATAAGAAGCTCAGCAAATATTTATTGGACAACAAAAAGGTGTTGGAATTAGAGAAATCTATAAATTGAGTTCTACAAACAATCTACAAAGCCAATGACAATGATCTGAAATCAAAAGGGATTACTAATCGGATTAAAACTTCAATGAAGTTGTCATCTATCATTGAAAAGTGTTCAAGAATGTGTGAAATAAAGGAATACTTGCATTTGGTTGTAGACAAGATGAAGGTGGTGGATGAAAAGGTAAGGAACTTCACAGAGCTTGGTTTTCTAGAGGCTTTTGACATAAATGAGCGATTCATTGGAAAGGATGGTTTCAGAAAGAAGATGGAAGGTGCAAGGAAGATTGATTTGGATCAGTTTCCTCATAACCCAGATGTGAACTATTTGGACTCCATCAAAACACTGATAACCTTGAATGCAAAATTGACTGAAGAATTCAAGATAGGTTCCATTTCCAATTATAATCATGAAATGTTAACAAAACTTCAAGTCAAACAACATCAGTTAGAGAAAATGGAAATTCCACCACCTGAAGAGTGGAAGTTGCTAGAAAAGTTGATACAGTGACTTGATTTATTATTTTCAATCTTTGATGATATGAGTTTTGAAGTCCCAACTCAGCTCTGTGCAGACTTGTCTTTGGGAATTGGAAATATTTTGTATTGCCAATTCCAATATGTACTCCTTCATGTGAAATTCAATTAAAAAGCTCAAATTCAGACTTCAGTAATGTGATGATCAATTATCTGGATTCTGTATTTATTTTATCATTTGAACTAGTGATGAATTGTTAGCTCATTATATTTACTTCTTGGTAGAGATTCCAAGTTATGGATGTCGAACTATTAGCTCATTATATTTACTTCTTAGTAGAGCTTCTAAGTTATGGATGTTGAACTGTTAGCTTCTGTTATGTTTTGACTAAAAATCCTGATTAGTATCCACCAACTTACACCTCACCCACATCCCACATACTGCAAAAATACACTACATTTGATTTTATGATTAGCACAAATTGAAGAGATTTGTGTGACAAGATCCATTTTGTGGTCCACATTACTACTTGATCAATGATCATGTCCATAAATAAATCTAAAACCCCATGGTCATAGCCCCTATTCCTGAAGAATTCAAATTCAATGTACTAACAAATTAAATGTACTTCCACACACTCAATTTGAATAACATAAACAGCCACTTTGGAGACAGCCAAATAAGTTAATAACTTATAAGCATATGAATCCACAACAGTTGAACACTTGAAAGAAAATCAGTAAATATGTGTAACCTTCTCCATTGTATTGATCTTCAAAGTTCAAATGATATGCATTATAAAAATAGTTTATGATATGAGATGGATGGGCGAATTGGTGCAATCTATTATGTATCTTCTTACTATTTTCTACTCTAAAGTCTAGTTAAAAATGATGTGATGATCCATTGATCTTCTATTGGGGTTTTGATCTCTCTTATATATGAGAGGCAACAAGCTACAAACCCTTTGCAAAAATTCATGACGTCTGACAACTAAACATAACTCAAATTATAAATAAAACAATGTCACAAGTGAATGCACCGATCCATTAATCTCCAAGCAGAAGCCTATGACCACTGACCACCTAAGATCTATTCAAGGCTTCTACTCCATGATAGGGTGCTCATCATGTTATTGGCTGGCGTTCTTCCTCTGAATCTGATGGTTGTCCTGTTGGATCTGATTCCGACACATATACAGTTTGGCTAATAAATAGATTGACTGCAGAGAGGTGATGGATGTACTCTTGTTCAACATAGGTGTCCACATTAGAGATTTCCTCTTTCATATCATATTCCATAGGCATTATTTTTTCAATTTGCTTATGGGTGTTTTGTAAAACCATAACCTCATCATTTATTTCTTGCAACACAACAGTTAGAAGCCCAGCAAGCTCTTCCTTCCAATCATCATATTCTCGCGGATTTCCAATGCCAAAATGAAGTGTTGGGAGTGGTACTGAATCAAAAGATTTGAAATCTTCCCTAAGCTTGTTATGATATCCATTATGTGATTCTACCAACTTGTTATATGTCAGCAATATTTGTCCTTTCATGGCATTCTTATCTACGAGCTCCTTTTTTTTCTCCATCATTCTAGGTTGCAATCGTTCATTCTCCACCAATGCAATGCGTGTCTGTTTGAATACTTCACAATATTTAATAGCACATTTCATCATTTTATTGAACCTTTCTTTTATCATTTCAGATATAGTGTTATATTTGATGGTTTTCACGTCTTTCTCCAATTCTTTGCATTTCCCCTGGGATTTCAGATGGCAATTCTTCTAGTAGGCTGCATCAGCCAATGCATCAAGCACTCTCTTATCTTTTTCAATCCATGGGGAGTACAACTCTAATGTGGAGGAGGAAGATGTTTTTTCTCTCTGATTTTCTAGATCCTTCTTCAGTTTGTCATTTTCCTTAATCGATTTTTCGATATGTGCTTTGGTAAATTTTGCCACATTTTTATGTTCAATTTTGTTGTCTCCATAGGGTTGGTATCCACTACTCGTTGAACCAAGAGATGACCAAACACTTGGTTTGGATTACTAATTATAGCAGGTCTTTTATTATGGGGATACAGTGACCAAATAAGCAAGGTGGCTTCGTCTAGGTTGTACCCAAATCCTGAATACATTTTGTCACTTGCTTCTTTGTTAAGTTCAATGTCGTATCCCCTCTTTTTCTGAAGCTATCAAATACAATTGAAGAGCTAATATCCCACCCTGGCAGGAGCAACACTCTAGCTTCTTGAAGCAATTCCCTACCTCTTTCAGGAGTGATGGACTCTATTTCCTTTTCTACCTCCCTTTTCAATTCCTCCAGAGCGGTTGTCTCATGTTTAGGAGTGATATCCTGTATCTGTTGTCTCATTTTTCTACCTTTATATTCATAAACAAATGATTTAAATTTGGAAGATTTAACAAAATCACAATCAAAAATAAACTATTGTCCAGCCCTAACCCTCACATCATCAGATAGTTCATTTGATTCCTCAAATCTTACAATATTCTGCTCTTGAGCGGGCTCGTATTGTGCAATCATGGGAGCACTGATTTGTTTGACTTGCTCACCCTCTTCATCACCCTGCTCTTCTTCACTTATATCAGAATCTATAGAAAAATATACCTCAGGAGTAGGCTGTGGATGTATGTAATCCAAGGGCTCTATGTCTTCAGCTTGTACTCCTGAATAGGTTGCATGAGGTGCATCAAAAACAACTGGGGGAACATCCTTTACCATTTCAATGACATGAGCAATGAGTTGCTCAATTCTTGTTAAAGGATCCTGTATCTCACCAAATGCCTTTGAATAAGATGGGACATTTTTCCTCTTCCATTCCTCTATAAGAATAATCTTGTTATAGGTGGCCATTCTTTCCTTGGTGGAAGCCTCATCATGGTTTCTTCTGACATATTCGATTGAGAACAAATTTTCATACCCTGATAGCCCCTGCGATAATCTCGCCTTGTGAATAAACCCTTCTGCATCAAATTGTTTCCTTACATCACCTAGAGGTAGTTTGTATTGTGCTAATTTACCATCAATTTCTCCATATCCTTCATTGGCAACCACTGTAAAGTCTCCAAAACATAAGGTGTTGGGCATAATTGATTGTTTGCTATGTCCTTTGAGGTGTTTGGAATCATATTTTTCCAATTGCCTCACAATTTCTAAAAAAGCAATTCAGTCAGGACTACTCATGGCATCAAGTGTGGAGCCCCTTCGAACCCATAAACCCTTATCATTGTACAATCAAGGAAAGCATACCAATCTCCCCAGTTATGATTCACTTTATTTCTCTGGTCATTTTCCTTTGGTCTTAGAAATCTTTGTACTTCTAGGGATAGGTTATAATTGCACAGATACCCCAGCAACTTCATCAATGGTTTTACAAAAAATTCTTCAAAATAAAGGTAATGAGACCTACCAAATCGGTTGTCCCACAATGAAGTCCACATTTGTACAGGTTTAAAATCTCCATTTTCATCTTTATCTTTTATCCTTAATTCTTCACTCCAGACCCCTCTGACTTGTCCCTCGTACAATAGCAAATGCATAAGCAAATAATAGTGTTCAAAATTAATATTATCACTATTTTTAATCTTTTCAAGCCCTCAATGTAGGGTGTTGGCCAAGTAGCTAGCATAATCAAATGGCTTGGCATCCTTGCTCTGTATGTCTACAGCTAAGACCATTGGGGAAATCGAAATGAGAGGCAGAACCTCTACTCCCAAAACCTGACTAGCTGAATAATAGGTGTATCGGAAATACTCTTCGAACAAATATTCATGGAAAGGAGGGTTTTCACTGCTAGAGAACCTCCTGAGTTGGCCTCCTTCATCTTTAGGCCTATGCAAAGGTGATTTCCATCTCTTATAGTTGGTATCCATGTGGCGATACTCTGTCAAGAGATCTTTGATCGTGAATGATAAATTCAGTGAACACTCTAACTGAAATACATTAGAAATGAGATTCCTAGAAATAACAAGCATGTCACCCCCGCCATGTGATTGAATAGATCTTTTCTTGGGGTCATATCTGGTAGCAAGATCTTTAATTAGCTTTGCATTCATAAACACCTTGGGCACCACAAGTCTTCCCAGGTTCAACCTCCATGGATTGCAGACTGGTTGAAACCTAAATTATTTTTTGTAATGGTACATGAAGAGGTCGTACCCTCATTGCGGTATCCAAATATCCCCTAAGCCCTTTTGTTTGTCCCATAATCAATCCATGGAAGGATTCATTTGAGCACTCCTCTTGGGTCTCGGCCCCAACCTAGGACATTGATCTATCAAGTCTTCATTTAGGAGTCTCTTAGGCTTTTCGGTTTTCTATTTTTTAGCTTTGGGTTTGTTTGTACTCTCTTCCACTATTTACATCTTAATATTTTGAGTAAAATAGCTTCTCAGCTGGGTCTGAAAGTGAAGTACTTATGTGAGTCTCATCGAGTCGCCTCCACAGTCCACCGGTCTTTGCTGCGTCAGAACTCCAAGTTTTTGCCTTTCTACTTATGCCCTAGGTGAAATCTTCCAAGATTTTGTAACAACTATGCGATCAACTTGTGATATAATTCACTTCAATTTTGGTTCATAAATGCACCACACACGACTGCACGATGCCCCGGGATGTCACATCAGTCTTTCACTAATAGCCACCCTCTCCACCGATGGACACCTATCCTTTGTTCTATCGATGGGACGCCAGACAATGTTTCCCCGATGATCCATAGTTCCCTCGATATACTTTATGCATTCGATAATTCATCCCCATGGGCCATGGTTATAATTCATGGTTACTTTTGTTGACAACTTGACTCTATCGGTATATCAAGAGAGCACCTTAGGAGTTAGGAGTCAGCCTAATAGAGTATTGTTACACCGATACTAGGTTGTGAGCTATTTTTATCGGGCCATTGGCGAGATTGTGATGGGGGTTCCGCCGATGAAACATTGTTAGGCCGATGGTATTGAATTTTGTTAGGAATAGGGGAAGGACTACGTCACTACGAAATTTTGAATTTGTTTAATATTTAAGGATGCAATGTGAATGTAGGCTATAATATGGATCTTGTCACACAAATTTCTACAATTTGCATTGTTCATAAAATCAAAGTGTGGTATATTTTTTTGATTATTGATAAAATAAGATAATTCATGCCCATGGTCATAAATTATAATTCATGGTTACTTTTGTTGATGACTCTATCGGTATATCAGGAGAGCACCTTAGGAGTCAACCCGATAGAGTATTGTTACATCGATACTAGGTTGTGAGCTATTTTTATCGGGCCATCGGCGAGATTGTGATGGGGGTTCCGTCGATGAAGCATTGTTAGGCCAATGGTATTGAATTTTGTTAGGAATGGGGGAAGGACTACATCACTACGGAATTTCAAATTTGTTTAATATTTATGGATGCAATGTGAATGTAGGCTATAATATGGATCTTGTCACACAAATTTCTACAATTTGCATTGTTCATAAAATCAAAGTGTGGTATATTTTTGTGATTAATGATAAAATAAGATAATTCATGCCCATGGTCATTAATTATAATTCATGGTTACTTTTTTTGATGACTCTATCGGTATATCGAGAGAGCACCTTAGGAGTCAGCCCGATAGAGTATTGTTACACCAATACTAGGTTGTGAGCTATTTTCATTGGGCCATCAGTGGGACTATGATGGGGGTTCCGCCGATGAAGCATTATTAGGCCGATGGTATTGAATTTTATATAATTTATAAATATCATCAACCACAATTTGACTTTGGCATATGATTCATGAAGTGAAATATAATATAAAATATCATGGAGACTTGTAGTGCAATATAAAATAAAATATCTTGAACTTGAAGTGCAATGATTCACAATTTATTTGAATACAATATAAAAAATCATCAACTACAGTTTGGAATATGATTTATGGAGTGCTTGAGTGAAATATAAAATAAGATATCATGAAGTGCAATGATTCACAATTTCAATGTTCATTGAATACAATATAAAATATCATCAAACATCAACTACAATTTGGACTTTGGAACAATGGAAACTGATTCATGAAGTGTAGTAAAAATACCTAAAACCTGCTAATTATCTTTCATTTCCAAAACAGAGTCAGGGTCCTCAAACCAATGCACATCTTAAGATAAAGTAAAAGAGTCATCTTGATTCTGAGACTGCTCTGCACTTTCTTTGGCCTATGTCTCAAATTCAACATTCATTGTTTGATTTGTGTCAATTTCAATATCATTGTCATCTGTCCCAGGCCCAATCCCACTGTCGCTGCCACTAGTACTACCACCAGTACCGGTGGCTCTTGGAATTGGAGAGCCTATGTTGCACAACCCGGTCCCTCTTCTTTCACATGTGGACCTCCAGATTGCGAGTGCCCTTTCAAAAGGAAATTTTTTGACATTATATGCAGTTCCTTTCATCCTCAAGAAATTTTCCAAATTCTTGTCCTGTTTGTTTCTTAACTTTGATTTCAAAATCCCCAATGTACTGAAAACTCTCTCATCCTCCACTGACCCCAATATCATTGTTTGACATAAATCAACAAGTTTGAAATATTCTGACATCGAACCACACAATAATTCACTCTGACCTAAGCTTGTCCAAACCTTTTTTATTGATCTTGGTTCAAAGGCCTTCTCCTTGCCCATGGACTTATACTGGTCCCTCATAGCTGTTGCAAAACTCCCACAATGCTTTCAAAGCTTATTTTCATTTAAAATTTCTTCTATTGTCTGCTCATTGTATGTTACCTTTTTCAAAAACTGTTCGATCAAGATTTCTACTTGATCATGAAAATATTTTGGGTTATCTCGGTTTACCCAAAATTGAGGATACACAATACCCATGGCTTCAAGTATTTCATGTCAAGGGAATCTCTCATGAATCTCTGAGGAAATATATTTTACAATTTCCTTCAAATTATCACTAACAGATTTAACAATACCGTTAAAATCTTTCTCGTTAACAGGTAATTCTTTTCTAGAGCGCCTGGCTGTCTTACAATGGTACATTGGTATCTCATATCCACGTACACAAATACATAAGTGCTCGCTTTCATTAAACTGTAAATAATCTCAAGATTATTCAAATCAGTAATTTTCCACCACATCAAATAATTTGCATCTTCTTGTGTTAGATCTAGATATAGATGATTGAGGGCCAAGCATGTAAGTTTACGTAGATTGGCATATTCATAAATATACATAGTTTTGTCTTGGGCTTTCTTCACAAGATTGTTCATCTCATCCAACATGGGGAGAAGAATAGCTAAATTGAAGAGTGTATCTATATCGCTTAACCTATGTAAGAGGTCAGGAGTTTTGTCTACTGTGCTGCGATGCTCGTACATCACTCCAATCAAGGATTGATATTCTAAAAGAACTTGTTGCACTGGTCCATGTAGGGAGATCCATCTGGTATCAATATCCTTGAGAAGCTTGTTTCTAGGTGTTATTCCCTCAGCAAAATGTTGAAATTCAAGGAAACATTTGGGACTTCGGCAGAAGTATACGTGGATCTCGCGAACTAGATTTTCAACTTTTGATACTGTAGGAAACTTGCTTACAATTTTGAATGCTAAATTCATTTTGTGGGCCATGCAGTGAATGCCAAGCATGTATGATGCACAAGTAGTTTGTAACTTTGTGCAAAGATCGCTCCTTTGACCTTGCATCACTGCAGCTCCATCAACTCCTACACACACCAACTTTTTGGCAATTTTAAACTCATCCATACTTGCAATTTCATTCAAATATTTTTTGACTAGTTCAAATACATTTTGCGATGTTAAATTGTCCTTCATTTTACGAACACAAAAAAGATGAGCTTGGTGAACACGTTGTTCTAAAATATACAAATGCATACAAACCCAAGAAGTATTGTCTACCACGGTAACTTCATCTAAAGATAATGCAATGAAATTTGACTCTTTTAATTTCTCCTTTAAATCTTGCTTTTCCACTGTAGCAAGATAGTTTGCCCATTCCCATCTAGCGTTTACTGACCAATGTGAGAAGGGAAAGTTGGGAACGCTCAAATAAGATAATAAATCAAAATATTTTGGGTAGTCTGTCATAGGACGCCCCCTGGACAAAATATGAAAAACAACACTCATCTAAACAATTTTTGACAGATTTTCTACTGCCATGGCTTTTTCAAAATGAGCCTCAAGTGTACCTTCACATTTTTAATCTTCAAAATTCTATGGTTATGCTCTCCATAATCTATGGCATACTTAACATGAAGACATTCTTCCTTTTCATCTATGATTTGTTTTTCATAAAATTTACCGATATGCTTTTCTATAGTGTCAAGCTTTAGCTGCATCATCTTGTTTCTTCCATATTTCCAAGTACAAATCTTACATTTGACGTTTGTTTCCCTTTCAATATAATTTTTGTTTGATACCCCCACTGCTTCAAGGAATGGGTACTTTGACAACCAACCAATTTGAAAATTCCTTGTCATTTCCCACTCGCGCCCCAATTTTGCTTTGCCTTTTCTTTTCTTGCTACCAACATCATCCTCATCCAAGTCAATTATCTCATTCTGGCTATCTAGGGTATCCCTTCAAACATCTTTTGCAGTATTGCCATCCTCATTTGATACATTTTGATTTAACACAATGACAATATCACCTTGACCTTTTTGTGGCGGTGAGGTATTGTTATTGCCATCTTCAATAATATTTGGTGGAAGAGTTGATGGTGTAGCTCCACCTTGATCTGATGGATTAGAAGCTTTGCCAATTCCAAAGTAAGACTGTATGGTACCTCCATGTTTTGGGCGTTTTGATGGCGTCCCAATCTCTTCATTACCCTTAGGAATCTTACCCTTGCAGTTGTTGCTCGACATATTGGTATCTCACTCCGAATAAAAGATAGAAAAAAATGTCTTCTTGTTTAAGAAGGACAGACCAATATAGATCCCATTCCCTACTCAAAATCATGTTTAAGACTGAAGCAAGAATGGAAAACAGATAAAAAAATCGTATTATTATAACTAATAACTAATAACAGTATGAAGAAATGATCACTCACCTTTGAGTCTACGTTTTCGGGTTTCGCTTACTTCTGAATCGAGAAGTAGAACCTCAGAACTGAACAAAATGTGTAAGAACAAATAATAGTTTCAATTGTATTATATCAATCCATATTTGGCGAATTCCGCGGGATTTTTTAATGGTATGTTAAAAATTTGGCGAATCTCGCGTGCTTATACAACGATACCTTGTAATTTTCAAGGCGAAATAGGTCCTCATTAGCAATTATTTATAAATTTTAATTGGCGAAATGGGTCTTCACAAGCAACTATTTGTAAATTTTAATTGGTGAAATGGGTCCTCATATAATGTTGTTTTATAGTATTGGCGAATATGTTGGTGTTTTATGACATGCTCCCCGGGATTCCAGGCGAAAATATTGATCGGTCCATTGGAAACGCGTAGTCTATTATGGCGAATTTATTGCCTAAACATGCCTCGTAAAAAAAACTGTTGGCGAATGGACATGCATTCAACCGATAGTTCATGAAATCCAGGCGATTTGAACACTTTGTTGGATACCTAGAATTCGCCAATTTTGATTTGCCCGATTCCGAATTCACCAATTGTCGAAGATTCACCACTATAGTTATCCCTGACTTCTAGACTCCCCATGGGAGTACCTAGGATAGAATTTTTTAGGATTCTTAGGCATCTCATGGATACCATCGAGAATTATTCCCAATGGTGAAGGGTTATTGGCAAAGCATTCCATGGGTGGCGATGGAGGTGGTTGCGCCATTGGTAATATTGGTTGAAACCCAAGTGGAGTGGGTGGTGGGGTTAAAGCCCTATGAGTCCTAGTCCTATTGGGTGTTCAGATTTTTACGAATAGATCTGGATTTACAGAAGATCTAAGAATTCTTTCAAACCTTTCAAGTGAGAATGACCTGATTCACTCCAGTTTGTTCCTTCAGGCCCTCCTTCTAGCACCAGTTCTATTGATGGTCAAAATAACACAACGTTAAACAAAATATTTCTACTTTATTTCTCCTGAAAAAGATAACTAATCTAAAACCACCTATCTTCCAAGGTCTTTGTATTTAGTTCACATCATGCAGTTTGTGTCCTTCTACCAGCAGGCCCCTTGAATATTATGGTTGCATGGACTACTGAATGAAACAACACAATTGAGAACCAACTACAAAGACCTTGGAAGATAGGTGGTTTTAGATTAGTTATCTTTTTCAGGAGAAATAGAGTAGAAATATTATGTTTAATGTTGTTGTGTTATTTTGACCATCAATATGTTCAATGTATCTGTCACAAAAAAATGCATCTAAGATTCTGAGTCGCAACTATTTAAACCGGCAACGCATCTGATATTCTGAGTCATAATTGCTGAAACCTAAAATGCATCTGACATTTAAAACTATATTTGTGAACTCTAAAAATGCATCTGAAACTGTAAATCGCATCTGTGACTTTTTGTGACACATCTGATCTTTCACACCACATTTGCAGTCTAGAATGATGCATCTTCTTGTCACAAAAAAACTTTCAATCAACCAACAAAAAACTTAGAAGACTTACCATAGGATTTCATTATCTAAAACCTGATTTAGACTTGCAATTTTCTCACATTTAGGTTCATCCTTAGTTTTCTTAAATAGTGTCATAATTGCATTACTTAGATCATCCTTGGCATACTTAGGGAAATCCTTGTTCATAATACATTCTAGAGTTTAGGGTAGATAAATGATTGAAAACATTGCTTCAAATACGATTTCCCATGACATCATTTTACAATTTGTCCTTTATCCTCTTAGTGGAATTTCTTAAACTCGTCAGTCTAGTTTGAACTCAACCCAGTGGACCTATCACTTAGCCTTTCGGGTATTGATCCTCAAACATCATTAGCAATTTTAGTTGAAACCTTGCATCAAACTTTGTCAATTAGCGATTCATCCCTTAGTTTTTGACATATAGTTTGCATTATACCTTAGTTTTTGCATGTCATCATTTATACCAAGAAAATACCAAAAACATAGCTTAACTTTCATATCCTAGGTATTTGCATCTTAGATGCCATTCTCCTTTGAGCAAGTTCTAACTTATGGTCTGAACTAGATTATAAAAGAGACAATTAGAAATGGATCATTCACGACAACAGGATGACCTTTTTGATCCCACTAGTGAATTGAACCTCAATAATACACCTCCTCAGGATAATACCAATACTGCACACATTGGGTCAACCTCACAGAAACCTCCAAGATCTAATCCATATGGTAACCCATTTGAAAATTTCATCTTGAGATCTACGCCCAAGGTCATATCATGATTGAGGAAATTGAGGCAGTAGCCTAGGATCCTGAGGTCACTGCATTTGTCGATGAAATCATCATGCTTGACCCTAAAAAATTTCTAGCCAAACTAATAGAGGATGGGGTTGAATTACCACCTAGTTTTGACATAAACATGCTACAGGTTGTGCCTTCACCTAAAAATGTCTCTTGAACCGAAACCAGGGAACTATAACATGTACCATGCAAAATGTTACACCTTAAGTAATCCTCAATATACCTTTAGGAGGAACTACATAGAGTGCATCTACAATTCACACTACCCCAATACCCTCATTTTTCCCAACCTACATGACACAAGCTATCACACAATCGACTATAGTCCCTGTATTACAGTCAATAGCAAAACCGACGGGCACTAACCCATTTGCAACCTCGACAAACATAGTGAATACCTCTTTAAAGAATCTAAGTGGATGCAAATGGATAAGAGTCTCGGGTTCAGGACCCACGCCCATGGTTAATGTCCAGAGTACCACATATAGTCATGCTATCCCTCAAAACACTACTCCATAGGGACAACAAGGTATACATACCTCACCTCAGGTGAACACAGCACAACCAAGATTTCAAACAAATACCTTTGCACTTAACACACCACAACAAGGTATCCATGCACAACCTAGAGGTTTGAACATACAAGGACAACCCAACATGAATCCCTCATATATACAGATACCTCAAGTACATCAACAAATGCCTCAATACAACTATTAGGTATCTACACAACATGGGGTACCCAACAACACGAGTGATACATCAAACCCACAAGTGGATGCCTTAACTATGCAAATTCTTGCCTTACAGAAACAAATGGATAACATGCAAGTAACAAAAAAGAAATCATACAACATGTAGGACTTGCATCCCTATCCCTTTGATAGGACTATCTATATGTCGCCATTTCCCCAACATTACACAATTCTAAACTTTTCAAAGTACAAAGGGACAGGCAATCTGATAGAACACATCAGAGAATTTAGCATGGATTGTGTTGATATTGCATCAGCGCATACACACCTGATGAAGTTATTCCCTAGAACTCTCATAGGGCCTACACTTGAGTGGTTTTCACGATTACCTGGAGGCAAAAGTACATGGTCTGAGTTAGCCAATAAATTTGTGGACAACTATGCCTTTAACATTGAAAATGATATCACATTAACCACATTGTGTACTTCGAAACAAGAAGACAGAGAGACCTTTATCAAATATTTCCAGAGATGGAGAAATTTGGCGAGCCCCTATCAGATAGAGATACCTGAGAAGCAAAAGGTGGACATGTTTGTTAAAAACCTCCTAGAACCTTTAAAGTATCCCTTGCAAGTTCATTGTTGTGCTCACTTTACAGACTTACTGGAAAAGGGAACCATGATTGAAAAATCACTTTTCACTAAGGGCACCCTTAAATCCTCTAAGAGTACAAACAATCAAAACACGTTCAATGACAAAAACAAGTATTGCTCTCAAAACAAAAATGTCACAAATGACGGGGTTGTGGATACCAAAGTGGTAAACAAAACCGGTCTTATTGTCACTTTGAGAGGACCTAGAACACTGACAACTACACCACAAACCCCTACACCAATGGCCAATGCTATGTGAAACAATCAGGGACTAGGACAGCAAAGAACACCTAGGCAATACATTAGACATGAATACACTCCCCTTGGAGAACCTATTGAGTCCATACTGAAGAAATATGTCCAATCAAGTGTCATACAATTGCAAGAACCTACAAATTACGTCTCTAAATTTAAACCCTCATGGTGGGACGATAACGCTTTTTGTGAGTACCACCACAGTAAGGGACATAAAACATCATCTTGTAGACAACTGAAAAATATCATTCAGGACCTTATCGAAGAAAAGATAATCAAGATAGAGGGACAACAACAACACACTTCCAATAAAGATCACACGATCTACAAGAATCCCCTTCAAGACCATGGTTTAGGGAAAGCCTCTAGTTCAGGTACTAATAACACAACCAATTATGTAACTATGGACTATAACTACTTTAAAATCCTCCATCTTCGAGCTGTAGATGAACATGTCATACCATTATCATCAAGAAGACCCTAGAGTGTGTTGTAAAAACTCACAAAACTAAAATAACTTTACTTGCCCCTTCACCTCCTTAGTAGTCCCAAGCTAAAGGCCATTTCAACCTGCTAGATTAATTAGGAAAAGCCCCAGCATAGATATCCATACTCAATCTGCTACGCACATCACCAAAGCATAGGGCTATCATCGATAGGATGCTGAAAGAAACCATTGTCCCAGATATCCTCAACGTCAACTAATTTCAAGCTATGTTTGGATTCCTGGCAAGCTCTCATCATGTTACCTTTTTGGATAAAGACTATTCAACCCAAAACATGAACCATAATGACTCACTACACATTGAGGCCTTCATCCATCAAAATATGATCAAATGAGTTTTGATAGATGGCGGAGTAGGATTGAATGTTTGTTCCCTGAAATTGGTTAAGGCACTAGGTTTCTTTGAAGCATGTGTGGATAAGACAAAGAGCATAGTCATAAAAGGTTATGATGATTGATGAACAATTTTCCGCAGGCACCATAACACTTCCACTCCGAGTGGGACTAGTAATGTTGGATACGACTTTCCAATTTTTCGATCTGGAAATCCCTTATAACATTCTCCTTGATTGACAATGGATTCATGCTATGAAGGTCATTCCCTCCACATATCATCAATGCCTAAATTTTCCCTACAACGACACCGAGATTACAATCCAAGGTGATCATGATCCCTTTGAATATTGTACTAACCTATGAGAAGTCTCTCAATGTTAGGTGCCACTTAACCATGAAGCCTCAATGTCAAAATCGGCCAAGTACATTGACCCCTCAATGCTCCACAAGACATCTAAGGCCACTCAATCATCAACCTCCACATCCTCTGCTTCCACTGCTAAATCCTTAGACTCGGAGATCTAGATCCAAAGCACGGGATGCAAAGAATACAACATGAACACTACCTTTTGCATTACCACTATGCCAAAATCACCGAAGACATATGGAAAATCATGTTATAGCATCAAACCTAAGGTCCTAATTGATGTACCTCTTAAAACTATTTTCATAAAATGGGGAGACCTTGAAAAGGAAGATATTGAAGATATCTCTGACTGGATCTATAAAGAAAAATTGACACCACTTCCAGTACAAAAATATGGTAAAGGGATTTCAATGATGCAAGCAAAAGGTTATGATGGTACTAGTGGGTTAGGCTTAAAAAAAACTGGAAGAAGAGAACCCTATATACCCACTAAATGGGGAAAGAATCTTGGGTTAGGGTGGAAACCACTGAAGATTTGTTCCATTAAAACCAAATTTCCCTCAAATAAGGAAGTGTGTGCTTTTGAATGTATCAAGATATCGGAGGATTTTGATAATGAATTTTATGATGAAAATGATTCTAACCACTGGGAATGGGAATCTTATTCCTCTAGCACTTACGAACTTGATAATATTTTCCCTGATCTAGACACACCTAGCTCTAAGGTAGCCAACCGTATGAACCTTAACATCCGAGACAATACCTGAATCCTCACCTTATTAGCTTCTTCCCCATAATTTTTAAATACTGATGATGGCATCTCCCTAGTCTACTTATAACTAGTTGACTGGGACCAATAAGGTCCTATTGTTTTGGATACCTTTGAGAATGACGAAGCTCTTGCTAAGTTCATGGGACTAAGAGAAGGAATGCCACAAGGAAACCATAAAGTTGGCTTTGCTATAGAACTTGATGTGGAAACATACTTCGGGGAGACTTCATCACCCTCCAGTTACAAAAATAATAATAAAGAGAAAAAGGAAAGGTCTTTGGGTGAAAACTGTGAGGCACCCTCTGATCATAAAAAAGTAAAAACAAAGGACGTATCTAAAGGTGAAAACCTCTCTGAGGCACCTAAGGATGGAGAGTTGAACTTTCTCCCCATCACACAAGAGCGACCATCAATGCTAATTCAAGATACACAAGAGGTAAACATTGGAACACTTTAAGATCCTAAGATAGTGTTATTAGCAGTTTCCTTGACAGCAGAAGAAAAACCTGACTTCCAAGAATTCTTCATGCACAGCGCAGAGTTAATTTTTCCTAGTCATATGCCAACATGTCGGGGTTAGACCATGAGATAGTCTTACATCACTTTTCATTGCATCCAAATGCTAAACCGGTAAAGCAAAAACTTAGAAAAATGTATCCACAAATCACCTTGTTGGTCAAGATAGAACTAAAAAAACTTTTGTATGTTAGCTTCATTAGGTCTATTAATTATGCAGACTGGATCTCCAATCTATATCGGTCACAAACCCAAATGGGAAAATACACATATGTACTAACTTCAGAGATTTAAACAAGGCATGCCCTAAGGATGACTTTCCTCTTCTTAGCATAGACATGATTGTGGATCTTATAGCAGGATATGAAATGTTGTCCCCTATGGATGGCTTCTTTGGCTATAATCAGATATGTATTGCTCCAAAAGATCAATGTAAAATAGCTTTCACCTGTCCTTGGGGTACCTATTGTTGGAACATCATGCCCTTTGGGTTGAAAAATGCAGGAGCTACATACCAACAAGCAATGACTACAATATTTCATGACCTAATGTATACCTTAATGGAGGATTATGTTGATGATCTCCTAGTAAAGTTCTTAACTAGATTTGACCATCTAAAAGTGTTAGACAAAAAAATTCAACGACTAGAAGCCTACAAGGTCCATCTCAATCCAAAGAAGTGTGTCTTTGGGGTAAAATATGGAAAATTACTGGGATATATCATCTCACATCGAGGCATAGAAGTTGATCCCACCAAGGTAAAAGCCATAATTGACATGCCTCCACCAAAGAACATCAATCAATTAAGGACATTATAAGGAAGACTAAAATCTATTAGGAGATTCATAGCTCAACTCGTCAAAAAATGCCATCAGTTTCAGTACCTATTACATAAAGGGGTTCCTTTCATATGGACAGACAAATGCCAAGAAGCCTTTCAAAAGATAAAAGAGTATCTCCTAACACCACTTGTGTTGATGCCACCAATAAATGGGAAGCCTCTCATATTACATGTATCTACAACCACAACAGCACTAGGGGCATTACTTGCTCAAAATGACCACGATGAAAAGGAAAGAGCAATCTATTATATTAGCAGGACCTTGGTAGGGTATGAACTCAACTACACTCCTATCAAACGGGCCTACCTGGTAATGGTATTTGCAGCATGAAATTTAAGGCATTACATGTTGAACCACCAAATAAATCTGGTAGCAAAAATTGATCCACTTAAGTATCTTCTCAGTAGAGCAGCGATAACAGGGCACTTAGCAAAGTTGAATACGACACTCGATATTTAGAGTGCAAGGAAATCAAAGGACACGTAATAGTATATCAACTAGTAGACGCACCAACACAAGCAAAACATCCTCTCATAGCTGATTTTCCAGATGAGTCACCTTTTAGTATTGAGACAAGTATTGTATGGAAGATGTACTTCGATGGCTCCTATACCAATCATGGCTTAGGTGTTGGGGTACTATTTGTCACCCCACAAGGTGACAAAATACCAAAATAATTCAGAATAGCATTTCCTTGTACAAACAATATTACAGAATATGAAGCTCTATCGACAGGATTATGTATGGCGGTCAAGTGAAAAATAAAAAATATATAGGTCTTCAGAGATTCATAGTTAGTCATCAATCAGGTCAATGATGACTATGAGACAAAGGATTAGAAATTGACTCCCTATAAGAAAATGGTCACAGCTTCAAGCTTTACTTTTTCAACATTACCTTTTGTCAGATACCTCGCATACAGAACAAAGGAGAAAATGCCATGGCAACCACCAGATCACTCTTGGACATACCTAGCAATGTGTCACAATACGAGTTCTTAGTGGAATAGCTTTTGGTCCTAGATTTTAGTGTCCCAGAATCTGAAATGGTTTGTGAATTTGTTGGTCCTGAGTCACCTTGGTACCTAGACACTTACAATTACCTCCATTCCCAGATTCTACCAGAGAACTTATCCAATAACCAATGTAAGAACTTTATTTGAAAATCCTTCGATTACACCATCATCGGAGATACCTTATACCGACAGCCTTTGACAATACCCTACTTTGATGTCTCGATAACACAGAAGCATAAATTACTTTACGCGAAGTGCATGAAGTAATTTTTGGTGCCCACTCCAGTGGTCCTACCTAAAAAGATTATGCAGCTGGGATACTGTTGGCCGACTATGGAACAGGAGGCCTACCAATTTGTAAAAATATGTAGACAGTGTCAAGTTCATGGTGATCTCATGCATGCTCTAGCATAGGAACTAAGGCCCATCACTTCACCTTGGCCCTTTGCTCAATGAGGACTTGATCTTGTGGGAAAAGTTCACCCCACTTCCTCAAATGGCCATAAATTCATCATAACTGCAATAGAATATTTTACCAAATGGGTAGAGGCCATCCCCCTTACCTACATCACTGGCAACCAAATTGCAAAGTTTATTCTTAATTATATCATTTTTGGCTACGGTCTCCCATATTCCATAACCATGAACAATGGTCGTACCTTCAAAAATCAAGACGTTCATGAACTATGTGAACAATTCCATATCCAACACCATTTTTTCACTCCCTACTACCCGCAAGGCAACGGTCAAGCTGAGGCATCCAATAAAACCATCATTAAAATCCTTAAGAAAATCATCAATGACGTTGGTCGTGACTGGCACATCCAACTTAACCTTTCCTTATGGGTATATCGAACTAGCATTTGTACTCCCACTGGCACCACTCCATTTTCCTTAGTATTTGGTTCAGAGGCTATTCCCCCCATTGAGGTTGAAGTCCCCTCTCTCTAAGTCTCCAAGAAAGGGTTAATCAATGATGAAGAGTACAGAATATCTAGGTTGCATGAGCTAGGATTATTGGATGAGAGAAGATAGAAAGCACTAACCCAATTACAAGCATATCATAACTGTCTTTGCAGAAGATACAAAAAGAGGGTCTTGGTTAGACATTTTGACATTGGAAACCTTGTACTAATGCAGAATCCTAAGAACTAGGCAGACCGAGATAAACCTGGTAAGATTGAGCCCAACTAGCTAGACCCTTATGTCATCACAACTTCCTTCGGTTCGGGTGCATATCAGTTGTCGACTCCAGAGGGAGAACCATTATCTAAGCCTATAAACAACTTGCACCTATGCAAGTTTTACACATAACTTCAGAGACCTCAGTCAAAATCAAAAAAATACAAAAAAAATGAAAAAGTGAAAAAAAAAAAAAAATAGTAAAGAGAAATAATCCATCCAATAGTGAAAACCATTTCAATGACACTTTGGATAAGTACCATGGTGAAAACCTGGCAAATAGGCACAATGTGTAAGATAATCTTTGCTTCGTCATCTATTATCACTCCACATGATCTTTTCAACTTCACCCATGTAAATATACATGTCCCTCTTTCATTCCACCACACCCACAATAAGAGTAATTGCTAGTCCTCTAGCTTGAAATTGGTTGACGCTTGTGGCATACCACATAGAGTCCATCTTTCCATCCAATCCCACACAGTACCTAACTGGGGGAAAATACCTCACCCATTCTTGGTGGAATAAACCTCTAGCTCTTCAGGACCTAACACATTGGGAAAACACAAAAACATTCAGAAGACATGTCAAAAACACAAAACATTCAAAAAATGTGTCATAAACACAAAAACATTCAAAAAATTTCAAAAATCCTAAAAAAAATTACAAAAAAAAAGTCAACATTTGTCATATCTATCTTTGTCCATGTCGAACTACATTGCCTCTATGACTAGACGTAGGAAAAGCCATCTATCGATGTGCCCTCGAGGCATTAGGTCAATCTCTCTAGGTTTTTCAAATATCACACAATAAAATCATGACTCAATTCTTTGTCCATCAAACAAAGTCAATGGTCATGTCGAACTACGAGAACTCTATGTGTACAACATAGGAAAGGTCATCAATCGATGAGCCCCCAAGGCCGCACTAGGTCAGTCCTTTAAGGTTCATCACATTCACTATCACACACACCAGATATCTTCAAATAAAGAAAATCTTTTTTAGTCAGTCCTGTCAGTCAAAGTCTGGTCAAACTACATGGTCTTTGCGTGTACAATGTAGGCAAGGCTTAAAATCCCCTGAGGCCCCTAGGATAGGTCATTAGGTTAGGTTCTAGGTCAAAATCAAAAGTGATGCACAATCCAACTAGGTAGAAATCAAATCAATCATCTAAGGGTCTTCAAGAAGTGTCCTTGACATCAAACTCTTTTTGTCAAAGAATTTATTTAGGAGATGTAGTTCCTAAATGAACATCAAATCTATCAAATCTAGCACTTACGAGTCTTCAAGATGTGTCATTGATGTCATACTTTTTCTTGTCAATTGTGGGTCTTCAAGATGTGTCCTTCTTGACATCAGACCCTATCATGTCATCTATTCAAGATGTGTCCTTCTTGAATCTCAATCTTGACAATGATCCAGTTTGGCATTTCAATCTTCTTTAGGATGTCCCCTTCCTAAAGAATGACCAGTCAAATAAACAAAGATCTGACACACATGTCTTGACAAGCATTTTCATTTATTTTTTAATGATTCGATATGACCACATGACTAGCTATCTCAACGATGTCCTATCATGTATATAGAGAAGTGACAATGTTACTAGAGCATATTTTGCTTTTTTGACTGATTGTCTTATCTTTTTTTTTATATGACCATGTGACTACCTATCTCAACAATGTCCTATCACAAGACTTAGAGAAGTGACAATGTTACTTGGCCATATCTTTCTTTTTGATATGCCATGTTACTAGCCACCTCAATGAGGTCCTATCATGGATTTAGAGGAGCAATAATGTTTCATGCACATATCTTATCTATTTGAAATTATCATGTTACTAGCCACCTCAAGGATGTCCTGGCAATAGGATTGAGAGGAGCAATGACGTCTCATGATGATTGTCTTATATTTTTTAAGTTCTCATGTCACTAGCTACCTCAAGGATGTCCTAGCAACAAGATTTAGAGGAGCAACGATGTTTCATGATACATTTTCTTTGGTTTGATGCTTGTGGTTTGTCTCGAAAAAAAAACTAGGAACAATTGGGTTTCTTAGTATGAGTCACAATAATCCTTGTCTACGATTGTTGGTTTTCGGAAAAAGTACGACATTGCACACCATTGGTCTATCTCATATCATGGTGTTTCTTGACTATTGCAATAAACTGACCAATAATGACTCAAATGCAAATTCTTAGTATAATGACAGCAAAGTAATGACATATCTTTCTCTCACGCTAACATTCATCATTTTCAAACTAACATTCTTCTTCCATCTCATCAACATAGTATACTATGACACATAAAAAAATCATTTGCATTCATTATAGCATTAGAGCAACATACATTTTACATACATTTTGCATAAAGAAATAAAAACATTAAAACATCATCATATACATTTACATAACATGATATATATATATATAACACAATGCATACAATGACTATATATCATAAACTCATATGCATCCATTACATCATAAATCAAGTGCATCAATCATAATTAAAAGAATACATCATCATCACATAAGCATGAATCATAAATTAATCATTTGTACATCACATAAATAAACACATCATATAATCACCACCAAAAATACATCGCATATATATCTCAAAATGTGTCACGAGTACAATATCCAAGAGGTATCTCAAAAAAAAATCAAAATGGAGCTCGTAGGCTCTATAATCATATACAGTGTCTACAATAAATAATAATATGTCTTTAGGTTGCACTACCACTACTCTGATGAGGAGAATGTAGGGGTGACTGACGTGGAGTGCCTGATGAATGTTGTGCAAACGGGGGCCTATCATATGGTCCTAGCATGTGAGGACCTACCACTCCACCATAGCTTTGTGATCTATTGTGGGACCGTCGGCTTTGTGATCTACTGCTAAGTGCCTGAGAGGCATTGGGAGCCTGTCTCTCAGGAGGTACCTCCTGCTCATACAAATCTCTATAATACCACTCTTGCTCCCCAACTCTCACTAACTCATGAGCCATTTCTGCAATCGATCTAGTGCAAAGAGTGGAAAACTCTGTAAATCTCTGCTCAGTCTCCTATCTATGGGCTACCGCTTGATCCCTCTCCTGATATGCGATATCCCTCTCTAGCCTCATTTCATCTCTCTACTATCACAACCCTCATCTTCTCCTCGAGAGATGCAACTCTGGCCCTCAAATCAGCCACCTACTGATCTACATGACCCTCCTCCTACATGGGTCTCTCCTCCTCCTCTCCATCCCAGCCCTCCACAATCCCATCCTGAAACTCTCTCTCCTCATCTACCATATCCTCCTTAGGATAGTCCTCTACATCCTCATATCCTTCTTGTAATAACTCTAGGGCATCCCTCACAACCTCCTCCTCCCCACCAATGATCCCCTCCATCCCACAAACTACCTCCTCTTTGTCGACCTCCTCTTTTCCCACCTCCTCACCGGAAACCTCTTCCTCTCCCTCCCCCTCGACCTCATGGATAGGTGACAATGCTCTACCCTGATCTTTACCACCTCGTCAACCACCCCTCCCCCTCCACCTCCTCCTCTCCCATCATCTCCTCCACCTCTATTGCCTCTACCACCTCCTCAACCACCACGTCAACCTCATGGACCGATACCTCAGTGCTCTACAAGTGTTAGCTGATTAGGATATGTATATGGCATAGGCATATGTTGTGTCCACCATGCATCATATGTTGTTTTCATCCCAACATCTGTGACCCCACCTCTCCAACCCCACTATAATGGTTGTAGGGCATCTATATCTACCTATGTGGTTGCTACAGGAACCATGGGACCCCATAGAGGAACTTCCCAAGAAGAGCGAGCAAACTCAACTCGACCCTGCAACACATCCTAAACCTCCTTGAACTATTGAAGCACTCTTTCATGTAGGTGTCTCTCAATAATATGCACAATCACAATAGTCCTCCCAATCAAATACCGTGTTTGTCAACAAAATGGCAAGTGTCGATCCTCATCTCTCCAGTAAGCATAGTCCATGTAGGGTCTCCAAATGAACTGAACAAGTGTATCAATAGCATGTCTCCAGTATCCAGTATCCCCAACATGTGATTGAGTAATGCTCCCAGCATATCTAAACACATAGGGTGATTGATCATCTAACTAGTGGATGAATAGTAGACAAAAGATAGCGATGTGCTCCCACGCCCAGATCATCAATAATGTGGTTCCATAGCTTATAGACTACGCCTCTCTATAGGCTATGTCATGTAGATGAAAGTACAACATCACCAGAGTACAGGGGCCCCATGCATATACGACTTGTCTCTCCAACATCCCAACCAACATTTCACCCCAACCCATAGGGAACCCATGCCCTCGGTGGTCAGGGAGAATAATCCCAACAATCAACGTACAAAACAAACAATCAATCCTCTCATATCTATTTTCCAATACATGCCATCGGATCTCATAATGCTCTATACCCAGCTATTTGATATCATCATATACATAAAATTGGGTAATCTCACTGTACCCCCTCTATGTATCATACTGCACCCTCACTCCACTGATCGATAATCTAGGAATTTGGTACACATCCTCTAATGTAACTATCGCCTCTCCTGTGGGTAGATGGAAAGATGAAGTCCCTAAGTGCCACTGCTCAACAAGTGCAGTAAGCATCCCTTGGTTTTCTTGAATGTTGGGCATAGTTGTAACATGATGTAGACCAAGATGCCATATCAATTGTTGCTCTACACTGCTCAGATGATCTCGCAATCTATAGGTAGTTGGTCTCGACTCTCAAGTGTATATCAAATCCAAAACAACTTGCAAATACACAACACAATATCAGCATCAAAAACACGAAACTAATAAACATGCATCATTCAAAAGACGAAGAAAATTTTACGCTTCACAAACTCAAAAAATATAACAGCCAAATGTGTCGTTCTATTTTTACAAATGTGGTGCACAATGCAAATGCGTCATTCCATTTAACAGATGCATCACTGAAAGAAAATGCAACATACAATCTAGCAGATGCAACTCATAAATACATATGCGTCACAAAAAATACAAATGTGAATCAAAATAACACATGCATCATTTTATCTATCAAATGCAACTTAAGAATGAAAATGTGGTTCACTAATCTATAGATGCATTGATTGACAAAAAAGGAAAAATAGGCCCTCACATGTTTCAGTAAATGCGTTGTATCATAGACAAATGCATCCGCATTTGTGGTGCACATGAAGCGACGCATCTAAAAAATAAATTTTAACTGCCTAAAAATACATGAAAATCAAAATTTCAAAAGATGGATTTGGGGTACATACCAGCTCTCTTGCGTCGGCTGGCTGTCGAAAGGTCCAAATTCGATATCCGTGATTCTCGGTGTAGGGAACGGGAGACATTTTCGGAATGAGCTCTAGAGAAAATCTCAAGTTTTCTATCTCTAACGGTGCAAAATGAATTCACTTCTACCCAATCTCTATTTATACCTAGGGGTTTTTAGGGTTTTCTTGGAACCCTAATGTATAGGACACACTATTTTGACATTTCCAAAGACCATTTCATTCCTTAAAACTTGTCGAAACTGATTTCTTTCGCCACCATTGAACTTCTAGCTATCCAATTACCTAATCGAGATAATTTCAAAAAAATTCTGAATTTTTCAAAAAATCGTCAATTTTCTCGAGGGGAAATACCTTTACCTATTTCATATCGGGGCGTGACTGGGGAATTTTATTCGTAATTCTTTGACACAAATTCCGAAATGACATTATGTCAAAGAGGGGCAAACTGTAGACACAAAAAAATTGGCTTAAGCTTGCGACTACATTTTTTCATATATTCAAGATACCCGTGAGATGATTAAATGATCTTATTCAATTAGTTATAACTTAACATTCAAATTCCTCTAATTAATTTAAAAGTCCTAACCATTTAATTAATTCATTTTATTATTCTTCTAAATTGATTAATTAAGTAAATTACATTAATTTATCTTAATTGTGTCGCTAACTAGTTTTAATCTCTTCTTTTGATTAGTTAAATAAGTTACATTAATTTATTTAATTACGTCATTTAATTCATTATCCTTCTTCTAGTTAATTAAATAAGTTTCTTGAATTTGTTTAATTACATACCATTTAAATTAACTTCATTATTCTTCTTTTACTTAATTAAATAAGTTTTCCTAAATTTATTTAATTACACACCATCTAATTAATCTAACCTATTCTTTTAATTAAATAAATTTTCTAAATTTATTTAATTAAGTCATTCAAATTAAATCATATTGGTGATTACTATGGCAACCAATTTTTTGGGGTGTATGAGCTCTGCTAGGGTTTTTTGTTTTTTGCGGTAATCCTTGGCCCCTCTTGCGTCATATTGCACCTACTGCGCAGGAAAAATCCTCTCATTGAGTACGGTCGCATTTAGTGTGGTTTTAGGGGTTTATTATGCCTTCAACTGGCTCTAACCCAGCAGTTCATGCTAGTGTTAATAGTTTCTCAATGGAGTTCAATGGCTCCTCCTCCAAACAAACGTCCTCAAAAATTTGTTCTGAAAGTCTTTCACGAGGTAAGAATTTTGATGCCCCAGTTGATGTTATTTTGCCTTTACCAAATTTTGATTCTACTTGTCAATGGCTTGAATAACACACCCTTGTGGGTTATTTTGTTGGGAGGACTCCCCCTGGAAGTGTGCTGAAAGAATGGGTTAGCAAGGCTTGGGCCCCTCATGGGGTCCGCCTTGATATGGTCCAAAACTTGACCAAAGGTTTTTTCTATTCCGCTTTGCGGAAGTTAATCATGTCCAGGCTATTTTAGGTCATGGGCCCTAGTATGTTAGGTCATCCTTGTTGGTTTTTCAAGCATGGACCCAATATTTTTTTTTCTTAGACAACACCAAAATGTGGGTCCTTATCTGGATTGAGTTCCCCAGTCTACCTTTGCCTTGTGTGCCCTTCTTGCAGCACATTGCTTCCTCTCTGGGGAGGGTTGTTTGTATTGAACCCGATAGGATTTTCCAAGCCTGGCCGTGGAAACGGGTCTGTGTGGAGGTGGACCTATCCAAGGATTTGAAAGAATCTGTGGACATTCAAATAGGAGCTATTAGGCACACCCAGAAAGTCACGTATTTCAATCGGCCTAACACGTGTTATCAATGCCAGTCAACTGACAACAAGATCAAGGACTACCCTTCGACAGTGCCTTGTACACCATCCTTGTCATGAGATTTTAACAAGCCTCATTAGACGAAGCCTTCTACTAAGGTTGAATCAAAGTGGACCACGGTTACAAATCGAAAAAATAAGCCAACTGGTTCTGGGTCAGCCCCTAAGGCCTTCTAACCACCCAAAGTTATTTCAAACCCTTCAGAGAAGGGAACAGTTGCTCCTTTTGGAGCTACTACTATTTCGGTGCAACCCAAGTCAAAGGCGACGCCTCAACCTGCAGTTGTTATGTTTGCTCAGCCAAATATCATTCTTGCAATGGGGGCTCAACGACAGTCTTACAGTCTGTCTCCACCGCCTGAAGAAGGAGAATATGTGCCAGAAAAGCAGAGGTTTTCACCCCCTATTCAGATTGGTTCAGTTCCATAGGATTTCTTGAAGAACAGTTTATCTTCCTTGGTTGAGGAGGAACTGGACTCCAAAAGAATGGAAGAGTTTCATCCATGAATTTTCTTTCATGGAATGTTTTAGGTCTCACCGACCTCTCCAGAAAGTATTATGTTAGAGATACCTTATAGAAATACTTAGGTGTTGAAGTGCTTTATCTCCAAGAAGTTAAAATTTTAGGGTTTTTGCTTGCCTCGGCTTGTCGTTCTATTTGGCCAGCCAGTGCTATGTTTTGCACCTTGCATGAAGTTTGGTGTGGCAGAGCCATCACTCTTTTGTCCCCACGTTTTCATTCTTATGTTGTAGATCATGGGACTGATCCTTCTCAATGGATAGTCTGGGTTCTCCTTAATATTGATAATCATTCCTTCGGGATTATTAATTTCTATGACTCTAATGATGTTGTAGAGCGCTCTTTTCTTTGGTGCTAGATTGTTGATTCTTTACTAGTCACCACCTAGTTACTCTGCAGGGATTTTAATATGGTCAAGGTGGCATATGATAAGGATGGCACCTTTCCCTTCCGTTGGGTAGCTGGTGAACGAGAGGCATGGTTTTACATGTGTAATAAATTGGGGCTTTTTGATCCCAATATTGGTTGCCGCCATTCTCATTCCCTATGGCACACTTGGTGTAATTATAGGGTTGATTCTGACAGAGTTTTTAAAAGCCTTGATCATTCCATGATCTCAACTCAATCTTTTTTTTCTTTTGCCAGCTCTACCTTGCCTGTGAAGTCGTTAGTGGATGTGACTCTATCTGATCACTTCCCAATTTATTTTTGTATTAAATGGACGTCTTGTTAGCCTCACACATGTAAAACTCAATTCTTTTTTAACACGCCTTTCCTTTGTCACAAGCCCACTCTGGCCTACATTCGTCGAGTGTCGAATTTGGAGTGCAAACCAGTCAGCTAGATAGGCTAGATTACCTAGTTGAATAATGCCATCACTCATACTGCTCGATTCTTGCACATTTATGGCCATTTTTCATCAGCGATCCTATGAGGCTACCACTGCTGACTTGTGTGCAACTATGAAGGCTTTGGCGGCCAGCCCTTTTTCCCCATCGCATCAAGTCAGGGTGGTAGAATTAAGGCACAAAAAGCAAGTGGCTAATAATTATGCTGCCAGAGGAGCGCAAATCAAAGTTCAATTGCATTGGCTTAAGGTTGGTGATCGTGCCTCCAAAGAATTTTTTTGGCACTCCATGTCAGGCACTCATCCCTAGGCATCAAAAAAATTAAGGATGGTACTTGGGTGCTCTTTGATCTCCCTGACATTCTTTAGGCTTTTATGCACCATTATGAGCAAGTTTTCATTGCACAGGACTCCACGCCTATGTGACAGTCAGCCCTTCAGGACTACCTTGCTATGGTACCACATAGGCTTTCTTTAGCTCAGAAAAAAAATTGTGATCAATTATTGACTATTGATGATCTCAAGGAAGCCTCTTTTTCTATGGTTGATGACAAAGCTCCTGGGATTGATGGCTTCCCTTGTGAATTCTACAAATCCCTTTGGGACTGTGTTGGGCATGATCCACATCATGTCTATATTGAGGCTTTTCAAACCAACTCTCTAGGAAATTTAATAAACAAGGGCAATATAAAGTTCATACCTAAGCCTGGTGATCCGAAGGATATCTGCAACTAGAGGCCCATCACGCTTCTCAATGTCTTAAAAAATCATTGTCAAGGTTCTGGCTCTGAAAATCTGCCATCTCTTGCCTCAGATTCTATGCCCAAAGAAGACTGACTTCATCAAATTCGGGTTTATTCTGGATAATATTATTGTTGTTTGGGAAGGCATGGAGTGGGCATGACGATCAAATCAAAAAGTTGTATTCATCAAAATTAACTTTGCCAAAGCCTATGACCACATTGAATGGCCTTTCATTCTTGGGATGCTGCAAGATTTTGAGGTTTGGGCCCAATTTCATCCAGTTTTTTTGTATGCTTTTTGTTGATGTATTAGCTTGCATAACCATTAATGGCCGCCAATCTTCTACTTTTGGTCTTTTTCTCTCAATCCAGCAGGGGTGTCCTCTCGCCCCCTCTTTGTATGTGCTTGCGGCTAAGGGCTTTGGATACCTTCTGGCCCATGTTGTCTCTTAGCAGCATGTCAAATGGACTCTTCTCCCGAACTCTCAGGAGCAACTTGTTAATGGCCACTTTGTGGATGATTCCTTTCTCACTCTCTTGGAGGAAGAAGAATCAATCACTGTTTCCCTTGATTGTCTCAACACTTTCTGCCTTGCCTCCGACTCTGCCATTTAATGGAACAAGACCTTATGTTATAGGCTGTTAGATTTTCTAAGGCAGATATCTAAAAGCTAAATGCATATTTTATCAAATAAACCAAAAATAAAACACACAGAAAAAATAACACAGAGAATTTAACGTGGTTCACCCAATGTGGGCTACATCCACCAAACTACAGCCATCCAATGTTTTTATTAACCAGTGTAAAACCCTATTACAATATCATGAATAATCACATTTCTTTATCATACTGTAACTCTATCCCAAACCCTTTATAAATTAAGGTTATACAAAATCAGGGTTTTTTCCCTTTTTGTGATTTTTCCCTTTTTTGGTAATTTCGTGAAAAAGCAGGAGGAAAATGACCCCGACGAGGATACATGAAGAGTGTACAGTATATAATGATCAGTCGCCACATACCAACAATCTCCCACTTGGAGACTGATCAAGCTCCACACCAAACAATCTCCCACTTGGAGACTGAACCTGGACAACACCACTGCACTTATAGCTCCCACTGGAAATAAGCACCTTGGACCCTGCTGCTTTCTTATACTTTAATTCAACCTTGAAGGCCAACCAAAGCTGAAGAGGAGCTCAGTTTCTCCCTTATCATCGGCTTAGTAAACATATCCACTGGATTTACATCTATATGTACCTTTTCCAGCTTTACCTGTCCATCCTCTAACACTGACCGAATGAAATGATACCTCAACTATATGTGTTTGGTTTTAGAGTGCAAGGCAGAATTATTTGCAAGATGTATAGCACTCTGGTTGTCTGTGAACAATTAATTTTCAGCTTGTTGTTTTCCCAACTCTTCCATGAAAAATTGCATCCATATCATCTCCTTTGCTGCCTTTGTGGCAGCTACATACTTTGCCTCTGTGGTGGATAAAGCAACCACCTTTTGCAATCGAGAAATCCAACTTACTATTGTCCCACCAACAGTAAATACATAACCTATGGTACTCCGCCTGGTATCGATATCCCTTGCCAAATCTGAGTCAACATAGCCTTTTAAATCTGTATTAGAGCCCTCAAAACATAAATGTTTATCTGATGTATCTCTCAAATACCTGAGAATCCATTTCACTGCATTCCAATGCTTAATTCCTGGATTACTCATATACCTGCTAATGACTCCTACAACATGTGCAATATCTGGTCTCGTGCATACCATGGCATACATTAAACTACCTACAGCTGAAGCATATGGTACCTTAGACATTTTTCCTTCCTCCTCTTGTGTCTTTGGACACATATCCTTAGTCAATTTGACATGACTGGGCAAAGGTGTGCTGACAGCTTTTGCATTCTCCATGTGAAATCTCTGCAACACCTTTTTAACATAATCAGCCTGAGATAAAAACAATTTCTTATTTTTCCTATCTCTTGTAATCTTCATACCAAGGATTTATTTTGCTGCCCCCAAATCCTTCATAGTAAATGAATTTGCTAACTGTTGTTTTAACTCCTTTATGTGATCCATGTTAGACCCCGCTACAAGCATATCATCAACATATAAACATAAAATAATGTAGCTATCTTCACCTAGCATCTTAAAATAAACACAATGGTCTGAATTACACCTGTTGTAACCTTGCTCAGCCATAAAACTATCAAATTTAAGATACCATTGTCGAGGTGCTTGCTTCAAGCCATATAAGCTTTTCTTCAATCTGCACACTAGTTTCTCCTTACCTTTGACCTCAAATCCTTGTGGTTGTTCCATATAAATTTCCTCTTCCAATCACCATGGAGAAAGGCATTTTTAACATCAAGTTGTTCTAAATGCAAATCTTCAACAGCCACAATACTTAACACAGTACGAATAGAGGTCATTTTAACAACTGGAGAAAATATTTCATCAAAATCAATACCTTGTTTCTGTGCAAATCCCTTTACAACTAATCTGGATTTAAATCTTTTCTTACCTCCATCCTCCTCTTTCATCCTATAAACCCATTTGTTTGCTAAAGCCTTTTTACCTGCAGGCAACTTGCATAATTCCCAAGTTTGATTTTTCAGCAAGGAGTCCATTTCTTCTTCCATTCCATGTTCCCACTGAACCTTGGTATCCACCTGCATAGCTTCATGATAACATTATGGTTCACCAGCATCAGTCAATAAAATAGAGTACAAAGAGGGAGAAAATATTTCTGGAGGTCTACTTAACCTTGAAGATCGTCTAACATTCATTGGAGTTTGTGGTATTTCTTGTTGTTGTTGTTGTTGCGGAGCATGAGGATCCACTGAAACTTCATTGTTTGGAGTATCATCCAGCACTGCATAATCATTTTCTTTCTTCTCATGCTGCTGCAACTAATCTTTGTACAACACTTTCTCATTGAATATGGCATCCCTGCTTCTCACAATTTTCTTATTTTCAAAATCCCAAAGCTTATAACCAAATTCATCAATGCCATATCCAACAAATATACATTTCCTTGATTTTGCATCAAGTTTGGTTCTATTTTCATAATCTACATGTGTAAATGCTTCACAACTGAAGGTTTTTAGAAAAGAATAACTCACCTTCTTACCTTTCCATGTTTCCTCTGGAATACCACAACCCAAAAGATTAGATGGACCTCTATTAATTAAATAAACAGCAGTGTTTACAGCCTCTGCCCACATGTTTAAAGGCAACCCAGCATGCAATCTCATAGTCTGTGCATGCTCCATTATTGTTCTATTCATGCGCTCAGCCACTCCATTTTCCTGTGGAGTCCTTGGAACCATTTTCTGCCTACGAATACCATTAAAAGAACAATAATCTTCAAACTCTTTACTGCAATACTCACCACCATTATCAGATCTGAGACATTTTAACTTTTTACCTGTCTCATTCTCAACCAAACTTTTCCATTTTTTAAAAGTTTAAAATACATCAAATTTCTGCCTAATGAAATAAATCCATACCTTCCTAGTTGCATCATCAATGAATGTGACATAATAATGAGAGCCACCGAGAGAAGATACCTGAGCTGGTCCCCTTACATCCATATGCACAAGCTCCAATTTCTCATCTTTCTTTTGTTTCCCATCCTTGAGAAAACTAACTCTCTTTTGTTTTCCATACACACAATTTTCACAGAAATCCATATTAACACATTTTAGACCTGGTAAAACATTCTTTGAATGAAGTACTTTCATACCTTTTGCACTCATGTGCCCAAGTCTGTTATGCCATATTGTTGATTCAGAATTCGCAGCAACTATCTGATTTTCTTCCTATTGAACTGTAGCAACTGTTCTTGAACATTGATTTTTATCTGCAATAGCTAAAGTAGAAGGAACAGTATGACCTGTGCAAAGATATAAGGTGCCTACTTTCACACCTTTTTCTACTACTAAGGCACCTTTTGTAACCTTCCAGTTTTTATCACTAAATGTAACAACACAACCTTCATCATCTAGTTGCCCTACTGAAATTAAACTTCTTTTTAGCTTTGGAACATGCCTTACCTCATGTAGTAGCCAATGATTCCCATTCTGTAACTTAATCTTGATGCTTCCCTTTCCAACAATCTGATAGGGTTCATTATCTCCCAAATAAACCAGCCCAAAATCCCCTTGGACATAATCAAGAAAATAATTTCTATGGGGTGTAGCATGAAATGAAGCCCCTGAATCTAATACCCAAGAATCATCAACATTGTCAAGAGAAAGAATTAAAGCATCCTCATCAAATTTATTACTTACCACATTTTCCTCTTTATTTTCTTCCTTTTCATCTCCTTCTTTATTTTTTCGAGACCAACAATCTTTCTTTAAATGACCTGGCTTATCACAGTACCAGCAATCCCTCTTGTCTCTAGATTGGGACCTTTTGTAACTTGATTTTCCTCGTGACTTCCCATGGCTTCCGAAATTGTTTCTTGTCTCTTTTGTTCTACCCCTGCTTTCTGCATTCAAAACACTGCCTGATGTGGATGTTCCACCTGAGCTTTTCCTACGAATTTCCTCACTCAAAATAACACCAACAACATCATCAAAATTCAATGTATTTGAACCAGAAACAAAATTGCTGACCGCCATTACCAAGCTATTCCAACTTTCAGGCAAAGACCACAGAATCAAAAGAGCCCTAACTTCTTCATCAAAGTTAACTTTTACAGAAGTTAATTGACTGGTAACTGTATTGAACTCGTTTAAATGATCAGTAACTGACCCACCTTCTACCATTTTCATATTAAATAAATGCTTCATAAAAAATACCTTATTCGAAGCGGAAGGATTTTCATATAACTTTGCTAGGGTTTCCATCAACTCTAGAGTTGTCTTTGCTGTTGTAATATTGAATGCCACTGATTGTGCTAGGCATAAGCGAATACTGCCAAGTGTCTTTCTATCCAAAATATCCTAGTCCTCATCCGACATTGCTGTGGGTTTCTTGGTTTTCCCTTCCAATGGCCGCCATAAATCCTTTTGATAGAGATAGTCCTCCATCTGCATCTTCCATAACTGATAGTTTTGCCCATTGAACTTATCAACCTTCAACTTACCCTCATCTGCCATTGCTCCAACTTAACCATGATACTCCCACTCAACCGTGAGACTGTCCTACAGATGATAATCGAAAACAACCCGCTTTGATACCACTTGTTAGGTTTCCTAAGGCAGATATCTAAAAGCTAAATGCATATTTTATCAAATAAACCAAAAATAAAACACACAGAAAAAATAACACAGAGAATTTAATGTGGTTCACCCAATGTGGGCTACATCCACCAAACTACAGCCATCCAATGTTTTCATTAACCAGTGTAAAACCCTATTACAATATCGTGAATAATCGCATTTCCTTATCATACTGTAACTCTATCCCAAACCCTTTATAAATTAGGGTTATAGTGGCTTCAAAACTATAATTGGAAGTGGATTGGGCACGAAGAAATATTTCATTTTTTGGGCATCCCTTTTTCCTTCTAGGCCTCTCCTAGGGAGCTTTGGCAAGCTATGCTCTCTAGGGTTGAGAAGAAGCTTGCTTACTGGATTACCAAGCCTCTTTCTTTGGCTGAAAAATTCCAAGTGTGTTCTAAAATTTTGGTTGCCACTCATGTTTACTACTCTTCTTGTTGGGCTCCCTCCAAAGCTGTCTATGGTAGGCTGGAAAAGTTGCTCTGAGATTTTCTATGGGCCTCCTCTGAAACTCGCAAGAGTTTCCATCGTGTTGCTTGGGAGTATTGTTGCCTCCCCAGAGATTTTGGAGGGCTTGGGCTACTCTCCACTCAACGACAAGGGACTGCTCTATGTTAAATGGATTATCTAGGCCCTCACCAGAGATGAAGCTTGGAAGATTCTCCTCAGGCATTGTATTCATTTCATTTTTCTTGTTCACAGACCCGCCTGGAAAGGAATGGACTTCCAAACCCTCTTGGTTATGAAGGAGCTTATTCAAATTGTCGAAAATTTTGTGGCCAAAAGCCTTTAGCGTGTCTGGAAGGCTGTTAAGCCTTGGCTCTGATGGGTTGGGGTTGGATTTCGTGATGGGATTTCACTCAATCAGCAAAATATTTGGTGGTCTCTTTTTCTTGTGCATAATGGTCAGCCTTTTGCTAAATCGCCTTGGCTTAAAGCACTCAGATTTCACAGAAAGGGCATTCAGTCCCTACAACAGGTCTTCCATTGACCCACTATGTGCATTATGCAGTTGGATGCTTTTAAGGCCTAGCAAGGACTTCAAAACCAAGATCGCAACACTTTCGACAATCTGGTGAGTGTCATTCCAGCAGAAATGTTTCACAAAATTGGCATTCAAGGGAACAAACCTTGGTGGAAAGACTGGAAGTGGTTTCTAGATACTCTTCTTAGGAGCTATAAGTTGCGGCTTGGCTATAGGTGGATTTCACCCCATTTTCTAATGATCAACAGTTTGAACCAGAGGTGATTTCCTCACTCCTCTGCTCATGTTTGGCAAAAGATATTTGCTGCCACTTGGTCTGCAAGTGTTAATCTGAAGCTGGCCCACTTTGCTTGATGTATTCTTTTCCAAGGCTTGCCTGTGGGTTCTCGATTTTTACACTTGGGGGTCCAAAACCCTTGTTGCCCTTTTTGTGGGCAACCTGAAAGCTTTAAGCATCTTTTCTAGTTTTGTCCCAGAGCTCAACAACTTTGGACTTGGATTCATGACTTCTTCTGGCCCTTTCGACTGAAACCTTTCTCTTGGAATATGGTTCTACTGGGAGATCCACCTAGGATCCCTGCTAAGTTCTCCCATCTTTGGCACACTTTTAGGGTGGAAATCCTCTTCAACATTTGGAAAGATAGAAATTTCTGCATATTTTCTCATTCTCAAATGGATATTAATGTCTCTCTATGCTAAAGTTATTATTTGCTCTAATGCTATTTTATAGATATAGGTGTAAGCTAACAAACTTGCATTGGAGGTGGCTTACCTTCAGGTTCTCTTGAATCACTGGGGAAATGCCTCATGCAATTTGGCTTAGGTCCCTAACTCGCCCTCCTCCTCCCACGGTTGGTCACCCTCTCAGGGCTGGCAGCGGAGTGGCTTCGCGTGTCCCCGCTCTCAGTCTCCTGCTCGGTGGGACTCTCGCCCTCCTCCGTCACAAGCTAATTAGGGATGACCTTCTAGTGGTGCTCTGAGGAGCGGCGATGGTGGCGGTAGTGGTTCTGGGTGGCCCTCTGATACTTCGCCTGCCTCTAGTTTTGGATGGCCTGATAGTGGTAAAAGCTTTCCACAGCTGGCACTTGCAATCATGCCCTAGTGCGACGAAGAAGATAAAGATAAGAAAGATGATGACAATGGTTGGGGTGCTCCTCTTGACATCACTCTAGACCCCACTGATGTATGGGAGAAAATATGGATGACAAAGACCCTCCCATCTCTACTTGCACTACTCTGGCTGCTTAATGGCCTGTTTGTTGTTCTAATTTCTCATGTTTTTGGACTTCTGGGCTAGGCCCATGTGACTTGCTTTTTGGATTTTTCTGGGCGCTGCCCATGTGACTTTCAGGGTGTGCCTTTTTACCACCTGCCCCTTTTTTTGTGAATATGTACTCTTATCTTTAAATTAATATAGATAGCTGCCTATTCATCAAAAAAAAAAAAATTAAAAATCACATTTTCCCACATTTAATTAAATAAATGATTGTTTATTTAATTTAATCTTCCCATCTAAAGTGCTTTCATAAAACAAATAGTTCACTCAACTATGTAATTACGTGCACACACTTTCTCCACTAAAGAAAGGAATTAATTTAATAATTAATTCTTTTATTTCGAACACATGTCTTCTATATCTCAAGTAAATATTTCATGCATGATTTTCTCTCTCAATTCACTCACCGAATTGATCTATCACCTCTTTTTGACTAACACTTTCTTTTAGATCACTCATTGAATTAGATTTGTCACCTCTTTGTGACTCACAGACTCTCTTAGTTAAACCTATTGAAATGAATCGATCAAATCACTTAACTATTCAATCAAATCATGCAATCAAGTCCTCACACATGATCTGAACCATTCAAATGAAATCAATCTTAACCGTTGAATCTATGAAACTTCTATAAAAGAAGCTTTTCGACTTTGTTTTCGATAACCATAATCTTTGAAGTTTTGTTGTCATAATACATATAAGTGAATATTGCATACTCACGATCTGAGGGCAATTGAAGCAATTTAAAGCAAAGTAGAGAAGAATAATGAAGATGAGTCAAGCAATGATGGGAGTTACATGATACAATTTCTGATTTATTGAATTCCTTTTAAGCATATGCACTTCATTATTGATCTAGAATCTTTAGCATAATCTAGGTAATTGGTGGTTGTTGCTATTTGTTATGTTGTTTCATTTTATTTCCTGATTACAGACATATTTGTGAAAGTAGACATCTCTCATGGTAGGATCAATAACTAATAAGAATTCACATCCTAATATTAGTCAACAAAAATGAATAGTTGACTCTTTTTATTCATTTCTTTATGTCAACCATCTAGTATGAATTCCCAAGACTCACTACAAAATACCTTGAAGAATGAAACATCATGCTTGATATTCGACCAAGCCTCCTAATAAGTGATATCCAAAAAGACCTTGAGGGAATGTTATTCTGAATATAATTAGCATAATTCATTTCCTTAGCATAAAATAATGGAGCCATAGACCAAGATTGAAGCATATAATTAGCCATCTCCTTAAGTTATCTATTCTTGTGTTTGATAACACCATTTTATTTAAGACTATAAGGAATAAAAAACTAATGATAAATGTCATACTTAATGCAATAGTCCTAAAATACTTGGTTCACATATCCCCCCATTATTTATCCATAGTTATTGAAAAGAAGAGCCTAACTACCTCTCCACACACCTTGACTATCTTGAAAGTGGCTAAGACATCACTCTTGTACTTGAGAAAGTATAATAATGTGTGACAAGAGTAGTCAATAATAAAGGTAAGCAGGTTCTTTGATCATAAAAAAGACTAGAAAGGGAAATAAGGTCACTATATACCAACTCCAATAAGGTAGAAACATGGTGAGATTTTTCCTTAATAAATGGCTCCTAATGATGTTTCCCTAGAACATAACTGTTGGAAATGAAGGTAATACTATAGCTTAAAACTTATAAAACTATGAGACTATAGATCTAATTAAGTGTTCTTTGGCACAATTCTTTGTGTATGATTAATTTGATTAGATCAATTTTACCAATTGTAGAAAGAGACAGAAGATTGTAGAAGAATGAGACAAGGAGATAGAAGTGACACAACATATACGTGGAGAAACCCTTTTAGGAAAAAAATCTACCAAAATCAATAGTGCTTGTATTATTTAACCTTAGAACAAGATTCCAATAATACTGTATCAATATTTGATTGATATGCTTCCTTTCCTTCAACAATCCTTCTTCACAACCTGTAATAAACTCTCATAGAAATCTCATACACTTGCTGCAATAAATAGACAATTCTGAGCATGTAAACTCACATAAGAGTTATCAATACAAGAGATAAACTCTCCTCACAAATATCAACGCTCAAATTGTGCAAGTAGAGTTTCATAATGTAACTTGAAGCCAAAACTAAAGTCTCGTCAATTTAGGTGTCCCAAATTGAACACTTAACTAAACTCTGAATAAGAAGATATCTTGGAAGATTCACCTCAAAATTGGCACCCAATAATGGGCCCACTTAACTGAACCTTGTAAATATATTTTCATGCAAAAGGTGTTAACTAAAAGATGCCAATTTGGGCACCCAAGTAAATCTTAGTCAACTGAAACATATCTCTCCATCAATTCATGCAAACATTATGCATGATTAATCATCCCAACTTAATTGAAAGTATCCACCTATTATCTATCATGCAACTATAGTCATTAGTCATGCAACTCAAGTCAACTAACATGCAACTCAAGTCAACTAGCATGCAACTCAAAATAACTACATGCAACTGAAGATAACTAAACTATAACTAAACTAAACTTAACTGAACTAAACTAAACTAAACCGAACCAAACCGAACTGAACCGAACTAAACTGATAGTGCCACTCCAATCATGTAAATATCAATCCTTATTTTGTAGGAACAAAACATTCATTACTGAAGTGTTATCAAACCTCCAAACAGTTAACTGAAGCAAGGTGGGTTCCACCTTCCATGTGGGTGCCCTATGTGCTCCTATTATTTAAGAACTCATCTTGGACGCTTCCACATGTTCCTATTATTTAGGAATAATTACAAAATGTCAATTTACATGTTCATTTCATTCAAATTTAATCTCTTTCTAATCCTAGTGTTGGGGAAAATTTACAAGGACTTAGGAGATACATGAAATATGTTTAGGATTGCAATTAAATGACATCCTATTCCCAATAATAGCCTTGAAAAAATCACTTTGTACATGAAACCTTAGGAAGACCACATGCCATCTCCCATGTACTCAACTACTATAGATACCTATAATTGACATGACCAAAATGATCATGCCAAAGTTTACTTAAAGAAAATATATGGGCAATGGATGATGAGCCACTAGATGAATCAAAAGCATAGAACATATATGAGAAGTACTAGTTATTGATGACAATGTTAGTCACACACCAACAGTGCAAATAAATCCTCATAGACACACTACGGGAACCTATCTTTACTTGAAAGATTGCACTAGGACAACCTAAATTTTAGGCTAACTCGGCTTAATCCCAAGGCTCATTTATGTCAGGTCTTGACCATACTAGGTTCGCATCAAAGTTCATTGTGATAATGTTGTTAATCATGAGGGGTAAACTGTTTTTTTGTTTTTTTAAAAGAATCGTAGGATAGGTAAAACATAATCTCGGTCTGACCATTTAACTTCATGATATCTATAGATTTGCAATAACATTTCATGAACTTCAAAAAACTTTCTTTCACTTAAGTAAATTTAGCTTTAAGCATTCAACAATATCATGGAATCAAAATATTTGCAATAAAAACTCCATGCATTCATCTCTTTTTTGGAACATTTATTGAAATTTAAACATCTATGCTAAAATAAAGCATCAAAAGTTCTAAAAATGTAAAGTTTCTCCCAGGTATTATCCACACATGCCTCAAGAATTAACCAAATCAGAGAAAACCATTCCATACATCACCAAATTGCTTCACAACTAGGCATAGAATAATGCAAGATTTCAAAGAGAGGGGGGATCATTTGCCACTAGATAGTGTTAGTATGCACCTTTAAACAATGCAACACACAATCTTGTCCAATAGGAACAAACATCAGCTACATAATATTTCATATCAGGAGATAGCTTTTAAATTGAATCTGATATTGATTAGCTTCTAATGAAACATACAAGTTTTTAATCTAGAATGGAACGAAAAAACAAGAAAAAGAACAAAACTTAAAGAAGTTTTAGTTTTCTAAAATCCATAAACTATGAACTTAACTTAAAAATGAAACATCTCTTGGCCTTTTATAGAAACAAGACACTAAATAAATTTAACCAATACATGAGAGGGAATCCAAGGGATGAATCATGATAAGGCATGTGGAATATGACAAATGGTAGGAGAATTGTTGAATAAGTCAATAGATGTCAACCTTCTTCAACACTTTAAAATCTTTTAGGATCACCATCTTTAAAATGATTAGGATAGCAACTCGGATTGAAAAAAACCACCAAACAAAATGTAGGAACATCCCATACATTTAGAATGATTAGGTGGACATTTATTCCTACATTCAGGTTCAGACTCAGGATTAATACTCTTGGAAGTGAATCCCACTGAGGCTGAGCATGCTCCATCATTGCATGCGTAATACCAAGATTCCCAATTTCTTGGTATCTGATGCTTCTTTGCAACAAACTATGTTCCTATATGAGCTTTCAGAGTGCGCTACCGAACTTGGTAACACCATCGAATCTTCTTGCAACCCAAGTTTTCCTAATTGTCCATACCCAAATACTGCATCACAATATGTTCCTCCTGCAAGTACAAATTCCACATATTAATCCCTTTTAAAACATTCATAAAACTCTCATGAAGGAAAAACCATCATTATTAAATCATCATTTTAAACAAATCATAAATATCACACTTTAAATGCATTCTCACATAATTATCCTTTTTAGGTGGGTTACCAGACCTTTTGAACCTCCCAATAAAAAAATATTTAACTTTAAAACTTAACATTGTTACCCGGTACCCAAAAACTATTGGAAATAGGATGCCATTTAATTGCAATCCTAAATATTATTTACTTCATGTATCTCCTAAGTCCTTGGAATGTGTTCAACAACACTAGGATTAGAAAGAGAATAATATTTGATGAAATAATCATGTTAATTGACATTTGTAATTAATTCTAAATGATAAAAGCATGTGGGGATGCCTTGGAGTTAGCTCCTACAAAATAGGAGCACATGGGTGCACACATGGGAGGTGACACTCACCTTGAGTTCAATTAACTGGTTGGTGAATTGAGTATACTTCAAGAATGCATCCTAGGTTCCTACAAAATAGGGATTTTGATTTATGCATATTGAGTACCTATAAAATAGGGTTTGAAGTTTAGTTGAAGTTTAGTTAAAGTTCAGTTGAATTTTAGTTAAATTTCAGTTGAAGTTCAGTTCAATTTAGTTCAATTTAGTTTAGTTCAGTTTAGTTCAGTTTAGTTCAGTTCAGTTCAGTTCAGTTCAGTTCAGTTCAGTTCAATTCAATTCAGTTCAGTTCAGTTCAGTTTAGTTTAGTTCAGTCCAGTTCAGTCCAGTTCAGTTCAGTTCAGTTCAGTTTAGTTATGGTTCAGTTATCTTCAGTTAGTTTTAGTTGAATGCTAGTTGACTTCAGTTAACTTGGAATGCATGGCTAATGACTTGAGTTGCATGACAGATAACAAGGACTACCTTCAATTAATAGGGGATAACCATTCTTGCATGAATGGTGTTGAGAAATGTTTCAATTAACAAGAATTGACTTGGACCCATCTTGGGTGCCCAAGTTGACTTCTTGGAATTAACTCCTTTGCATGTCAAGATATTTTAGATGGCTGAGTTAAGTGGGGCTCTCTTTTGGGCGCCAACTTTGAAGATATTTATGGAATAAAGGTTGAGTTATGACTTCAGTTTGGGATGCCCAAATGGATGAAGGAGATGATTTGACATTGTTCTTCATGGTAGAAATCTACTTGCAAGAGATAGGCATACCTTTTAGGGATGGGGCTTGAGCATTGTTATTGTAACTCATTTGGAGTTTACAATGTTGATTAAAGCCTGTTTATCTCAAGCAAGTTGAAGAGAGTTATTATCAGTTTTATTGCAGGTTGTGAAGAAGTTTTGGTGAAGGAAAAAGAGGCATTCTCAAGCAAGAATTGGAGCTATTGTAATCTACTTCAAAGATTGAATAATAGATTAATTCTTGGTGGAGTTTTTTCCCGAAAGGGTTTCTCCACGTTATATGCTTGTGTAATCTTTATAATATCCTATCTACTTCTTCTATCAACTTTTGTCTACATTCTACAAACAATAAAATGGATTAATCAGATAATCACCCACAAAGAATTTATAACAAAGGAAAAGCATATTTAGACTAGCAATATTAAATTTTTACAAAGTATTAAGCTAAGAAATTAGCTCAATTTTTGACATTTGGTATTAGAGTTGAGGTTGGGTAGAGTATTGGGACGCCTTTCTCTTAAAGATTGAAGGATTTTTTGGCTTAGTGGGAGCTTTTATTATTTTGGTTATTTGCTAATTTTTGGAAATAATTTTTGTTACAATGAATTCACGATTAGATATTGAAAGGTTCAATGGATCTAACTATGAAATGTGGAAATTAAAAATGGAAGATCTTCTTGAAGAAAGAGATCGGTGGTTAGTTGTTGATAATCAGGCAAAGACACCTACAACTATTTCAGATGAGGATTGGGCTAAGTTAGATAAAAAGGCAAGAGGAACAATTAGATTATGTCTTGCTGATGTTGTTCTCTTGAATGTTTTAGAAGAAAATACTACATATAAGTTGTGGAAGAGAATAGGGGATATTTATAAAACTAAAAGTCTCACAAATAAGATGTATTTGAAAAGGCAGTTGTATTCATTAAAAAATAAAGATGGTGATTCAGTAGCACAACACTTAAATGCTTTTAATTAATTTCTCAGGCAGTTAGCATCTATAGATGTAAAGCTAGAAGATGAGGATAAATGCATTTTATTACTATGCTCTTTACCAGATTCTTGGGAAAATCTAATTATTGCAATTAGTGGTAATGGTGCAGATCCAAAGATGGGCAATATCATTCCTACTCTCCTATCAGAGGAGATGAGGAGGAAATCTAAAACTGGCTCCCAAGATGTCTTGTTTGTAACAGGTAGGCCTAAAGAGAAGGAATCTAAGGCAGACAAGAAAGGAAAGGGTAAGTCCAAAGGACGGTCAAAAACCCGTAGTAAGAGTAAGGTAAAGTGTTGGAATTGTGGAAAACCTGGACATATTAAAAGGGATTGTGAGAGAAAGAAAAAGGTTTTTGATGCTTCTATAGACAAATCCACCGATGAAAGTAATGATGCATTATTCATTTCTTCTAATATTGTTGTTGATAACTCTTGGCTTATTGATTTAGGTTACTCTTATCATATGACTCCTAGAAAGGAGTGGTTCACTAAGTATACTGCATATGATGGAGGGAATGTCTTCTTTGGAGAAAAAAGCACAACAAAGGTTGTTGGCAAAGGAGAGTTAAAATTGTGTTTTAGTGATGGTAGGGTTAAGACCCTTAATGAGGTTTTACATATTCCAGGACTTGCTAGAAATCTTCTTTTTGTCTCTAAGTTCAATGATTCTGGAATGCATGTGACATTTGACAAAGGTGGTTGCAGATTGGTGAAAGGGAATATGGTAGTTGCTAAAAGATCTCGGATTGGGACTTTGTTTAAGTTGAATACCTCCAATGTAAATATTTTATCCAATTCCACTGAAGCTGAAAATACATGTATGCTATGGCACCATAGATTGGGCCATATAGGTGAAAAAGGTCTTAGGACTATTCTTAATAAAAATTTGGTTGACGGTATTGCTAGTTATAATATTGGCAAAAATGACTTTTGTGAGCACTGTGTGTTTGGAAAGCAATCTAGATCTAATTTTCCTAGTGGTACAAATAGAGCTAAAAGATTATTAGAGATTATTCACTCAGATGTAATGGGCCCTGTGGATATTGACTCTATTGGAAAATCTAGATACTATGTCACATTTATTGATGATGTCTCAAGATACACTTGGGTATATTTTATGCATAGAAAATCTGATGTGTTTAATAAGTTTAAGAAATTTAAGGCTTTGGTTGAGAAATAATCAGATCATAAGATAAAAGTGTTGAGATCAGATAATGGTGGTGAGTATTGTTCTAGGGAATTTGATGACTATTGTAAGCATGCATGAATAGTAAGACAGAAAACTACTCCATATACACCTCAACAAAATAGAGTAGCAGAAAGGATGAACCAAACCTTAATGGAAAGAGCTAGGAGTATGTTAAGTAGTGCTAAGCTAGATCGGTCCCTATGGGTTGAGGCAGTATGTACTTCTTGTTATTTAATCAATAGATCCCCTAGTTCATCTATTGAAGATAAAACTCCTTATGAAATGTGGTTAGGAAAGAAGCCTAGTGTTGCACATTTAAGGATCTTTGGTTGTGAGGCTTTTGTTCATGTGCCTCAAGAAAAGCGATCTAAATTGGATCATAAAGCACAAAAATGCATATTCATAGGTTATGGTGAAAATGTAAAAGGTTACAAGCTTTGGAATCCACTAGCATGAAAAGTTTATTTATCTAGAGATGTGATTTTCAGGGAATTTAGAGCTTATTCAGGAGAAGAACAACCAAAGGAGAAGGATACTTCTTGAATAGTGCATTTTGAGGAAAATAATAAGAAGCAAGAAGATGCACATGTTGAAGAACAATTGGATGGATTGGAAGAGGAGAGTTCAGAGAGTTCTTCTGAAATAGATGCTCAAGATGAGCATATTAAGGAACAAGTAGAAACCCCTTTGAGAAGATCCACAAGACAACATAATCTCGTTGATAGGTATAGCCCACCTAATTTTTGTTGTATTTTTGCTTTAATGAGTACTAATGATGAACCCAATTCTTACAGGGAAGCTTTGTCTTCAGATGAACACAAGCTTTGGTCACAAGCTATGCATGAGGAAATGGAATCCTTAGAAACTTGTGACACATGGGATCTTGAGAGTTTTCCCAAAGGAAGAAAGGATGTACCCGGTACCCAAAAACTATTGGAAATAGGATGTCATTTAATTGCAATCCTAAACATTATTTATTTCATGTATCTCCTAAGTCCTTGGAATGTGTTCAACAACACTAGGATTAGGAAGAGAATAATATTTGATGAAATAATCATGTTAATTTACATTTGATATTAATTCTAAATGATAAAAGCATGTGGGGACGCCTTAGAGTTAGCTCCTACAAAATAGGAGCACATGGGTGCACACATGGGAGGTGACACTCAACTTGAGTTCAGTTAATTGGTTGGTGAATTGAGTATACTTTA